>JAWDGP010002489.1:240000-270000 GCA_033675545.1 Elysia crispata | reverse complement strand
ACAAAATGTTCACATCACATGGCCAAAAAAGGTTACCTGTTGTTAACGTATTCTATTTTTTTTATGAGTGATCTTGCTGTATCAGCTTATCATTTCACTGTTTTGTCGGATTACTCTGCAGTTCATGAGATTCGCAGCTTTCTTTGTAGGAGCCTTAATTCTGTTGCATGTAGTTTCTTTTGACGCTGTTTTTGAATTGTCCAGGCCTCGCATCCATACATGCAAAACATAATTCAAGAAAGACACTCTCTCTCTCTCTCTCTATATATATATATATATATATATACACACACACACAAATTTTTAGTATTAGTTCATGTTTGGTCCACGATTTCCACGATTTATCCCAGTTCCACTAGGATGTACTGCTACTACAAAGTAGGTCAATTTTATATATACCATGCTCCTTAATTGTCGAGCACTTTTTATTGTGTTATTTCACACACATCTATGTATATTATAAATCGAAGTTGCCTTTTAATATATATATATATATATATATATATAAAAGGCAACTTCGATTTCTTTCATCGCAATCTTCTCCAAAACCACTCAATGTGCAGTGAAAAAGTTAACTGTATTTTGATTTGTCATTATGGTGTCCCACGCGGTAAAAAAAGAATAAAGAAAAGATATGGATTTGATAATTGCTGATTAAACTTAATTAAACTTATATTTTAATAAATAAATCAAAGTTTGTTTTGTCCTGGGTTTTTTTTTCACCAAATTTGTCGTGATGAACGAACCAACATTTAAAGTATTGTCCTCAGAGGTTAACATTTTTATTAGTTCATTATTCCTAGCTATCTTTCTTCCTGTAATTTTATCTTCGCCTCTTTCTCTCACACTCTCTCTCTCTCAATCTCTCCCCCCCCCCCCACTCTCTCTCTCTCTCTCTCTCTCTCTCTCTCTCTCTCTCTCTCTCTCTCTCTCTCTCTCTCTCTCTCTCTCTCTCTCTCTCTTTCTTTCCTTCCCTCTTTTTGTCCCATTTTTGTGTTCACGCATACTCTCTCCATTCACTCCATTCATCTCTCTCCTCGTACCACTCCTTTCCAATATTCTTGCTCACACACACACTCTCTCTCTATCTCTTAGACTGACTGCTGTTCATCACACAAACTTTTATCTATCTCTATATCTCTCTCTATCTGCATCTGTCTGTCTCTTAGTCCATTCTCTGTGCCCTTTCTTCTCCATCTCTCTTTTGTTCTATTCCTCCTACCTCCTTTTTTTCTTATTCACGTTTGCAATATAGGGCACCCCTATAGTTTCTCTTTTTTTCTGTCTCCCGCTCTCTCTCAATCGCTTCCTTCAGTATAAAAAAAAATATAAAAGGTCATATATATATATGACTTATAAGGTATCTCAGAATCCCGCTGTTATCATAATATATTTGAGTTTTAGAAATGTCTACACTTAGAGTATATAATATTGCTGTAGCATTTTTAGACTTTTTTTTGTTGCTAGAGTTCTTACTTTTCATAACAAATGTGCAAACATCAACAAAAATGTGAATGCTCGCTAAACTTACTCTCCGTCAAGGATGGCTGATGTGGCGGCTGACGAATAAACCACGTGACCATGAAGAAAAGGAAAGTAGTGGTGATTGGTCAGTATTTCAAAAACAACTGTCATCGTCGCCTTTTTCTTCCGTAAAACCACTTCTGCTTCTTTTGCACTCGTTTCGTACTTCTATACTGTTTTATATCTAAGATATCGACCGGATCCTCTAATTGTCAACAAGGAACCGTAGAAACATTCAAGTTCAGCCATTTTATTAACTTTTCACTCTTAATTTAAATCGCATTAGATTTCAACTAGATCTAGAATAAATATAAGCTTTAGCACTCCAAGGTAACCCAATAAATTGTTTAAAAAATACAGGGCCATTATTTTTTTTCTCTGTGCAATTGCACGTTTTTACTTTGTATCGTTGAGCACTTTTTCACAACATCAGGTCGAGCACAAAATTTTATCTGTACTGGGTTATCAACACAACTATATGGTTTCAGTGGTGAGATGAAGTGAAAAAAAGGGCTACTTAAAAGATTGCACCCAAATTGGTTAATTTTTTTCTTAAGATCTCTCCTTCATTTAAAGAATATTTTTTATGACAACATGACAAGAATTAAAATGACTCAACGTTCTATATAATTATTTAAAACTGTACTATGAGAGGCTCTAGATGATATATATATGTATATATATATATATATATATATATATATATATATATATATATATGTAGAGAGAGAGAGAGAGAGAGAGAGAGAGAGAGAGAGAGAGAGAGAGAGAGAGAGAGAGCCAAACCTAGTCAAAAATGCGAAAGCACTCATTTCATTTTGAGCAATGTAAGTTGTCAATTAAAAAAAATACTCGGACGCTAGATCATGATACATTTTCTTCATTGTTAAAGTTGGAGAACAAGAAGGTCAATAATGATATTCTTCTTTATTTTGCTTACCTCTAAAGTAAAATAAGCACTGACTAAACTTGAAAACACTTTGCAAGAAGTAGAGTGATGAATAATTACGTTACATTTTTATTTCTTAAGTTCAAGTTTAAATTCAAATATTAGAAGAACAAAATAATGAAATTATTGCAAAGCAATGTAAAGTCTTTTAAAAAATTGTTGTGTGTTGGAGTGGATTTGAAACAATTCACTTATCTGTCAATGATACATAAGAGTAATACTGTCAACACCCCATACTTTCATTATTAAATTTTTAACTCAAAACATGGGGGGATGTTAATTGTCATGTATATTCTAGTTACAATCTCGTTACATAAAAATAAATCTAAATAATCACTTGTAAAATCAAGGATAGATATTGAGCCATATACGGGTAACTTCTCTTCTCTTGCAACGATCATTGCCATTCAAGGAACATGTTGAACGTTCTTGACAAAATGCATTAAATATTTTTTTAAACACCGACAACAAACGAGTCGCGTTGTTTGAGTTGTTAACAACAGCAAGGTTTGATTATCCTTTTTTCGAGATTACATTTGACCAGAGAGAATGGATAGTTCGTAGTTTTTTTTTAAATGAATTTTGTTAGAGAACCATCTAAACCTATAACCTGTCAGTGACAAGAATCTGAAAAACAGAGAAGTACTTTTTAAGGATGTACTTAGACTTTGCACAGGCCCATCATTGTGAGCTAGGTAAACACTTTTAATTCAATGAGTAATTAACAGTTTAAATCTTTTAAATGCCAAGCAGAGAAACTGTGAAACTAAAAAAATAAATATAATCTAAGAATTTTCAGAAGCCCAGTTTGTATTTAAATAATTGTCCAACTCTGACTCTGAATTTTAAAAAATATTTTAAATAAACGTTAGAGTAAGCCTGAGTGAGTATTTATACAATAATGTTTCAGAAATCTGATCTTGAACAGAGACTAGCTGTAGAGACAGTGAAGAATATTATATTAAACTAGCTCTCTAGCTTCAACCTTTTTTGGATATGTTGTGGTGAACTTTAACAATTTAAAGGTCTAGCCTAAGATCTTATGTCAAGGAGTTAAAAATATGTGTAATTTTCGCGATTTCCCGAAACCACCAATTTTCACATTTTAGATCGACTGAATGTTATACTTTGTTTCGCTGTTTGTGAGTTATTGTTTTGACGCTTGCTATGTAGTTCATTTTCGTCAGCTAAGACTCTGAACTGCTCCTAATTAAAACACTTTGGCTAACAATTATTCTTTATGGTGTAGCAAAAAAAAATTAAAAACATGTAGATCATATCGTCTGCTCATCATCAGCTGCAAAAAGTTATGTTTTGCTTTCTTTTTTTTTAATCAAGAGGAAACCAGTTTTTACAGAGAGTGCAAAAGCAATGTTAACGGTTTTTTCCAAGACATTTTATTTATTATTTTTAAAATAAGATTAATATATTTTAATATTACATAAGTGTTTTGGGAAAGTAAAAAATTATGTGCTGGATTCTTGTAGGTCTCGGCTCATTATATAGTCATGTAGCAAAGAGGAAACCAACCAAAACGTGGTATGAATTTTCTGTATCATCACTTTTTTTCTGCACCTGTTTCCACCTCGTCCGAGAAAAATGCTACCAGGACTAGATGATTTTGCTTGATAGTATCTTTGGGTTTTATCATTCGATCGTTTCAAGTAGAGAAAAAAATGACTCGAGTGATGCTTTTGTGTTTAATATTAATTTGTGTTAAAAATTTCTGCGCGATTGAATACAATAGAGCCTCTATTTCTGATAAAGACCATTGACTATCGACAACCAATCAGTTCAAATAACAATCTTATTCAACATTGGCATGCGCCAAGTCTTTCGACAATATAAATTCATTAAAGTCTCGATTTCTCATTACTAGTTGACTTTGTACCCAAAGTAGTACTGAAATAAATACATTTGTTTTTCTTTTTCATGTTTAAACTTTAATTTATTAGGTTTTAAAGTAAAAGCAGATCATGCAGAGTCGCAATTTGAATTTCCTGTACCGACATTCTGCACGTACATTGAAAAGTATAAAATTCACCCACACTCAATGACACGGAGTTACATCTCAAACGTAAGCCTGTCTGTATACTCAAATCATTTAAAACATGAATAAAAAATTATGTGTGCTGCTACCATAAAAAAGATATGTTACACATGGATTAATTTTTCATAGGTATATTATATTTTGCTATGCAAAGTATGCTTTACGCGAATTCCACATCGTTTTGGGCTGAGTTTTTTTCGTTTGTTTTTGTTTTTTTTTGTTGTTTTTTTCTTTGGCAAAATTTCAAAATCAAACTAAATTTTCAATTTTACCCGGGAATGTTTTCAAGTCAAACATCTTCCTATTGAAAATTTAAATTCTGAAACAGAAGACCCTTATGTGCAGAGAAGGAGGAAGGCTGGTTGTTTTGCAATACACGCATCGAGGAAGGAGAGACCTTTATTTAAACCTTCGCATCATTATAATTCGTTTTCAAGGAGGTTTCCTTTTTTGATTTGCGTACTGTATAATGGGAGGAAACAAAAAAGTGAAGGGAGAGCACTGTAACAATGTTTTTATCGAGAGAAGAGCATTGACTCCCTTAAGTTCTGCTTTGGAAAGCTACTGTTTTGGAAAGTGTTTGAAGAAATTTAAAGTTAGGAATGCATAGATAACTTATCAAAATTATCAACCACAAATAACTATGATAAATGGGTAAGTGTAATATACGCATGATGACATGTTTTATGGTTTTTGAAAAGCGATGTCGTTTTGGGCGCGACAAAAGCAATACAATATTTTTGAAAAGTCCATAAGTAAAGTTTGTAAGAGTATAATTTATAAAACAGAACGCTGTTAGCTTAATTTATCATCTGGAATGAGTTGCATGAAAGTTTTGTACTTTTATAAGATATGATAAGCTTTATCAAATCATAATCTGGACTGAAATATTCCTCTCAGCTTTGTTTTCCTCAAGAACTTGTTAGACCGCCTCAACGTTTTACTGGGCTCACCCGGATGCCAATTTATTTGAAGTTACACTGCTTTAACACAGATACATTTTTTAACTTTCAAAACCTTTATAAAAGTTAATTTCAAATTCATATGTTTTCCAAAGAAGTCCTAAGGCGTCTTTTCCTGATGCAAATCACGTGGATTCTAAATTTTTTATACAGTTAAACAAATGGGTAAAATCCTCATTAAGAAAAAAAAAAACATTTTATGGCTTTTGTAAAGGCTTAAATTATCTTTAAACATTAGTTTTAGGAAACATTGCTTCTAATCCTTTATTAAAAATTGTAGATTTATACATGAAAAAAAGCTTTCATCTGTCTCTATTACCCATCCTTCTGACATAATGTAATAATTAATATGCATCCATGTTGAAAGAAAGGATAACAACATTTGCTTATTACAAACAACCTCAATAAAAGACCTGGGTATTTTAATCTTTTCTGCCAATATCCTGAGTAGTTGATTCAAAGATCTACAATGACAAGATAAACCAGTTCAAGACCAAATGTAGAATATAGATCTAGATAAAGCTTTGAGTCCAGAGAGAATACTAAAAGAGGAGTCCTACTCTGCAGCCCGATAACGTCTCCACTACGGTGCAACGATTGATCGAAAGAGAGAAGTTTATCCTCTCCATGCTTTGCTGCGAAAATCTTTTTTTATTTAAACTCCGCAACCAGGGTCAAGATTATAGCAAAAGTCTATATAGAAGTCACAGCTAATTATGGGTGCTACTTTTATTAACAGCCAATACTTTCTGAAATGATGATGCCCTACAATCCATGACACATTAGATCCACAAGTTACAAGATGTACTCCAGATTAGTTTACAGCTCCAAGTGTCGATATCAACTACCGACAAATTCTATTTTGCCAAATGAATTGAGTCATTTATAAGCTATAACAGATTAGAGACACCCTTCTTAAGCAAGCACAGCATGCAGTTTATCAAACAGGAAATAGGGAAAATTGCTGAGCATCACATCCCATTTTTTCCGTGCGGTATAGAAAGACCAAGACGTAATAATCATGGGAGTCATTGCCAATGACTGTCGTAAAGCTTCAAGTCTAACTATGAACTAATGCACACTATGCACGTGTCAAAATGGAATCTCTGTTTTCACTGGCCTGCAAATGCAAAACAGCAAACCACATCCAATAATTCATATAGTTTTACCCTTCCGGAAATTTCAAATAACGATTTCATTATAAAATAAATAACCTGTGACTTGAAACCATTTTACAATCTTTGGAATCTATTGTTGGATAATTTAAGAGTAGGGGAGAACAAGTTGTAGTTGTATATGCTAGGGCGAACAGATACGACTTTCACAGCAGTAACTCTAATGGTAAAAGCAAATGAATAGGAGTCATAAATTACAGTTAAAATCTGAGCTTTTTGGGCG
The DNA here is from genome assembly GCA_033675545.1 of Elysia crispata. Classification (NCBI taxonomy): domain Eukaryota; kingdom Metazoa; phylum Mollusca; class Gastropoda; family Plakobranchidae; genus Elysia; species Elysia crispata. The sequence continues at coordinate 263,117 of JAWDGP010002489.1, read as the reverse complement.
ACTGCTGTCTTTCACACCTGTCTGTTAAAATCTATCTCTAATCTAAATCTTCTGCATCCACTATAAAGCCTAATAAATCTTCTACTCACATAATCAAATTGGAAGTAAAAGTGCATAGCTTGTTGTTTTCAACTTTGAAAAAAAAACCGTTTTGCTTGATCTTAAAAGCATTAATTATTCTACCTTTAGTTCGAGCCCTGTCGTAACAAATAACAAAGACAAGTATTTTTACTATAACGAATAGAAAATTCATGGGCATGCATTCGTCAAAAATTTTGGAAAAGCTCATCTGCGTTCTAAACTATGTCGAAAACTAATAAATTGTCCTACTTATTGTCCTATTTCTTTCGACTTTGGTCTATCAAAAAGGATATTCAATCCCATAGTCGAAGTATGTATTCTGTAAGAGATTTATGTGCAACATTTTACTTCGTCAACCTGGTAACGATAATTCAGTAAGCGACCAAACTAATTATCTCAAAATGCACATTCAAGAACTATTTTTATATGTCCTCTAGCACACATTAAGAGATATCGTGCGTCCTGAGGTAGAAAAACTGTTAAAAAGTAAATCGGCAAAAAAACAACAAAAAAAACAACCTACTCCCAGCGGTGGGCAACCTCAAGCCAGCAAAATCATAGTGACTATAATCAAATCACTTGTATTGTCATCCTACATAACAGTGAGCCTCTGAAGCTCTTCAAAGTAATCTCTTATCAGCACTTAAATTGTTGAACAGGTGGACAACAGGGTAAGCGAATTCTCTGTTACATCTTTAGAAAATTGCCAAGTAAATTTTCCTCTTTTGTCAAGGAAAACAGGGATGTGTTGCATGTGGTGAGAGCATGGGAAAGCAGTAGGCCCCTCAATTTTCATTCTCAGAGAGTACTGAAAATGTTGATTTGAAACATGTAATAGTCGATATTCACACATACAACCATTCAGACTTCATGGGTTGTGTATCTTGTAATAGCATGATATACTCTTGCAATAACTACAACACAGTCTGACCTTGTGCCAAACTTGAGAGCATGCATGAAGTTTACTATTTAACAATCCTCGAGTCTGCTTCTTTATGATTACAATTTGAGTGAGCCTGATCGCTCCAAGCAGCACAATCACACTTTCTTTTCCTTTCCGAATGACCAAGAAAACATTTCGTTTTTGCAGACAAAACCTCAACCAGTCATGAACGTAGCACTCGATCTGGTCGCGCGTTTTTGGATCTCGTCGCGCGTTTTTGGATCTGGTCGCGCGTTTTTAGATCTCGTCGAGAGTTTTTGAATCTGGTCGCGTTCAACGGTACAAGTTTCTAGTTGGGTGACTTGCCGTCTTTCTTTAAAGTGATTTAGACATGGTCAGAGCTATTACCAATTTTCACTTTTACGGTAATCGGATGTGGATTGATACGTTAAAATTTAAAAATCATTTCCCCTCTAAAGTGTTACATAAAGTATCAAAAAAAGTCAAAGGCCTATAAAGTTATGTACAGAGTCATTTATTTAATTGACAGCATACTGTAAGCCATACGGCGAATGTACTCCGGAGTTGTTATGGTCTTCTGTTAGTATTGTTGAAGAATCTCCCATCTTTTCGTTTGACGCAGTCTGTCTCTTTTGGGTGGCTCACACGGGGTGGATGCCGATATTGATCTTCATCGCACTTCAATCCGACGTCGAATCTCCTCATCAAGCTTGTCAACAAATTCAAAGACATTTGGGTGAGGGCTTTTGAAACTATTGGCAAATTGGGAATAGAAAACCTCACATGCGTTGTTTGTACGGAGGTGAGTGTCTTGGCTGACCCAAAGTGAAGGAGGCATTTTTTATGTCTTTCGAATATAGTTTTCGTGCAAGTAGACCAGAAATTGGTCGATCCTGTCACCACTCTGACTAATGTCGCTACTTGTATCAGTACTCCTCGTCCATTTTTCTTTTGTTATGTGTAAACAATACATACTCATTTTACGCGACGAGATGAGGTAAAAAGTTCAGAGTCAGAGGCCGATGCGACGAGATCGAGTGTACCTAATAGGATCACAAACTGAAGTCCGTCCATTTTCCTGATAATTTGCTTCCTCCGGATATTTTACTGCCATTGTGTTCCTTGCTTTTTAATTTATTTTTTTGTTTGTTGTTTGTTGTACATAAGCTTTCTGGCAAATACTTATCTCACACCTTTATGAGTAGCTTTCCTTTTTAATGTTATTTCCGCTGTAAGTGAATAAAACCTTGAAAGCCTACTATCACGTTTACTGACAGCAGAAATATCTCGACACAGCATTTTGCTGTCATATGATTATTTTGCCATGCCTTGTCAGACTGATGGAAGCATTCTGCAGACCCGACATTCTACTTGACAATTAAAATATTTCGAAACATAGCAATACTGGAGAAGTTTTCTGTTGCCAAACTGTTATTTGACAGGAGAGATATAGCACGCAAAATATACTTTGCATAAAAAGGTCAACAAATGTATTTTTCTGACAGGTATTTATTCTATTCTACCTTTCAATGGACAAGATACATTGTAAATAATGTAAACAGAATATTCTGTCAGCAGAATTCGCAAATACGGAATAATTATCTAGAGTGAATCTATTGAATTTTGTGCGTCACAATCATGATTAACAAGTGCGTATTCATATTGTTTTCAAGTCATTGTTTTGCAAGTGTATTAAGTATATCTCACAAAAAAAATATGGAATACTGAAAAGCCAATGAATTAATGATTCATACTGATGGCAATCAAATAATAATGATAATAAATACAACATGAGTGTTCAAACAAACCGTCTGAAATGAGAGCGAAAGCAGTGGGAAAATAATTATACTCGATAAATGATACGAATGAAATAGAGAATCTTTAAATTAATGTTTCCAGAAGTTCTATGAAGATGAGAATAAATTTAGTAATTCTCATAATGTGTCAAAAAGATTGATTTAAAAAATGTTAATACACTGTGCTGGACGCGAGTATGACCATCGATCAGGAATGATATATTCGTCCTTGGGCGTTAAGGAACATAATTCTCATAAAGATTTAGTTCATCATTTCTCCTAAAATTATTTTGTCAAATGAAAACAACACTGAGTGGATGGTTTCCTTTTTAATTGTCATCAATCAACCCTCGATTATTGTTATTACGAAATCAGGTTAAAGGAAAAGCATAAGGCTAATAATGAATGTAAAATTGTTGTCAATAAAAGGTCTTATGTTATGCAAGAGAGTCGTCACAAAAATACATGTGCACAAGAGCACATGCAAATGACAGCATGACATATTATAATTTGTATAGACTTTAAAAGCAGTAACGTAGACGACTGTAGTCATTCTCTTGGCCCAACCGCTTCACAAATTACTGCGAGCGCAACGCACAAAGGAGTGAGGCTTTCCACTAAGTCAAACACCACACCGGTACTGATGACTTTAGTCAAGCATGACTTCTCGAAGGGCGTGAAAATGAATATCGTAACAATAGAATGGCACATGTTCTCTCATCAGTTCGACTGTCCCTCATATCAAACCTAGTATTTAAGAGAAACATCACTGCCAAGCTTAGCACTGCTCATAAAGATAATCCATAGCTCTTCGTGAGCGATTTTTGGCGAGAGCATGGAATTTCAAGAAAAATAAATTTAAATCCTTATTAAGATCTGCCTCATGTACCCGTGTGTCTTTCTGTGATGTATTCCTAAGTACCAATTCGTATCCATTTCATTATTAGACAGATAAACAACAAATTCCCATAAAATAAGCAATTTGCCGCTTTATTTTACATATTCCACATACTTCAAAGTTTAAATAAAACTTTTACAAAAGCAATGAAATACTAGTACACCTGTAAGTTTACAATATAAAAAGTAGTAAGACCATACAGATCTAAAAGGAATTGGTGAAATCAGCGTGTATTTATCTACCAGTTAAAACACGAGGAAGCAAATGAAAATTGAAGTCGGATTGGGAATTTTATCATTTTTAAAGCTATTATAAGTGAAGATGCCACTTCTTTCTCCTGTGAAGGAAGGAAAAAGGGGATATGAGAAATCTGATTTGCTATAGAAAATGATGACTTGAAGATAAAATTGATACGGGAATTCTGTTTGTTTCGTTTCGTTTTATTTTAAATGTTAAATGTTCAAAAGCATTTAGCGTGTATAAATAGAATGAGGTGATCGTTTTCCCTTTTGTAAACAAGAATAGCACTTCATTGTCTCTTTCTGTGTACTGTTTTTTTTCCCCACTGTGTTAATATTTACTCAAGGCTGTCAGTCAATAGGACCTTTTTACTGTCAAGCTGCTTTCTCTTTAATATTGTACTCCTGAATTTCTGCATTACATTTACATATTTATATTTTTGATCTGCATTGCTGTAAATGTGATTTTTTTTCCTGCCTTAGCTTATTAAAGTATCGTCATGTGATTTAATGACTGTGACTTATACTTTGCTATTGCGTTGCTGAAACCATGATTTAAATGCGCCGTTTATAGTTTTTGAATAGTTATGATTCAACTATGATGAATTCCGAAGCAGTTAATATAATTTATTATTCACACTTTTTCGGTCACGTCATGTGTTAAAGAGAGTATTATCTGTAAACTGTGCTTAAATTCATATTTTCTTTCGTTGGTAGAAATTGTTTTTACTCTTTGTATATTTAGAAAAAAAAATTTAATTCTGTTTACGTCAATTCAATAATAAAAACATGTAATTTTAAAAGGCAGTTACCATGTACTCCATAGTGGAACTTTGCCATGAAATTCTGATTTTTAAAAAAATGTCGCCAAAATTTATGAAGACCCTCAGAATCACCTTTTTCTGTTTTATTCATCATGCATCTCTTTAACTGAACCATTCAAAGCATACATTAAAACAAGGCTTACCTTAATCATTGCTTATCACACAGAAAAATAAATTAAGCTGATTGAGTACTAGGAAACTTTTTAAGAGTCAGCAAAAAAATTCAAAATAGAAACAAAATATAAATTGATATGGTAGAGACCGATTCAAGAGTATGATAAAGAAGAAAGAAATATTGAAAGGACTGTAAATAGTACTTTCTAATGTTATAATTATGGAAGATTGTTTCTCATGAAGTGTTCCGTGGATCTTCGGAAAATACTGAAAGGGGCTTTTCACTACGAGGTGATACAAAGGTCAAAGAATGAAGGCATATCGCCAATCTTTGCCCAAAATTTAGCCAAGAAGCATTGAAAATGCGATAAAGGCGATAAAGAGAAAATACTTTGAAACAAATCAAAGCGTGCTCTGGCAATGGAAAACGCTTATTGTTAGTTTTTTGGGGTTTTTTAAGCATTAGGTTCTTCTTCCTGTTCTTAGAATTTTTTTGCTTGCAAAATTTCATGCATTTTATCATCTGAGCTACAGGTTATTGGTGGTAAAAAAATTAATTACAGCGCTTTTTATTACTAAAATCATCATTATTGTAGTGGTTATAATATATTAATACAAAAAAAGTTGGAACTCTCATAGGCGACGAAGAAGACGTTGAGAGGAGGAAACGACTATCCAATGCAGCACTGACAAAGCTTCTAAATGTCTGGATCAAAGGAGATAAGATTAAAAGAAAGACCAAGCTGAAATTATACAGGTCGCTCGTAAAATCAATACTTGTCTACAACTGCGGCACCTGGGCACTGACAAAATCTGAAGAAGAAAAATTAAATGCATTTCATCGTAAACAGCTAAGGAAAGTTCTCAACATCAAATACCCCGTTAAAATCACAAATTCATCTCTTTACAACAAGTGCGAGGAACACCCCCTTTCTATTTATATACTTGAGAACAGGTGGCGCCTTTTCGGGCACATACTTAGAAGAAATATTGAAATACCTGCTAATAAATCAATGAACAGCTATTTCGCCACACACGGAAAAAAGTTTCGGGGCCGCCCTTTAACAACACTACCAGTCGTCCTCAACAAAGACCTATCAAGACTACAAGAAAACACACTACAACTCACAACTAGGGAAGACCTCGAACACCTAAGATGCATCGCCCAGAACAGACAGCAATGGAGAGAACTGTCGACGAGAATCCGAAAAGCTGCCGAAGCGCCCCCGTCGGACGACTGAGACGCGGAAGGCCCTAAGTCAAGTAAGTCAGTCATAATATTATTCTTTATGTAACGTATGATTTTTAAATTTTCATCACTTTCAGTGTGTTTTAAGGCATCTTTTACAGGTTTCTATCATAATTGCCAAATTTTGGAGGCATAGCTTTCTATTCCTTTGATTGTTTATCAGTTTGGAAAAGTAGATTTGTAACTTGGTGGGTATAATCATAATGATTATTTAGCATAAACTGTCTTAAACATATATGGTTTTTACTCAACATATCCCTGTCTAGCTTAAGAATGCGTATTTTAACAAACTATTTGTGCTTAGAAAAAAAAAGATTTGTGTGGACAGCAGTTTGAATATTTTGTCAAAAGTAAGCTGTAATTGATAGCTTCAGTTTATTTTGAAATCAATATAGACCCCTTTGCGCCTTTTATAGAAGTTAAATATTTGAATTTCCATTACATTTTTTCTTATTGTTCTATAAGTTCCTAGTCTTCACATCCTATATCACAAACTTTCAGAACGGTAAGATCAATCTCTAAAGAATCACAGATGCACTATGGTTTCTTGTGAAATTCCCACCACCGATCTGATTTAGAATTAAGAAAAATTGTACAAGGGATGTGTTATTTGAGCGTATTGAATGCTGAAAATACGTGATTTTATGTTAACTGCCATATGAAATGTCTCAATTAAAATGTAATGATTAATATACATGTTTGATCTACCATTGTCGAATTTTCAATCTGGCAGGAATGTGGAAGAAGAAGTTGTTGTTATTGTTTGCAACTAGCTATTGCTATCATCTTCCTTTTTCCTCTGTCTCTCTCTGTCTTTCTCTCTCTCTCTCTCTCTCTCTCTCTCTCTCTCTCTCTCTCTCTCTCTCTCTCTCTCTCTCTCTCTCTCTCTACCTCTATCAAACTTTGAATCTTTTTTTTTTCTTTCCTCTCTGAGTTGTATGCCTTTCTTCCGATATAAGAACATAATTAAATATAATTTGGTATGAGCGGTACTTCTGGAAAGTAAAATTTTACAAAACCTATTCATTTTGTTTCTTGCAAACTGGTGAAACTTTTCTGCTTTAATACAAAGCTCATGACGATTCTATGTTTCTTAGAAGAAATTATTACATAAATGATTTTCCGTTCATAAAAAATATATTTGCTATGTCAACATGCAATTTTGTGTGAACTTCCTTTAATCAAACAAAATTTGTTTTAAAAGATTTGCTTTATTCCCTAAAACGTTACTTTCTGTACATAACTGATCCACCGTAGGGATCTCCTCATTACACAAACTTTAGAAGTATATAATGCAGCCGGAACACTGCCGCCGCTTGCCAAGCTTAAGCCACCTGTAACAGATCATTGTCTGTCGTATCAAAGTATGAAAGATCTGTGATCGATGATCTTCTCTATTAGTGTTTGGATAAAAAAGCGATGTCGCTAGAGGTTCTAAACAACCTAAGAACAATTAGCGTCTGCCCTTATCGCATCATATTTGTTTCAGTTAAAACATTTTATAAATATTTTATTCTATTTTTAATGAACTATTGAAAAAGTATAAATATAATACTGCTACTACTACTACTACTACTACTACTACTACTACTACTACTACTACTACTACTACTACTACTACTACTACTACTACTACTACTACTACTACTACTACTACTACTACTACTACTACTACTACTATTTCTACTACTACTACTACTACTACTACTACTACTACTACTACTACTACTACTACTACTACTGCTGCTGCTGTTGCTACTACTACTCTTGCTGCTGCTGCTGCTGCTGCTACTACTACTACTACTACTACTACTACTACTACTACTACTTCTTTCAACTACTACTATTTCTACTACTACTAAAGCTACTAGTACTACTACTACTACTACTACTACTACTACTACTACTACTACTACTACTACTACTACTACTACTACTACTACTACTGCTGCTGCTGCTGCTGCTGCTGCTGTTACTGCTGTTGCTGCTGCTGCTGCTGCTACTACTACTACTTCTCCTACTACTACTACTACTACTACTACTACTACTACTACTACTACTACTACTACTACTACTACTACTACTACTACTATTATTATTATTACCACTACTACTTTTTAAAACCAGCTTTAAGTGATTTTAGAATCTATGAGTGACTGAAAACGTCTTTGCTTTTCTATATGCGGGCTGCCTGCACACGTTAGCCATTTATTCAGTTACATTTATACATTGTTAACATTTTGTATAAAAGTATTTAGAGTCTGCCCTCTACGACCTTTTTGACCTCTTTCAGTCGTACCCATCAAGTGCATCAGTCTCACAAAGCCTTATCTCGATCTTTGACGAACTAATCCAAGGATGGCCAAAATGAATGAACTTCCTAACTATTGGGCGATTTCGATTATCGAGGCGCGATGAAAAAATTATATTTTTGCCACAAGAACCCTTTCTTTTTTAAAACTTTAAATGATCGAAAATTATTTTTCCCCACCTTTCTTTATATATTTTTGTTCCAGTTCCCTTCGCACGCATCTGGCCTCTCACAACAGGTTTGTCATTTTGTTTAACGAATCTCATGTTGAGATGCCTTCTTCATTTTGTTTTATTCAATTTTAAAAAATTACGAATATAGATAAATGCAGACGGTGTGCCATATTTCAATTTAAACCGTCTTTCCGCAATAGACTAGAGAGAAGCCTCAAACAATTGATTGTATCTGGAATCCTCAGAACGGAAACATTTTTCTTCTTTTAGCAGCAATAGTGTAAGTATTCACTAAGTTCATGTTGGTATATTATGTTCCTATTCTTCACTCGTTTGCTTTTAAGATTCATTAACATATAGTTTTAACGAACTATGACATCGAGGGAAACTCTGTGGTTATATGCTTTTAATTTACTGTAATTTAGCAATTTGACTTTATCACAAATCTTCTTTTTTTACAATTAAAACACAATCACCTTTGGCAATTTGTATTCATTTAGATGTTTGATTTCATAATCTTTTATTAGAATTCCTATTCGAATCAAATTCGTGACAAATAATTAAATAAATATATATCGTATTATCTTATATGTGGGTAAAAAAAAAAATAAGAAAGTGCCTTTTTTGGCTCGGTGCATTCTTAAGAAACATGTATATACTGGGGTTTTTTTTAACGCCATTTGAAAGGCATAATATGCCAACCGAATTTTTTTTAATTGATAACTCCAAGAGTCAATTTTTGTTTTCGGAGGAATGAATTTATAGCACTTTGTGGCGATTCCAATCGACAAGCAAATCACCTAAGATCAGCCAAAACAATACTTTTTAAAGAACAGAGATGAAATTATTCGAATTTTTTTTCTAGAAAATAAAGAAACACAGTTTAGAAAAAGAGGAGGTCAACAAATCAGGCAACTGAAAAAAATAAGGAGACAATTAGTTCCTTGGCTCATTATTCTACATCTTTAAGGATGTTCTTTTTCACATCATTTAGAATATCATTGCTTGCGGATTTGAATGCCACCCATGTATTCAACTGGATCACTTATCATGGGATTGATACCCACACCGAGCGCTGATGTCTTTTCTTTGGGGACTTATCTTTAAAATTCCCCCCTGCTCGCCAGCGGATTGATTGATGTGCAAAAAAAAAGCCTCAGATGCAGAGGGGTATATGAAATCATAAATCAATCATAAATCAATTAAACAAAATGATTCAAACCCCTTAGATCTTTATCTTCTTCGTTTGTTTTTTTATTATTATTATTATTATTATTATTATTATTATTATTATTATTATTATTATTATTATTATTATTATTATTATTATTATTATTATCAATTTTTTATTTTTTTTATTTTTATTTTTTTTGGGGGGGTTGTTTCCTTCTTGATTTGCTGTTCCTTTTTTCTTTTTTTCTTTCTTTCCCCCCTGCTCTGATTGCATTTGGGTTTTAATTTTCTAACGGATACCAGATTGAAGCAGCGTTTGGGTTCTTTTTTTTTTTAGCCACGAGTCTTTCACAGGCCTGTATTCTTTAACTTCAGTAGGGAAGAGTTTCTATAGGTTATTTTAATTGTGAAAGATTTGTACATAATAGGTGTACTATAAAGCATGTGTCAGAAAATCATTGATAAGCAGTACTATACCAGTAATTGACCCTTACATAATTTTCTTTATCTTAATTTGCCTAAGACGTTCTTATCCAAAGACTTGTCAAGGATTAGATTCTGCTATTCAATTTTCTGTGCGATGCAAATCCATTTTATTTTATTTCTATGTCCAAGAGTTACAAATTTAAACCGTGCTTTATTTGTATCATCTATCCTAAGAGAGACGTTACGATGTTGAAGGTGCTTGTCCTTATCTTCCTCGCGACCACCGTACTGGGCTACCCGACGTTCTTGGGTCTGATTCCTAACGGCTTCTCCGTGCCAAATCCCTGTGGGCCTGGAACATGGAACGGAGTGGGTCATCTGGCACAAGGAGGAGCCGGTCCGCTCAACCCTTTTGGAATGGTAAAACAAACAGTAATACAGACAACTTCGAAGCAATAAGAGAAACTGTATTTTCTTTGCTACGGACTCACCAGTCACAATGAAACTAAGGAAAAATCAATGCGAAGAAGACGAAAGATCAATCTAACTGTTATTATGTGTTAGATTTTAATTAAAATAGCTATCAGAAAGTGGTGTGAGATTCGTAAGTTTCATTAATTTATCGGTAGATTGGCCAGCTTACAAAATTTTCATCTACGAGTATAAGTAAAAATGGAGCTAGGCGAAAAGTGAGGATCATCTAACTGAGCAATTCTAGACCACCTAGGCACGTCAAATTTGGCATTAAGTTGTTAATTGCCCTAAAGGTAATATCATTTTCACCAAAATATTGATTTTAGAAAATTAAGGGCAAAATTTATATTTTGATCAATATTTCCTTAAAAGAGAAAAGTGAATTGCCAACTGCTTCCTGTAAGCACAGCTGGCAGAAATGAAACTGAAAGTAGTCCAGCAATGTGGGCGTTTGGAAAAGATATACCTTTTGGAGAGTAAGACTAATTATAGATTTCTTCTGTAGAATAAGACTAAGTAAAGATTCTAAAACAAGATTACTTGGAAATAGATTCTAGATCTAGGACCTAGATATTTTCAGCAGCAAGACTCAAACCAAGGTTAAAATCTAGATCTAGACAGATTTAGATTTTACTTTTAGCCTTAGAAGTTCAAAATGATTTAAGATCTAGATCTAGATTCTATATTTAGAATTATAGAGATATCGATATTCTTGGTAAAAATGAATAGGTTGAGGCATAAATCTGGATTATGTAAGTAAAAGGATATATACCAAGACCATTTATTAGCCTATTTAATACATATACGCACCTTAGTCCCGGAAAATTGTCACCATTCTCCCGTTCGTAGAATGGGTTTCTCAGCATGTTATCTTAATTTACTTTAATGACTGGATTTTATGTATTGAATTTTCCAGTTAGAGTTACATATAGATTCAACTAGAGATCAGATAGGTATTTGAGATTTGCTATTTTTATTAATTTACCGGTAGCCAAGTTTGACCACACTTCCTAATTACACTCGATCGCTCTATCAGGTTGTACTATCCTCTCCCTTGTTGCGTTGATAAGATTTCATTTGTAACTATTTTTTATTAGTTGATTTTACGACTTGAATTAAATTCTTATACTTTTACAACTAAAATAATATTATAGTCATGCCTTCCGGAATAACGGCTTCCAATGGAACACGACTCTGTGTTTAGCTGACTCTGACGGCGACGGCAGAACTAACGGGGAGGAGCTTGGAGATGTGGGCTGTAGATGGACAGACAATAATAACGCACCTTTGTCCGCGGCTGTAGGTCACCCTGGTAAGAGGATGCAGTAATATGTGTTTATGTGAAGTAGTGGGGCTGCTGAAATCGTCATTGCTTTAAGGCTGATCACGGAGTATCAGCAGAGACCATGTTCGTTGTCTCAGTTGTTCGTCTATTCTGCATCATGACGCATGACACAAGCCATACAGCTGAGCTGAAAAGAGAAAGGTTTCAGCAGTATGGTTGAGAACAATTATACACACACATATACGTATACACACAGCTATTAACAAGCCCCACCAGATATTCGCCCCTTACAACCATTATTTTTAGAGTTTTGACATAGCTCAATGAGATCTTAACCTTAACCCCTGAATACAGTTAGAAAAATCCTAAGCTTGAAGTATTTTTTGGCAAGGTTTGACTCAATCTTTTGGGGGGAGGGTAACACATTGGCACTTCGTTAATAGAAGTGAATCAATCTTCAAGGCAAAATGATTGAAAAAAGCCAGTCCTATTTTATCTTATTTCAATGTAAATCTGAATGGGGGTCTGATAACAAGCAAGTGCCAATTTTCAAGTCATTTTCATGTTTCACATTACCTAATGCAAACATTTGAGTATAGAAAACAAAGTTCATGTGTGTTCGTAAAAAAAAAAACTTCTTGTCAAATGTTTTTGGTGACAAGTCTATAATTTATTTGCTCTAGCGAACTGAAAAATAGAGGGGGAGGGGAGGTTAGATGTTAAACGTAAACTAACGGATCAATTACAGGAGATCCCATTCGAAATATAGACACAACTTTCATAAAAGACTCTATCGGAAATTTTTATAACAATGGAACAGCTTATGATATGTAACAAGTTTCGAAAAAAAGGCACTCTTTAGGCCTACATACTCTCAGGAGTAACCCTAGGCTGCTATCCATTAAAGCAATTCCAAATTTGGTTCCTTCATGTCTAAATTGAAATCTCAAACAAGATAAAATGCAATGTTTAAAGTATTCATCCATATTGGCAAATAACAATAAACTATTACTTGATAATTATGTCTAGTGTCATAATATCTGATTCATAAAAAGCAATGTCAGAATCCTTACGGCAAACCTGCTCATACGATATGCCATCTCATGTTGTGTAAGGTATTTTATATTGTACATAGCTGATTTTTTTCATTTTCACTCTTGTATACATTTTCATTTTTTTTTTCTTTTTAGCTGTATTTCTATTCTCTTTCTCTCTTCTTAACTCCAGGTATCTGCGAGCCAGTGGGAAGCGCTAGATGTGCTGGATCAAGTTTTAAATGTTGATGATATGGAAATGTATTTTTTTACTTTCACAAGAATGCCAGATTTGCCGAGTGTACATTCATCTATATCCATAGTTCGTTTGTAGAATTAATCGTCCTTGAATAGGAAGAAATAAAGATTTTTTTCTGATGATTTTTAGTTTTATATATCTATCAAACGGCGGCTTTTCAGTTTCAAAAACAGTCTTAATTTGTTGTTCTCATTGTTGATACTTGATTCTTTGTTTGTGTGTGCTATTTTCGTTGTTGTTGATGTTTTTGTATTGGAGAAAGGCACTTTGGGTGCGAAAATTAAATTTTCTACCTGAATTTTAAAGGTTACTCTTAGGCATACACTCAGCAAGTTTATATATTCCGATTTCACAAAAAACGGAAAAAGAAAGGTGCAATCCGATAGTGTTCAAATTTATGAAAATGATCAAGATACAATCATCGTTTTTGAAAAGATTATCGAAGTTTTCGCGAGTACTTCAGCAACCACAATTTTATTTCTTGTAAAATCAAATTAATCTGACACATTAATAAGAATCAAAGAAATTAGTTCAAACTTTTAGGAGAGGAAGGTGTGAACAGTGAGGTATCTTGTAAACTATTATTATTATTATTATTATTATTATTATTATTATTATTATTATTATTATTATTATTATTATTATTATTATTATTATTATTATTATTATTATTATTATTATTATTATTATTATTATTATTATTATTATTATTATTATTATTTTTATCTTCGTTATTGTTGTTATTGTTGTTTTCTTTTCTCTCCACTAAGGCTTGTCTTTTCTTCTAAGATTGTTTTCAAAGGCATGAGTGATATTTTTTTTCTCTATTTCTGCCTCATTATACTTGTTGGGCTCAAAATCTGACGTTCAAAAAGATATGAGTGTATATGTTTTGGTAATGGAGAGATTGGGGAGAAGGGAGGGAGTGGGCGGTGGATAGTTAAAGAACTTTACCTGACATTGAAACGCTAAGTTTGTATAAATGAGGGGATAAGGAGAGGAGGAGGTGATGCTGGATAATCTAAAACTAATGTCGAGAGGCTTGATCCAGCTGAAGCAGGCACTTAAAATGCCCGCTGATAGAAGTACATGACATAAAATCGAAACGTTTTGGAAAGTGCGCAAATTGTCCGCTGATTGAAGAGCATTTGTTAGAAATGAAAGTATTAGAATGTGTTCATTGAGAGGTCAAGATAAGGTTTTTACAAAATTGCTAATTAGAGCCAGTGGACCATACCACTCGCTATAAATACCTCCTGGTGATTACAACTAATTGTAATATTAATAGTTGAATAATTGAACGTGCCGTTTTCTGCTTTAGCATTTATTTTTTAATTATCTCAAATGGATTCTATAGCATTGATTTTATTGAATAATTTCAGTTTGCACACAAGATCTCTCTAAGTTCTGGTCCGTTTTTGAAACTTGACACTTTTCTGTTTTTCTTTTTCGGACTCTTCCTCTTGCCGATGACTTCCGTCCCCTACAGCTTTATCTCTTTTTTTTCCCTTTGTTCTTGTTGGGAAAAGGGGGGAGGGGGGGGGGGGAAGTTGTGTATGTACATGAAAATGTGCACCTTTTAGGCATCCATTTGTTTATCCATAAAGCTCTCTTTTCTTGGGACGCAAATCGCACATCGGCTTTTTTTTTTCATCAACACGCCTTCTTATAAAAGAAACCAGAACCTGCAAGGCTGCAGGGATATTAAAATTATTTTTAGTTTCCAGTTTAAAACCATGTCATTCTTTTGCTTTGGAACAACGGATATGACTCTGTGTATAAACGTAGCAATTAAAGGAGGGATCCAAAGAAAGACTCTCCTAGATGGGGAGAACAGAGACAACCAATGATAACAAACTCAAGGAGTCCATTCCTGAGTCTAAATGAGCCAAGAAGTTAGCTCTAATGAACTATTCAGAACTTGATTTTTGTCAAGATAGGCCTGTAACGTGCCCAAATAGAAGGACTAATTTTAGATTTCAGAAATCTTGCGAGATCCTACTGATTTGTTTTTTAATCTAATTGCTCCAGATTCGTGATACAAAAAAGCCTTTCTGAAAACAAAGAAATTCATCAAATGTTCCACGTGAATGACTTGGCTTTTTTATGATCAGTTTTTCAAGCAGCTTTAAGTAGTTTTGGAATCAATATGTGGAATGAAATACCTTTGCTTTGTTATATGCGTATTGCCTGCACAAATTAGTTATTTTTTAATCATCATATTTATATATTTATAATATCTTTTTCTATTAAAAAAAGTATCTAAAGTTTACCCTTTACGACCTCTTCCTCTCAACTTAAGTCTTAGAAATTTTAAAAAGTAGATCAGTCTCAGAAACACTATCTTTATCTTTAACGAACTGTATCCAGGGATAGCCAAAAAGAATGGACTTCGTAAATCATGATGGTTACAAATTCGGGGGAACAACAGCAACAACAAGAACAAAAATATCTTTCCTTTTTTTTTTTCGGAAAGACTTTCAATGCTTGAAACGATTATTCCCCTTGTTCTCGCTCTCTTTGTATCCTGAGCATTTTTCAACAGCTTTTTGTCATTTTGCCTAACATATCTTATCTTGAGGTGCACTTTTTTATTTTTTATAAAGACAATAACAGATAAATGAAGACTGTGTGCCAGCCTTCAAATTAAACCGTATTTCTGCAACAGAATAGAGAGAAGCCCCAAACAAATGATTGCATCTGAAATACTTGGCTCAGAAAAATTTCGTTTTTGTCATTAGTCATAATGTAAGTATTAACTAAGGTAAGGTCGGTAAATTGTGTGCATAGTCTTTACTCTTTTGGTTTTTTTTTTTAAGATTCATGACAATATAAACACAATTTGTATTGACAGCGTGAGCCAATTTTGAGGTCGAGGAAAAACACTTTGAGGTTTTATACTTTTATTTCACTGTAATTTGGCATTTTGACTTTATCATACATCTTCACTGTTATTTCTATGAAAATATAATGATCCTTGTCCTTTTGTAGAAATTTAGACGTTCGATTTTATACCTTTATTTGACTTCCTTTTCGAACGGAATTAGTGACACATAATTCAACAATAAAATTCTTTTATTATCTAACTTAGAAAGAAAAACCAAAGGAGAAAAGTGATTTTTTTGGCTCAATGAACTCTTAAGAAACATGTTTATACTTCATTGTTTTTATTTTAATTTGAAAGGCACATTACGTCGAAAATATCGATAACCCTGTTGGGAGATTTCTTTTTCGAGGAAAGTATTTATAACTTTTTGTAGTGTTTTCTAATTGACCAACATATCTATTTAATATCCGCCAAATTTTAGATGATAATAATTTTTTTTTAGAAAAAATTAAAACTTAAATAGGATCTCCGTATAGTTTTGCTTCTTTAAAGTTTTTCTTGTCCGCTAAATTCGGAATACCGATGTCTGGGGATTAGGGTGTTTATATTTATACACAAAAGGAACACTAGTTATGGGTTCGACTCCGACACTGTGGATGGCTAACTCGGGGAATCTTTTTTTAATTCTGCCCTGCCCACAGTTAGCTTGTTTGGTGTGCAGCAAAAAGGCTTAGATAACCTATAGACGGATTATATGGACAAATCAATAAAGCAAACAAAA
Organism: Elysia crispata; assembly: GCA_033675545.1. Taxonomy (NCBI): domain Eukaryota; kingdom Metazoa; phylum Mollusca; class Gastropoda; family Plakobranchidae; genus Elysia; species Elysia crispata. The sequence continues at coordinate 246,269 of JAWDGP010002489.1, read as the reverse complement.
AAGTACAATCCCGATAGATAATTGTCTCATTTGTCATTGTTGTTTTGATGTTGTTGTTTTTTATTTTGGTTTGATTGGTTGTTTCTTTCTTGCTCTCATTGCATTTGGGATTTTATTTTCAGCCTATGCCAGGTAGGAGAAGCCTGTAGAATCTGTTCCATAAAACAAAAGCTCATTTACAGACCTGTAATTTTTTACTCTAGAAAGGAAGAGTTTCTACCGTTCAATAGCTATAAGTCAATTTTAATTATGAAGCGATTTATATATTATAGGAAAGCTAGAAAGTAATGTCACAGTGCTTTACTAATAACTGACAAGTTTACGTAAATTTTATTATCTTTATTTCCTCAAGAAGTTCCTGTTCATTTTGATTGTTTTATGAAGACTTGTTAAGAATGAGAGTTTATGGTATTAACTTTTCTGTTCGGAACTAATCCACTATATTATATTTGATTTCTATGTCCAAGAGTTGCAAAATTTATTCCGTCTTTATTTGTATCATCTATCCTAGGAGTGACGTTACCATGTTGAAGGTGCTTGTCCTTGTCTTTCTCATGACCACCGTGCTGGGCTATTCGACGTTCATGTCTCTGATTCCCAACGGCTTCTCCGTGCCCAACCCTTGTGATGACGGAATATGGTACGGAGTGGGTCATCTGGCACAGGGAGGAACCGGTCCACTCAACCCTTTTGGATTGGTAAACATACAGTAATACAGACAGCTTCGAAGCAACAAATGGAAAAAATATTTGCCCCTACCGCAGATTAAACAGTCTCATTAAAATTAAATAAAAGAAATATGTGCCACTAATATAAAGATAAAGTGACTTACTGATTACTTATTTCTACCTTATAATCAAATTATACATGAGAAAGTGGTTTGAGATTTGTAAGTTTTATTAACTTGTCGGTAGCCTTGGTTGGCCAGACTTCATAATTACACTCAAGTTCTTCTATCCTCTCCCCTGTTGTGTTGATAAGATTTCACCTGTGTCTATTTTTTTTTTTTTGTGTGTGTTGCTTTCTTTAACTGTTGTTTCCCGACTTGTATAAGGTTTTAATACTTTTAAAACTAATTTTATGGTCAGGCCTTCCGGAATAACGGCTTCCAATGGAACACGACTCTGTGTTTAGCTGACTCTGACCTCGACGGCATATCAAACGGGGAGGAGCTAGGAGATGTGGGCTGTGAATGGACAGAAAATAATAACGCACCTTTGTCCGCGGCTGTAGGTCACCCTGGTAAGATGATGCAGCAATTGGTGTTTATGTGAACTGGGAAGACTGCTGAAATCTTCATTGCTTTAAGACTGGTCATGGTGTATCAGCAGAGACCATGATTGCTGACTCAGTGGTTGGTCTGTTTTTCATCATGACAAAATACACAAGCCATGCGCCTCAACTGAAAAGAGAAAGATTTCAGCGTATGATTGAGAATAGTTGTTCACACACACACACACACATAGATAAACACCCTGTTCTAACCAAGCTGCACCAGATTTACGCCTCTTGTAACCATAGTTTGGACAGCTCTATCCGCTTTTCTTAACCTTAACTTCCGCAAGAAAGCTAAGCTTATAATAAGTGAAGCTTTTAAGGCAAAGACCGGCAGTTCGAGATATTTTCCAATCTTCAAGGCAAATTTATTGGAAAGATTTCAGATAAATTAATCCAGTAGATTTTATTCGAAATATAGACATATCTTCATAATAAATTCTGTCTGACTTATTTATAAAAATAGAACAGGTTATGATAAGTAACAAGCATCGAAATAAATGCACTCTAAAAGCCTGCTTACTCCAAGTAAGATGTGGATCAAAACTTGTTTTTGTAGATAATTCTCTGCCACTATGCATGAGCAAATTTCTAAATTTGGTTTCTGTATGTCTAACAAGGTTAAGGAAAATACAATGCCCATCTAAAGTGATTTATAGCAATAAGACTATTGCTTGATAATTGGGTCTTGTGTCATATCTGATTGATAAGTAACAATGCCACAAATTAGCATTGGGGTCGCAACCTTAGTCTACCCATAACGCTATGTTAATTTAAATTATGTTGACTATTGAATATTGTTGATTTTTCATTTGCTCTCTTTTGCACACTCTTCTCCTCTTCTCTTTCTCTCTCCTTAACTCCAGGTATCTGCGAGCCAGTTGGAAGCGCTAAATGTGCTGGATCAAGTTTTAAATGTTGATGATATGGAAATGTATTTACACTTTCACATGAACGCCTTTAGTGTTGCTGTGTGTAGATTCATCCATGTTCCTAGTTCGTTTGTAGAATTAATCGTCCTTAAATATGAAAAAATAAATATTTCTTCAGAAATTTTCTAGTTTTATATATTTGTCATACTGTTGTGAAGTGTCAATCACATGTTTGGAAAATTTCCTTTCTATTGATGCAACGTTCCTCTCTCTTTCTCTCTCCCTCTCTCTCTCTCTCTCTCTCTCTCTCTCTCTCTCTCTCTCTCTCTCTCTCTCTCTCTCTCTCTCTCTCTCTCTCTCTCTCTCTCTCTCTCTCTCTCTCTCTCTCTCTCTCTCTCTCTCTCTCTCTCTCTCTCTCTCTCTCTCTCTCTCTCTGTTTTTCTCTTTCTCTCTCTATCTGTCTCGCTTTCTCTCTGTGTCTTTTATTTATTTTTTTTTAATATTTTTTCAATTTGGCGTTGACTGCATAAATTGTCTGCTACAGTTATGCTGAGTGTTTTTGGATTTTTTTTTCGATAACGTTCAATTATAACGTGACGCCAATTTAAGCGTTAGATAGTTTTTCCCATTATATTTGGTGTGAATTGCTGCCGATTTTTTTTCCCTAAGGAACCAGACAAAATCTTAGTTTATTAGATAAACAAAGGCAGACATCTAATACTGATTTGTCCTTCTATGTGTGTGTGTGGTTGGATTGTTTTTTGTTGTTGTTGTTGTTGTTGTTGTTGTTGTTGTTGTTGCTGTTGTTTTGTGTTTGGGTTTTTTTCGTTTTTATTTGTTTTGGTTTTTTTTGTTGTTTTTTGTTGTTGTTGGTTTTTTTTGTTTGTTTTTTTTTTGGGGGGGTGGGGGTTGTTTTGGTTAGGGTTTGTTTGTTTTTTTTTTTGTTGTTTTTTTTTCAACACAACTGTGGGTACCGGTACTTTTTTTGTTTTATATATTTGAATTCTTCTACTCAGTTTTATAAGTCTTACGTGAAGTAGGTTTTGTAATCTTTCCCAAATGAGTTTCGTGATCAATAGGTATAAACGTGGGTTTCTCTTTGGCAATGTGTAAGGTTTATACATTGTATAATGAATGCATCTTTTCCATAAGATTAGAACATCCTCTGGGACTCACAACTAGTCTACGGCCGTTATTTGCCTTTTTGGGCATCTTGCACAACTTGAACTAAACGGCTTTCACAGTGATGAAATTATTGAACATTATATATTTTTCTTTCATCAATAAATTTAATTGCTTTGCGCAAAATAATTTAGCTATTATGCGCCGTTTGGGACTTAGTTTCGCTTCATTTAGACTGATTTACATATGCTTGATTTTTTGCTGATTAATTGGTCACTCGCACCCTTTTCTGTGGCTTATCTCCTCTTTTTATTTTCTTATTGCTATTTCGTAGATTTTTGTCCCTGTCTGCTTGCCACCTGCTTTTTTTCCGTGAACATCTCTGCCTCTCAGATACAATTGATTACAGAGGTTCAAGATTAGATCCAAAAACCTTTTTTTAACAATAGGTTTACATGTATATTTCTTAAAGGTTAAGAACTTTTTTGCGCATTAGCCCAAACCGACTGAAGTAATTGAACTGCGAACTCAAAAAATACGATTGTCTAAATCAGGTTGTAAAAATCGAAAGAGTTGACCTTAATTATTAACCGACTCTGACTCAAGGTCTCACAACATTTTAAAAGGTGTAATTAGTACGTTTTTTAAATTTACTACAGACAGGATTCAAATTTTTTGGTAAATAAAAACATCAAAATTCCCGAAGCCTAAGAATGCATTCACTGGTTAAGTTTAATATATGACGTTTTTGTTCTGAGGTGCACTTGGCATATTGATTAAATATGAAAAACACCGTAGTTTAAAATTATCCAAGTTGAAGACTATTATCAAACACGTTAAACTCGCTATGCCGACCTCTCTCAGGAGATCTTGGAAAGTTTCTGATTTTAAAAGAGATGAAGGGACAAGCCTTTATTAAGTAATTAACCAACGAGCAGAAATAAATTACTATTTTGTCTCAATCTGCGATTTAATAAGCTAATTAATTAATTGTTGATTACTTCATGATTTTCTTGATTCAGAAAAAAAAAATGATGCTTTCCAGAAGTAAACATTTTAAGTCAGAGGTATTCACGCGGGCCCTTTGATCAATTCGTTGGTCTTTCTTAACATATATCCTATTTATGCGTGTACCCAGGTCGTATTCATGATGTTCTGAAGTTAACGACTTAACAGGTGTCGGGCTGGACACGATCAATGCCCTTATCTCTGGTCATGCTATGAAGAGAAGTCAGGGATAAAGAATTCACCACGCTACACGGCCTAAAATAGAACAAGTAAGATTGTTAGATAGCTATGAATTTACTAGAAGAGTAAAAGTAAAAAGCATCGGATTCTGCGCTGTTCGAAATTTAATTAAAACCAAAAAAAGACTTATACAAGAATTGTTTTGCCCATAGTTTCAACCTGAAAATTTGAAGCCAAAAATTTTGCGCGAGAAACGACCAGGGTCGACATACGGGTCAGTAAAAGCAAATCATTTGTACAGACCAACTAAGAAAGAGGTCGCTTCAGTTTGGGTAATCATTTGATCACGTTTTTCATGTCAGATCTTAAGGATAAAAGCAAGAGCCCATGCCAAGACCTTCTGCAGGCATTTACAGCCTCTTTGATCAGGCTTAGACAGATCCCAGGCAGATATATTACCGGGTATATCAGGTATTGGACAAACACAGACAAGTCCTATGCTTGCTTTTTGTTGTCGTTAATAAGCCGAGGAAAAATTTCTAAATTTCTAACATACAGATTATATTAGCCAATAAGATAAGAGAAGTTACGTAAGTTTTATTGGCCTCTTGTTTCCCTAACAGTTCCCTCTAGTTTTTTGGATTTTTTACTGTCCACTTACAACTATTGAAACCAGTCCAGTTGCGATATAAAATAATAAACTATCAACAAGACACACTAGTCATTTTTTTTCTTTTGCCTTTTGCAATTTTTTTCCTCATGTTGTTGCTAAGCATACATTCCGTATATGAAATCATACAAATAAGTTTGTTAATTCTAATTTTTTGTCCGATTAATAAATCGAAAAGAAATTGCAATTCCATTCGAATTTAAGTATTTTTACGTTATAATGATTCGTATGATTTAACTTAGTTATCATAAAGTATGCAATGTCATAGTCAGTCAAAAAGGTTGAAAGATTTTTTTTTCTGGCTACCCAAGTAGCACCTTGACGGACATAGAATGATGCATTCTACACCTGATAGTAAGCAAACAAAATAAAATGGGTTTTTATCCGGCTGAATATTCTAACCTTATACTTTTGTCCCGAAATAATTAAATGAAAAAAAAAATTATCATTTAAAATGGCATAACTAAACATTGTTTTTTAGGTTAGAGCAGGCAAGTGTCTTCAACATATTTTGAAAAAAAAGTTATCATGATGGAAACGGTCTTTCTTATTTATTTCTTAGAAACCCAATATGTTGAAATCAGTGATTATAAGCCTGGTGCTGGTGGGTGTGGCGATGGCCTACAACTCATACAGGTCTTTGATACCTAATGGCTCCTCCGTGCCGAATCCCTGCGGAGGTGGCTCTTGGAGAGGGGTTGGTCATTTGCAAGAAGGTGGAACAGGTCCGCTCAACCCATTTGGTGCGGTAAGAGCAAGTTTTATTTGCTTCTCTTTAGAGAATATTTTAACGGCAAAAACATCATCGGCAAGACAAGTAGTAGTAGTAGTAGTAGTAGTAGTAGTAGTAGTAGTAGTAGTAGTAGTAGTAGTAGTAGTAGTAGTAGTAGTAGTAGTAGTAGTAGTAGCAGCAGTAATAGTAGTTTTCCTTCTCCTTCTACTCCTCCTTCTTCTATTTCTTTTTGGTATTGTTTTCTCTATCACTATAATGATTATATTATTATTATTATTATTATTATTATTATTATTATTATTATTATTATTATTATTATTATTATTATTATTATTATTATTATTATTATTATTATTATTATTATTATTCCTTAAAATTATTACACTTTCAATTTTTTTTTATTGAAATA
>JAWDGP010002489.1:217500-237500 GCA_033675545.1 Elysia crispata | reverse complement strand
ATTCTGTTTTCTTATCTTACTCTGCAAAAGGCAACTGTACATCTTCCTCCTCCTCCTCCTCCTCCTCCTCCTATTACTACTACTACTACTACTACTACTACTACTACTACTACTACTACTACTACTACTACTACTACTACTACAATTTTGGTACTTCTACTTTTACTGCTAGGCTACTATGCTACTATTGCTACCACTACTACTGCTACTACTACTACTACTGCTACTACTGTTACCACCACCACCACCACCACCACTTTTACTAATGTTACTATTACTTCTGTTACTACTACTGCTGCTGCTGCTGCTGCTGCTAGTACTACTGTTACCACCGCCACCACTTTTACTAATACTACAATTACTTCTGTTACTTCTACTTCTGCTGCTATTACTACTACTACTACTGAACTATACTGCTATTATCACTAGGCCTACCGGTACTTATTTCTTTCTAGGTGTGTATTCGTACCATATTTTGGCAAGAAATTAAAAAAAAATATTCAGGTCAATATTCCGTAGCTGTGATATTAACTTCTGTGTGCATTTTGTCTATGCTCAGGATATTTTTAGCCTGCTCAACTAATCAATATCCGACTGCCAATCATTCAGACCGTACTCAGCTGTACTAGACAAAAAAAGCAAGACCGAGCTCGCCGCTTCTTCAAGATAACGTAACGGAACGGTCCGCAAGATTCCAGTCGAGTGACCTCCTTGGCTGCAATCCAAGTCTGAATCTGACAAAGTAAACTGTAAAAGTTGGAATCCTCGGCTCTTATTGTGCAGCTAAATGTATTTGCCATTCGCCTGGCTTGGTTTTGAGGTTATCAATCTGGGTTACTAGGCCTGCTATATGTTCGATCGCACACTCACGCGAACTTCCTTTGTTCTTATATGACTAGATCCACGGGTTGCTACCACTGCTATCTTTCTAGACATAGGAATATCGTTGCACAGTGGACTGTTAAGTCCTGTAATCTAGGACTTGAGAACATAATTATGAAAAGCAGTGGCGGACGGCATGGGACCGAGAATGAGATCTGGTTACCATCCCAGGCATAAATGTGTGATTCTTTCTGCTCAAGAGGGTAAATGAGGTCAGTGTGCCCATTCAGGCGAGGGCAATGAATGGGGCGCTGGTTAGGCTAGCCTTGGCCTGCCCAGGTTTGGGAGGTGAGATGCGGTTCAAAGCTTGACACCAACACAACAAAACAAAAATAATTCAAACACATTGGAGCGGCTGTGCTTGCCGTTAGCCTAATCTAGTGCTGGCAACTTTTTAACAAGAAACAGTTTTGGAAAGGTTTACATCCGGGAGGATTAGCACACATCGGAGCTTGGAGGGTGAGAACAAGACTTTTAGTTTTGAACCTTCGCTAAAATCTTTAACTAGATTAGTATACACACCATAGTAGAGTTTTACGTCTTTTACTACTTGAAAGATTTATAATTCATAGATTCTAGATCTAGATTAGATTATTCTAGTCCCACCCGAGAATCATGCATTGCTGATATGAATTTTGATCAGATAAAACTTCCTGGTTTAGTTCTGCCGCATGGATTATCATTAAAATATTAATAAACAGTGATGAAAAAAAACGTTGAGGTAGAATCTTGATCACATGCCTGATAGATTTATCTACTTGAAACTTAAGTCAAATCCATATCTAGTTTAAGCATTATTTGTAGACTTTGAATTATTATGCGAAGTGGATTTTCCACACCTCATGTTCTTGTCAGAAAGCTGGTAAGCTAAAATATTTAGATAGATCTAGACTAGGTCTATATCAAGATCAAAGTTTAGGCAAGACAATGTATTTCTCTTCTCTTTCGCGTACCATACCCAGATGAAATCATTATAAATCTTGATCGGGAAGCCTAAGGAAAGTAAACAAAACTTCATGTAGGCCTATTTGTTTTGCGCATCATTTTGGTCTCTCTTGCTAACAAAAATGTATAAATCTACAATCCGTCGTTTTTTTATTAATCAATGTTTAGTAAACGAAGGGACGGATTGCTGCTGCCACTTGTTGCATAAAGGAGTGCGATGTAGGAATAATAAACAACAGAGGACGTTTGTTGAGCGCAGAGAAAAATTATTCCCTGGATAAGAACACTGATTTTTTTTTTAAATCCTTTATTCTAAATCTTTCGAACCTAGATTTATCAAGTCGGTTATTTGAAAAAAGCAGACGCAAATCGTCAATGACAATCTCCGCAAGTGAACAATTTTAAATCATGTCAAGGTGTATTAAAATCATTCACATTTTGATTCACTACATACTGGTCCAATGAAAAAAAATGAATATAACCGCCAGGTGTACATTGTTACAGATGGTGAAACTGACTTTGAATTGACTAAGAATGCAGGTTACTTCGACCAGGGACATAGGCAGTTCTAAATATAAAAAAAAACGAATTTATAATCAATTATTTTAAATGGCAAATGACCCAGAGTCGTTCGCCGGACGCCATGGGCTTACAAAAAAAGCGAAGTTATTCGATCGATCAGCTTCACTGGAGCAAATACTTCTCCTTATTGATTTCATCCCGTGGATGGGTTGAATATATATAATTATGTATCTTAGTCGGTCCTGACGAAGAGTCCAAGGTAAACGTCGGACTTCTCGATTTATTACACAACTCATCGAATAGCCTTGATAAACTTGAATTACATATCTGTATAGCGCATGAAATTTGCATATATTGTGTGTTTCATTTAGATGAAGTTGTAAAAATTTTCACCCATCAAGTTTTAAAAATTTGAGTGAGAAATTATAAATAAGTAATAAATGCGCAAGGCAAAGATGTCACAATCAATAGTTTGGGTGGGATTTTTTTAAACAAATTCTGTCTTTTAATACTAAGTTCGTATGGCAGAATGGCGCCCTGCTTGTGGCATTGTATGATTTGGGCAAGCGGTTGGGCTATAATATTTTTTTTTTTTAAATGATGTCAAAAATTACCCATTCTTCGGATACACGTCGACCCTTATTAAGATTTTATTTTCTTATTTTTCAACCTTAGGCTGCATCAATATTCTTTTCCAATAACGATTATGACCCTCTAGGAATTGAACTACATAAAAGTATTCCTTTTAGGGCAAGTCGATCCTCAAATGGTGTTTTGCTTTTTAAAAAAAATGCTTTAAAGTAAAATTTCAGAATCATCTTATGCCAAGGTTCAATTTCGAATCACAGTCTATGCTGCCGAGAAGAAAAAAAAAAGAAAAAAGAAAACATTTTATGTAATATAAATAGGAATGCTAAGCTAATCTCTATTTATAGCTCATAGATTCAGTGACAGTTTCAGTGGCCAAGATTTCCATTTTTGAAATTACAAAATATAAACACTATCCCAGTAAGATACACGAGATATTGATAACCACAGTCGGTTATACTTATGAGTATCCAGAGAATTATAGGAACTAACGCGGGCAAGTTTCGGTATTTGTTTATTTGAGACGAAGTTGCCCGTTCGTCCGTTCAACTTCACTAAATAATATTTCATAGGGAATGGTCTTCGGCTTGCGACATTTTTTTTTCTTCTGTACGAGAGAGTCTACCACGAATATTCTAATGTAACCCATTTTGAAAACTTGTTCCTCTTTGTTCTGATCGTGCCGTGAACCAGGCTTTGAAGGAAAGTGAGGTGGGTCATTCTCGTGACATTAAGAGTGTGAGTGAATGAGATTTAGACGGCTGATTTATGGTTTTATATCGCAGCGCTTGGCTTTCCTCGATTTTAGTTTTAAAAACCGCAAATTGCACTCTATGTCTTTCTCTGATAGGCGTAGATCATGCATGACACACATGTCCTGTGTTGTCTACTGGCAGAACTTCTCTACGCGCGCCTGCCGTTTTTAGCTATACAACTCCATTCATGAAAGCCTACAGAGTGCCTTCCTTTTCACTCGAACGAATAAAAATTAGACATAAAAGAGAGAAAGAGACTTAGATTCCGTCATACTGCACTGCGCCGATATATCCCGCTTCCCCTCTGTCGAGTCGATATCTTAGATAGCAGCGTGCTATCATTGATTGCAATAGCATGTCAGCGTGACTTCGGATTTTTTTTTTTCTAATCAAGTATCTCTGGCCTTTTATTCAGGGCGAGATATCGGGAAAATTCACAATCCTCGTCCCTGGTGATATATATATTTTTTTTAATTTGTCGTTGTAGTTTCTCCACAACTGGAATGGTGTTTATAGATACCAGCAGATCGTGCAGTTATATGATCGAAACGAATCGTTTTCCCAAGAAATTTTAAAGAGGACCGTTTAAATATTTTAACAAGTAAGATCGTCTATATTATATATATATATATATATATATATATATATATATATATATATATATATATATATCACCAATTTTTATTTCACTCCGCAACCTTTCATTTTCATCTCCATCTGTCTAACTAACTATATACTTGCCTATCTATCTTTATATCTTTCTATCCATACATCTGTTCATCCATCCACCCACCAATTTATATCTTTACCTTTCTCTCCCCTCCTATTCTCTCTCTCTCTCTCTCTCTCTCTCTCTCTCTCTCTCTCTCTCTCTCTCTCTCTCTCTCTCTCTCTCTCTCTCTCTCTCTCTCTCTCTCTTTCTCCCTGTCCTCTCGCTCTCTCTCTTGTTTAGACTTCTTTTTTTTATTCCATCTTCCCTGTTCAGAACAATATAGACTCAAGTGCGTTGGTTTACCTGCCTTTCTTGTTTTGCTAGTATATATTGAGATATATATATATTATATTTGATCTTGTTTTCAGAACAATGGAAGAAATCGTGCCTAGCGTCAGCGAATTACACAGGGCTCTCATCGACAAAAACTTTGACAATGTGAGAGCTCTTGTTCAGGCTGGGACTGATGTTAATGAAGTTTACAGACAGGAGACGGCGTTTACGAGGGCAGCTCAAGAAGTCGTCGGTCAGGCGGATGAATTATGCGTTGAGGAGATCCTCAATTGCCCAAACTTTGACCCCAACGCATGCAATCAGTTCGATCACACCCCGCTGCATGAAGCTGCGAAAGTTGGCCGCGCAGACTGGGTGGACCGGCTTTTGGAGATGGGTGCAAGGCCGGATGTTGTCGATATTGCCGGCGTATCCCCTTTAACCTGCTGTGCCTCGTCAGATAGCGACGTTTGCGCCTTAAGCTTGATTCGTCAAGGTGCCAACGTCAATGAAAAGAGCAAAGATGGGATGACGCCACTTCATCGCGCATGCGCAAAAGGAGCGACAAAGATGGCACGCCTGTTGCTCCACCACGACAGTGACGTGAATACGGCCTGCAACAAAGGGGAAACACCGCTGATGTCTGCCATATCTTTTTACTACCATTACACATTTGGGAATAAGAAATTCATTGACTTGCTGGATCTCTGCGAGGCTCTAGTAGGTGCCGGGTGTGATCTGAACGCGCACGACAACAATGGGAAAACAGCCTTGCATCGGGAGGTTGAATCCAATAATATATATGGAGTGATATTTTTAGTCCAGCGGGGATGCGATCTTAACGTTAGAAATATAGCCGGCTTGACTCCCTACCAGACTGCAACGTTACCCGAGTCAACCAAATACGAACTAGCAAGATACCTACTGCATTATGGAGCATCTGTAGTAGATGATACGAAAGATATAAACCACCCCATAAGACAAAGAACTTGTCCCATACATTGCATTATGCAAGGCATATCGAAATACAAACTAAATAATCAAGCTGTGGCCTGCAGATCTTTATTGCTTCAAGCATTGTCTGAATCTGTGTTTCCCAGAACCTTTCTGGACAGAGAAGATATCTCCTCTCCACAGAGGACACGGACAAATGCTAACGAGACAAGCACAAACGACGCCGCGTCTTCGCCTCGCATTCTCCGGCGCCTGACGGATACCGAACAGGCTGTGACGATGTGGGCCCAGCAAGCCTCAGGACAGCCTTGTAGTCTGCAACACCAGGCTAAACTGCGGGTCAGGGCGGCCCTTGGCGGAGTGAACATCATTTCCAAGATCCAGCAGCTTCCCATCGGGACCAGCATGAAGCGCTATCTGAACCTCGGCGTTCCTCTCGAACAATCATCTCTTTACAAAGAGGTTCGCCTTCACGCCGCAGTCTTCAGCAATGACTTAAACGAAGTCAAGAAGTCCATTGAATCCGGTGCAAATGTCAAAGCAACCTTTGATGGCGAATCTGCTTTCAGTATTGCTTTACGGATAGGAACGGAAAGCATTATCTCAGAGCTGTTTCGACATATTTCTTCATCCTCTCAAGCTCTTTCGCCATCTGTTGTGACATCGTCCAACGCTCATTCTTCCGTATCACTCGAGGACTTGTCGTTTCAAAGCTTAGCAAACACCCACTATTCTACTCTCGGCGACACAACGCTGCATCTAGTTGCTAGGGCAGGGCAAACAAAGTATGTACCTACAGCCCTTGAACTGTGCAAGGACCATCTCGACGTCAAGAACTTCGCAGCTCGCACACCGCTGGAAGAGGCAGTCTGCTGTGGACATTTCTCGACAGCAGAATGCTTGATAGAATCGGGCGCGTCTTTGTTTCCATGTCCAGCTGCATCTGGTGGTACAGATGAGGAGCAAACTGGGCCGAGTCTTCTGCACCTGGCTGCCGCAAGTGGCGCCAAACGGCTCGTAGAATTGTTGCTGGAGAAAGGCGCAGACGTAAATGCTATAGACAAGTACGGTTTCACACCTCTACGTTTGGCACTTGGTGGGGTAAGTGACCCGAAAATTAATATCCATTATGTCGATCATGACAGCGCAACAGTTGAGTGGAATTTTTAAATATCCTGAGATATGCTGAGCTTGATCTGGGTAACAAATGAACTTATTTGTTTTATTATTTATCAGCGTCACAACCACGGAAAATTCTGCAATGTTACAGTGGCTACAAAGGTAAAGTTGATATAAAAATATTTTCAGGAAATTTTCTATGTCTGGTAAACAGAGAAAGCCATAATCAATTCCAACGCTTTACTTCGTTTTAACTATCAAGGAGATACACTATACTCAATTAGGACTTTAAAAAATCACTTCAAATGGCTTTCCATTCTGATACTAAGCTTAAGATCGGTGTGATCGGGTTCAGATCACGGATATTCCCATAAACACTATACCACCTACATCTTCAACGTTTCCGTTTGTACCATCATCATCAGCAGCAGCAGCAGCAGCATTATCACCATCATTATTATCATTCATCATCATAGGTATAAAAATCTCTGCCATTATCAAAACTGAGAATCAATTCATGCAAAAGCAGCTGACAGTCTTATTTTATAAAACGAACTTTATTGGCGATATGAGATATTTAAAGAGATACCCACAATTCAATCTATTATGCATGGTACTGAGTAAAGAACAAACAGTACGCTGGAAATGTATATGTTCATCAAAAATCTTTCTGATGCATAACATTTGAAGCTATCATGGTTATGCATCATACGCTTCATGTGTTGAATCTTATTATTTTAGCATCACTTCTTTATCAATAACATTTACCTTTCTCTCTCTCTCTCTCTCTCTCTCTCTCTCTCTCTCTCTCTCTCTCTCTCTCTCTCTCTCTCTCTCTCTCTCTCTCTCTCTCTCTCTCTCTCTCTCTCTCTCTCTCTCTCTCTCTCTCTCTCTCTCTCTCTATCTCTCTCTCTCTCTCTCTCTCTTTATCTATATATCTATCTATCTTCTCTCTATCTCTCTCTCTCTCTCTCTATCTATCTATCTATATATATAATATCATATATATATATATATAATATTATATAGATAGATAGATAGATAAAGATATAGACATCTCTCTATCTATCTATCTATCTATCTATATATATAATATTATATATATATATAATATTATATATATATAATATTATATATATATATATAATATTATATATATATATATATATAATAGATACATAGATAGATAGGTAGATAGATAGATAGATACAGATATAGACATAGATATAATCTGTCTCGCTGTCTCTCTCAGTGTTAATCCATTTTCCACTTTCAATATTTATGTTCAGGTGGGGTTTTTTTTTGTTGGTTTTTTCCTGCCTATCTCGTTCTTGAACACTATTCCCCCTCTTCCTCCTCTTTGTTCCAGGGTCGAGACTACCTCGAGCGAGACATTCCCCTCCCCGGGCTCTACCGCGACGAACTGGACCAAGCCCTTGATTCTGTCCACATGACAGTGCGAGCCTCTGGCCCTTTACTTGCCATGGGCACCTCAGAAGTTGAACAGTTCTTGGTACATCATCAGTCGGAGGGAGAGGAATACGCTGATACTGACATAAACCGTGCTGACCACAGTGATACTGGCAGAGACCATAGTGACCAATGATCTGGGTACAACCTCAGTCGGAGGGAGAGGAATACGCTGATACTGACATAAACCGTGCTGACCACAGTGATACTGACAGAGACCATAGTGACCAATGATCTGGGTACAACCTCAGTCGGAGGGAGAGGAATACGCTGATACTGACATAAACCGTGCTGACCACAGTGATACTGGCAGAGACCATAGTGACCAATGATCTGGGTACATCCTCAGTCGGAGAGAGAGGAATACAGTGATATCTGTCTAGACAGTTTTACCAGCAGCAGCAGTTTTCACTGGTTTTGACAATTGACCAGGCCTCAAGCTTGCTTGCGGCTTCCGATGTTAACAATGCAAGCCGTTTTGCACACTTCACTGGGAAACCACGTTTTAGTTAAGTTATGACTCATTCTTGCGGTACGTAAGTCTGACTGCGAAACCAATGATCTGAGTACATCATCAGTCGGACGGAGAGGAATACACTGACTCTGACAGAGACCGTGGTGACCAATGTGTGATGACTGCTATAAGCAAAACAAGTGTTCCACCCTGTTTCACACATTTCGCCATAATTGCTTTTTACAGTCCTGCAATATGGTTGTTTCAATTTTTAGGCGTATTTTTAGCACAGCAAGTATCAAAAAGTTATGCGAACATTTATTGCAAAAAAGAAGTTGGAGAGTAAGTGAACATTTGTTCTTTTATCATGATATACACTGGAAATTAACGTTATGATGATTTATTCTAATGGTATCAAATCATGCAGATATACAGTTTAAAAGTTGCTCAATCAGATAGCGGTGCTTGTCCAATGATTAAGTTATTATAAGTGTTCAATGTGTTCAATGTATGAAGAATAGAACATATACACTGCTGGTGTGCCCAAGTACTAAAATTAAGTTTCCAACACAAAATTACAAGTCTTAAAATTCCGAAGTAATATTGGATTGGCATGATGTTTATGAAGAAAACTCTGCTTCACGGGGCGCTCTGAAAAAATTTCAAAGGTCCAAATTACGTAGTGGGTAATGATGTCAAGATTCGGAATATTGAACTTGAAACTGTTTCCGTGAGAAATGATAGTGATTTGAAAACTTAGTACTACACTGAAGGTGAAACACTCGTGTTTTCAGAGCTTAGCATTTCTCTTTGAATAGGTAGAGTAGCGTAAGAAGAAATTCAGGAATTTAATCTATGCTATTTGAGGTACAGTCTGATTTTTTTTCCCAAGAATGGAAAAAAAGAATTATAGCTTGAGCACCAAATCCTTACAAATTGCTATCATTTCTTACTTTATGTTTTTTTTTTTTTTTAATTTCGCCTTTACCCCTCTGGGTTCTTACTTAAGCATAAAATTTGAAAAGTACTATTGATTAAATCAAACCGAATAAAAGTTAGGTTAAGATGATTGAGCGAGGTAAGTATTGTAAGAGAATCTTATCATCCGTTCTACACTTAACGTTCCGTCCCTGCCGTTTTGCTGCCTCTGCTGCTGTTGTTGTTGTTGTTGTTATTATTATTATTATTATTATTAGTATTAGTATTAGTATTAGTATTAATATTATCATAAATTATTATTATTGTTGTATCACAATCATGCACTTGTTTCGTTATGACTGTGGATGTTATTGCTGTTGCCGTTCGTATCTTTTTTTTTTTCATTTACTCATTTTGTATTTCGTTTCTTTCATTTTAAAACATAATAAGACCTTTATTGTGCTTAAAATATTATGGTTTTCTGAAAGGTTGAAAGCCATACCAATATCTGTTTCAAATTTTTCGTCGGACATAGTGATTAAATAATTGTAAAATTGTCTTTTCAATTACGCAGCAATGAAAAATATATGTACGTGTACCTTTTTGCACCCTGGAAAATGGCAACGTGTTTTGATATGATGTACACATTATCTCATGCCTTCTTTTTAACTATTTCGCACATTGCAGTACGCTTCAATCAAACTGTATAGCCGGCCTTTAATCAGTTTGCATTGTGTTAGAATTTTTAGCTTTTTAGCGGTTCACATGGATGAATTTCTAGCTTTGTATATTAACACGCATGTTACAAATTATGATAAAGGAATCATTCAATGGTTTGATGGTATGTACTTTAGCATCTGAAAGTCCTCGTATCATTTATATTAACCCTTTCATATCATCATTTTACATATTTCAAAATAGATTTTGGTAGCTGACGTGGTTGTATTGATGCAATGGCTTGTTCTGACTGAATCAGAGGGGCTCAAATTTATGCCGTGTCAACGCATTACTATGATCGTAACTTTCCTCGGCAACAGGCTCATCCGGTTTTTTTTTTTTTTTGGTTTTTTTTTTTTGGGGGGAGGGGCGTTTGGTTTTTTTCTTATCTAAATTTGCGCACAAAAATGTACAACCCAGATACGGGTTTTATTCCTCGGGTTTGAAATACAGTAATGTTCAATTTGCCTAGTGTTACAGCAATTTATTATTTATGGGTTGTTGGTTTTTTTTTGTTTTTTTGTTTGTTTGTTGTTGTTGTTTTTTGTTTTTTTTTGGGGGGTTTGGTTATTTTTTTTTTTTTTTTTTTTTTGGGGGGGGGGGTGACTTCAGGCCCCAATCTCGAAAATATTATCTATTCAAATTGATAAGTTCTCTTATTATATATATTTTTTACTTATTCCTTTCCATTTTATTATTTTGCGAAAATGTTTTTTTCAATCAAATTTGAATCAAATCAAACCATAAAAGAATGGGTGAAAACAATAATTTATGTGATTGAAATAAATCGAAAAGGAAATTGTTAATTTTTTTTTTATGTTGGTGTTGATTTTTTTCTACTGCTCAGATGAAACTCTACATTGCACATTTTTTGTGCCATATTGATATTTTTTTTTTGCTTAAGTTAACTCACCTGTAAATATAAATATACCAGTTAACTTCATGATTTGCACAAGTGCCCAATTATGTTTATCTACACTGAAATGTACTTTTTTCCATAAAAACGTAGGCCTTAGCTTGTTATTTATTTATCCTACGCAATTACCCGTGAATAATTGTAAGATTTGCCCCTGTCTTAATTTTGCATGCATGCAATGGTGCCTTTTATTTTTGCTTCTTACTTACTTTAATTACTTTTTTATTTTCAAGTGCCATATTATTATTATCATTAGAATTCAGTCACACTTTTTGTGCTATGAATATGTAATTATACACCTTTCCTCAAAGGCATAAAGCGAACCGTGATGACAATATTTTAAAGAAAACTCATTGTGTATTCACTTGTAGATTCAATAATGTAATATATTCTATTGATCTTTTCTGTATTCTGTTCATCTTTTCTGTGCTATAATGCCGTTAATAATATTGTATACTGTTTAATTAGCTCTGCAGAGTAAAATTCAATGAAAAATGTCAGCGTGTTTTCTGTTCTGGTAGTGTGCAATACTCTCCAAAATATTTTTTCTTCTTCAGGTTTGCGAGCACTTCGATCGCGGCGGATTGTTTTTGGAAAACCTGGCATGAGCGAGTAGAATTTCACATTCTGAAGAGGGAAAATTTTACGCACAGCTCGGCATAATGACTGTTGATAAGGTGGCAGATGTTCTGTAACAAAATCCTCTGATTTGACAAAGATTCAAATGATACTATTGCCTTTCAGTTCAATATTCGTCGCGGTATTTGACACAGAAATTTCGGAAAACACTAATTGCCAGAATGACCTAAAAGCGATTATCTTTTTCTTTTATCTTTACTTTCTTTTCTATAAAAGCAAACTCATTGTTTTGCTCTGGGCTTTCATACTTTTTTTTCATAATAAAAAAGGAAAAAAGCTTAACATAGGACTTTTTAATAGAACAGTTTTTTATTCGACTTTGTGTCAATGACCTTTTATTGTAATATTTTTTTTTCAAAAATGCATATTCCATATGACCTGGGTAAAAAAGCATATGATTTAAATCATCGCAATTCATTTAAAAAAATACCTTGTTTGAATTGTCAAAGAATATGCATAATTATGACAGAAGCAATAAACCTTTTGTTTCAAGTTTGGTTTTATTCTTGTATCTTTTTTTGTCCTCAGCCAATCTTCTTTGTGTATGTTTTTTATTATTATTTTAATTTTAAAGAATTACTCGAAACTAAAATATACTCACAAAAAGAGCGTAAATCAAAACGTTTATTGTGATAGATATTAACAACAGAGATGCATAGTAAATCAGGAAAAATGTTAGTCTTTTCAACGATGCAGGTGGTAAGGTGGTGCGGATAGGAAACAAAGCAGATTTTCTCAGCTCAGCTTACAGAAAAAGAGAATAATAAAGATGCAATTTGAACATCATGTAATTTCTTTCTTTAATACTGCTGAGCTGAGGATTGGATCTCCACTCACAAAATCCAGATTTCTTGTCTTAAAGATGTTAAACTAAAAATTAATTTAAAATAAGTGGATTTTAAAAAACCCTCGTGAATAAGATTACACGTCTCGTAAGTTATTATTATCGTTAAGCTTTTTAGTACTAAATGCCAGTTACCTTTTTCAGATAATACATTTTTTGGGGCTGACAGTTTTCTCCAGTAGGCATATTTATTAAATTTAGCGACTCTTAATTTTTTTTTTTTTATTAATGTAACCTTTGCCGTGCTTTCTGTCAGAAAATACGGTATTAAGAAAAATTCAAATTTGAATTGAAAAGAAAATTCTGGCAACTCAATGAGTTTTGCTTCGTAGAATGTGGGTTAATATCAAAATGTAATGCTTCTGCGCATGTTGCTAATCAAGGGAAAATATGTAACTATTTCAGTATATCTCATCCTTTTTCGAAACAGTAAGGTTAAGGAGCATAAATTTTAAGAGATGTCGACAAAAATATTTAAGAAATGTTTAGTGTATAGAAAGACAAATGCAGTGAAGTTTTTCACCCAGAGTTTCTGAAAAAATTGGCATTAAAATTTAGATAAATACCTAGCTCAATTATAACAATATTTTTCTTCTCCACTGCAGTATTATCTATTTTCCCTCTCCTTCCCTCCCTCCCTCTCTCTCTTTCTCTCTTTCTCTCTCTCTCTCTCTCTCTCTCTCTCTCTCTCTCTCTCTCTCTCTCTCTCTCTCTCTCTCTCTCTCTCTCTCTCTCTCTCTCTCGCTCATTTACTTCTGGCTCGTGCTCTATTTTTACGTCTTCTCTTCACCCTTTTCTCTCTCTCATGTAAAAATGTGGACTTGATCGCTCTTAGCGATTCAACGTCTTAATCTATTCAAGCTAGCATGAAAGTCATAATTCCTGAAGCATCTATTTTGTAGATGTGGATAGCTCAGTGGTTATGTGCCTGGTCTTGTCTTGGCAAGGCGATGGGTGTCGCATCGAGGTGCAGGTTCGATCCATGTCCATTCCCTCTGTCCTTATGTTTTCACCTCTTTCGTCTTATTTGTCGGTCTCGAGCGAGATCTAGGTTTGTGGTTTATTTTTCTATACTATTTGTTTCTCTTTCTCTCTCTCTTCCCACCCCCTCCGCCTTTTTTTTTCTCTCATTCTCGTAATTCTAACCCCCATCTCGTAATAGTTTGCCGCGCAGCTGTTTGATGAACTTAACTATCGCCGTGGTAAAATTGTATAGCGTTTCGTTTGTTGTTGTTTTTTTCTGTATATTTTTGTCTTCTTGTTCTTGATTGTTTATTTTCACAGGAAAAACGACTTTTTTGAAAAAATAAGAAACACTTAATTGTAAAGATGAGCTGGATCTATCATTGTTAAGTGTACAGTTTAGTCAGAAAATAGGTAGGTGCTATGCGGGCTCTATCAGTTGGTGAGATCTGATCTCATTTACACAGCCCTAGCTTTCATCTTAACAGAAGCTCAGCAGTCTCAATAATTTACAAGGCTGCGATGAAATAGTTATTCATAATATGTTTCCACTGGCCAAATAATAAAATTTTCACAAAACGCGAGGTATGGGAAAGTCTGAGATAAAAGCTGGTCGTATTGAAATGATGCATTTGATCACTTTATTCACAGATTCATTATTTTGTCTTAAATCATAAACTGTGAAACAAACTCTCAGTCACTTGGTCCTCATTAAATAAGCACATTTTACTCCACTGTCACCTCTATGAGAGCCAATTCATTGCCATGATTGAGACTGTCGCGATGATGGCAGAGCCGCAGCCAGAGAGAAACAGCCAGTCCCAGCCAATCGACATCACTATGGCGTTCACGAGGTACGGTTCCAAAAGGATCAGTGCTATATTTCCCGAGCACACCAAGCCCATATTGGACGCAAAGTGGGTATTTCCAAACTCGATGGTGGTAAGGATACTGAAGAGAAGCGTGTGCGGGGATACGCCCACATTCTCAATGACGACGAATATCATGTACAACAGGGGGCAAGTCCGGAGTACAACCACCAAGAGACACATGAAAATGCAAGATACGAAGTGGAATGCGATCGTCGTGTTTCGGATCCCGAATTTGTCGCTAAGAAGACCTACCAATGGACGTACAAACACCATGCCTACGTTACTAACTATTCCTGTGATTACGAGCTTGGAATCATCGGAAATACTTTGTTGCCCGTACTGTTTGTACAGATTCATTTGTAAGTAGGTGGTATGGTTGGATGACATGAAAGCTACCCATACACACCAGAAAACGGCTGTCTTCAGAACTTTTTTAGGATGCATGTCAGCTTGATGAGAATCTCTCATAGATCCCTGTTTCTCTAGCGAATGGTCGTTTCCTTTTCTTTCTTCCCTCAAAATAGTCTCTTTTTCACCGAATGTTTCAATAGGCCCCTTACAGTGGTCCTGTATTGGTTTGTTAATATTATACATTTGGGCCTTAAAGTCTTTTAAAGGTACACATTCGTTTACTATCTCTGCGGATAATTTGTGAGAGTCATCATTTTGCTTGTTCAGGAGTAACCTGGAGCTTGAAGCAGTTTTTGAGTGGGTTTTATTTGCCATATCAGACATAGCTAGGAACATCAAACCTGTCCCAATGAAAGAAGATGCTACAGTAATAGCGCCGGAGACAAGAAAATAGAACGGAACTCTGTCAATAAGATCCTTGTCGGAGAAGTAAAATCTTTTATCTACCTCGAGGTCTGGTTTTTTATTGCTCGGGTTAATTATGGCGAAAGCTAGCCCTATATTCACAAGTGCCCCAATCACAGGGCCTGACGTCATTATGCCAGAGGCCACTCCCTTTTGGTCAGTCATTATTTGCAATAACAGTTTCAGCGTCAAAGTATAAAGCGCCCCGACAGAGATTCCTTGCACGCCTCCGAAAATCAACGCCAGCGCTAAAGGCTCTCTTACAGTGAAATACCCGCTCATTACAGAAAGGCTAAGAAGTACATTGCTGACCAGAAGACATGTTGGCAAACCGAAACGAATCTCCATGGGGCTGGTGAGGATCATGGATATGGTGTAGGCACACACGAAGGATGAAGTTATCCACAGTGGATCCACATAAAGGGTCATCTCGTTGATGTGGGCATGATAGAATGAGGCTATGTAAGGTAATATGTTGCCATAGTAGCTCAGCAAAGATAGGGGGAAAGCATTCAACGTCGCCCCAATTAAAACACATAGTTTTCTGCGAGTTGTGTGCATAATTCAGAGCTTGGATTCCCTACATAAAAGTAAAAGATGAACTCTTCAATTAGTTTTAGGAAATCAAAGCATTGGCAAAAATCAACACATTATAATGAATCAGAAACGACGTTCATTTTGCTTTCAGATACAGAAGCATAAAAAAGAAGTTGGAGAAAATTATGAAGACATTGAATTCATTATTCATGGCTATCTCTTATTTTCCAATCAAGAGCTTATTTTCAATAACATGATTGTCCATTCAAATGAACATATGGGGAAGACAATTTGATTGATAAAAAGGCAAACTTCTCAAATATAACAGACTTATATCCACAAAAGCCATACAACTGTACTGAAGAAAATCAAATTTTACAACAATGAACAGGCGGGGAAGACTACGACAATAAAGGAAAGCAAAGTTTATAACAATCACAGATATGTTTCCTCATGAGCCATAAAACTACATTAAAGAAATGCAAACTTAACAACAATAACAGATATATGCCTACATCTCCTCCAGAACCACTCATCAGAGCCACTCATAGCACATTTTTAAAATATATTGAACCTTGAGACAATTCTCACGTTGTCATGAAGACTTCTATGAAGGAGAGATCTCAAGCAAAAAAGTCAACTAAATTTGGGAGCAATCTTTTAAGCAACCCTCTTTTCAATTTATCTTTCGAGACCATAATGTGATACATACATTGTAGTGCTCGACCTGATGTGGAGAAAATGTACAAAGTAAAATCGTGTAACTGCTCAGACAATATTTCAGAGAGAAAAAATTGTAAGACCCGGGAATGGATTTCTAATTGTTCTAGATCGAATCACAATCTCTGTAACTCAAGACACATTAAGAGTTGCAAGTTAATAGGATGGCTTAACTTGAATGTTTCTACGGTTCTTTGTTGACAATTAGTGGATCTAGTCGGTATCCTAGACAGGTAAAACAATAAAGAAGTGCGAAACAAGTGTAAAGGAAACAAATGGTGTTTACATACCGCCGTTCCGGAAGAATTTACGAAGATGACAATATTCTTATAATACTAACCAATCAAATCACCTACTCCTTTCCTGTAGAGAACGGAATGTTTTTTAATGACGTTTTTTTCTTTACGCTGGGGCAGGTCAAAATTCATTTAATTCTTTTTTTTAGTTTTTCATTAAAATAACATGTTTTATAAAGAAATGTATATTTACAAAATAACAAAATAACAAAGCGCCATCCGCTTTGAAAAATTTCAACCGTTCAGAACAATCTTTTAAATGTTATATGGTTCATCATAACAAATTTGGCAAAAAAATTTGATGCATTAATTACAATAAAAATATATTAAACTTTCAAGAGTATTTTTAGCCGAAATCCTTAATTTTCTTTACTGTCTTTTTATACCCTGTGGGGCACTGATCTTGGCAGATCAAAATGTAGTAAACTTCATAACTGTTCATTGAGTGGTTTTGGAGGAGATAGCAGAGAAAGAAATCGAACTCGCCTATTGTTATGTAGATGTACAGGTCATATTGATATAAAACACATTTGCAATGCTGGAAAAGAGCTAACCCTGTCCGTTTCCAATCTATGTATAAATGCGTCTAAAAACTCATAATCAGGCTATAAATTCACTCAAACAAGTGCTAAGAAGTTATTGACCCGGGAAATCATGTTATTTTTATTACAAGATAATGAGCGCTTATAAGGATCTATGATTTTTTCGAAATTCTTTTTTCGAAATTAGCTAACTCATATAGCATCAAGCCTTAAAATATTTTTCTTGTTGTTGCAAACTATAATTACTGTCAATCCTGCTGTTTGCAGGTTATCACGTACCTTGCAATTCTTGCGTGAATTATTAAGCGTTACAGTCTTCTTTAACACCTTTTTTCTCAGCCTATGTGTCAATCAGTGTATTAAAAATTAGCTTCAAACCATGAGTAGATCGAATTTGATTATTTATAACTCACTACCCTCCTTTGTGTACAGTGGTGCTTATGGTTTACTATTAGAGATCAAGAATTAACTAAGAACACTTTTGTTTTTTGCTATAGAAAGTCTTTCTTTAATTAACATCATAATGAAACAATTGCCCGAAGTTAAGCGTGTACTCATTACGATTCTAATCAGATGAACATTCCTACCTGTTTCGTTTTGGTTTTGCAAGACAACGAATGGGATTTTCGATTAAGATAAAACTATGTTATGACTTTTTTAAAAGCCTTTCTGGTCCTCTACAAACTTTTTAATGATCTATGAAATAATTATTTAAAAAGCGAATTTTTTTCGAAATAAATAACCAGAGGAAGGATTTTTTGAACGCAAAAGCTATTTCGGCGTCGCCTAACTATAGAGCGTTGATGTGAACTGATCAATTTTTTCCTGGCCTAACCCTTTTATACAAGACCATTAATTCATGTTTTGAATGAGGTATCGGGCGTGTATAAATGTATAATGAGCATTTTATGTGTGTGACAATTGTTGCGAAGCCAAATGACCTATTTGTGGTATCAGTAAATACGACCAGATTTATGTTACTTACAATAAAGAGCAATAATCATCGTGTAACTTATCTTTAACAACCCATAATAATCGGTTCCAAGTAACTCGTTGCTAACACTCCCTCCAAAAAAAAAAATTATTCTTAGTGTTTTTAAACTTTAAGACTTAATTTTGTCTTTTCCCGATTGTGCATAATTTATTGTGTTGATTACTTAAAGTTAAAAAAATGAGGTGATTCAGGTGTCATCAACTTAATTCCTCTTGTCCTCTGACTCCTAAGACCAGTAACGACATCTCTGCCCTTTCAATACTAAAAAAAAGACAGTGCGATCAGCAACTTGTAAAAGTGTTAGTTCAAGTGGTTCTGGTACATCTGAAGGAATAGTAATAATACCAGTGGTAGTACTTGTAGTGGTCTTAGTAGTAGTAGGAGCAGAAGTAGTAGTAGTAGTAGTAGTAGTAGTAGTAGTAGTAGTAGTAGTAGTAGTAGTAGTAGTAGTAGTAGTAGTAGTAGTAGTAGTAGTAGTAGTAGTAGTAGTAGTAGTAGTAGTAGTAGTAGTAGTAGTAGTAGTAGTAGTTGTAGTAGTAGTAGTAGTAGTAGTAGTAGTAGTAGTAGTAGTAGTAGTAGTAGTAGTAGTAGTAGTAGTAGTAGTAGTAGTAGTAGTAGTAGTAGTAGTAATGTAGTAGTGATAGTAGTAGTACTTGTAGTAGTAGTAGTAATGGTAGTACTTGTAGTAGTAGTAGTAGTAGTAGTAGTAGTAGTAGTAGTAGTAGTAGTAGTAGTAGTGGTGGTGGTAGTAGTAGTAGTAGTAGTAGTAGTAGTAGTAGTAGTAGTAGTAGTGTGGTAGTAGTATTAGTATTAGTAGTAGTAGTAGTAGTAGTAGTAGTATAAAGTAGTAGTAGTAGTAGTAGTAGTAGTAGTAGTAGTAGTAGTAGTACTAGTAGTAGTAGTAGTAGTAGTAGTAGTAGTAGTAGTAGTAGTAGTAGTAGTAGGAGTAGTAGTAGTAGTAGAAGTAGTAGTAGCAGTAGGGTTTTGCTGGTCAAGAGAGGAAGCCAGATTTGTTTAATTGCGCATAGATGAAAATTTAGTACTTTACTTACTCTGACAGTTAGTAGAGAATTCTTCTTTGCTCAAGAGTGGGCATACGGTAGGTCAGCGTGAGGGATAAACAATTTTTTTTTTTTTGTGAAGTAATAAATGTAACATTGAAGGCACGGGTTTGATACACAATCACTAGATTGAATTTCAGTAGTTTAGGATCTCTTCATTCTTTCATTAGTTCACGTTTTGAAGGGTTGTAAACAACAAAAACGTCATATTCCTAGTTTTTCAAAATTTTGATTCAGGTACTAGAAAGGTTAGTTCTTCTATAACGTTGATGCTAACGTTTTAAATTCAATAAAATGTAGATCTTATTCCATGAATGTGAAAACATGAAAGAAACATTATTTTCTAATTGCTTTTTCCATATTGATGAGTCGGGCAGAAAACATACTAACAGATTTACTTATAAAATAGTTTGATTCATGAGTCTTTGTATAAGCAACTAGTTGTTTTCAATCTGTTGTCCTGGTAATATATCAAGTGTATAATTAACACA
>JAWDGP010002489.1:207500-215000 GCA_033675545.1 Elysia crispata | reverse complement strand
ATTTTATTAGCTACAAAGATTTTAGAAAATACTGTATTATCAGAATTTAACCTCACATGCACCAAACTATAATTTTCATCCTGCGAAATTGATCATAAATCTACCCATAATTAAGAAAAAAAAGATTAAAAAGAAAAAAACAGGGCTCATAAATCGAGAGCGAAAGAGAGAGAGAGAGAGAGAGAGAGAGAGAGAGAGAGAGAGAGAGAGAGAGAGAGAGAGAAATAAGAGGGAGATAAAACAATGATTGGTTAAGAAGGAGGGAAGAGATGCTGTTGGTGATAAAAAGGACATACTTGACTGATTTAAAAAGCGATACCTTTCGAACTATGATTTAATAAGTGTCGATAAATAGTGGCATGATGCAATCATAGTTTTATATTTGTGTTGGAATCCCTAAAAGCGTTGAAGATACAATATTACAATGAGATTTAACTTAGTTTTTGCTTCTTGGTCTGAAGATTTAAAAACAATCGCGATATCCTGATTTGCTTATTGGCGACTTTAAAAAAGGTCAATGACAGAAAACGATACAGGGTTAAAAACTATAATAACATCAACAGCACCACCATCAACAATTACAACTACCGCAACAGTAGTAGCAGCAGCAAAAAACAAAAATGATAATCAGCATTCTAGAATATAGGCAACTAGATTGCAATCCGTTTTCAATCTCTATTATTGTGTTCATTTATTTCAGTTCTGCGTGCCTACCATTATGGTGATTGCTGTTGGTTGTTTCGACTACGCTACAGCTGTACCTTATAGTGACTCATAAGCTAATTTATATTGTGCTTCGAAAGTATATATAGAGCTATGTACCAGTTCTCCCCCCTCAGATGAGCTCCTCATGTATTCACATTTTCTAATTGTTTTTTATTCTCTAGCCCATTTAGTTACTTTCTCTCCTAACATTAACTTATACATTACCCTTCGCTCTGTAATGGTTGGGTTGTCCGTACGGTGACGCGTCATATAGTAAATGGGGAAAGATTTCGATATATATATATATATATATATATATATATATATTACTATTATTGGTAAAGCCAGATCGAGATACACAGCATAAACAATCAGAGGGAGGGGAGGGAATAAAACTTACCTCCAGCAAAGATGTTTAGTTAAGTTGAAGGTCTTAAATTTGCTTGTGAACTCAAGAAGATGATTTTATTTATTTGAGAAAGTTTTTTTTTTTTTTTAAAGTGACACGCAGTGAAAGAAAAAGTGTCACTATGCAGACTTTTCTGGGGGCTTGAACTACAAGGGAATTTACCTGAGTTAAATAGACAAAAACAATCTTATCTCCCTTGTAGTACAATAAATGTTTTTGGTTTGTTGTTTTTTTTTTTGTTTTTTTTTTTTTGGTTTTTGTTTTTTTTTGTTCCCCTCCTTTTCTTAAAACAGCTATTCTTTAAAAAATCTACAATAAGACCCAAATTTGAGAAATTGCTTACGATGCGTTTGACTTTGAATTTTAACTGTAATCAATTTCTTCAAAAAGACCAATTATTTGGCCTTTTATATCCCAAACAATTGCGGAGATTAAAGCTTAAATTGTAAATGACCTTATCTAACGATTCAATTTCTTGAATTTCACTTAATTTCTCGGAGCTTGATATTGCAATGTATAAAAATTCAAAGAGACTAAATGTGAAGATTTATAGAGAATGGTAATCATAGAGGCAATTATAATAGTTTGTAATGATGGAACTCTAAAAATGTCTCGCAAAATTTGCACATTTTCTTTTTCATGTTATTTAATCAATAGATGAAGTTTGCCCTTTTCAAAGTCGTTTCAAGCCTTTCTATCACACCCAATAGTTATGTTTACAGAATTTAAATAATGCTCGAACTAAGACCATCGCAGTATCAAAGTCTATTGTTAATATGTGCTTTGTGTAGTATAAAAACAGGTTTTACTGACAAGATGGACGCCTAAATATTTCTTCTAACCTCCCTTTTAGTTCATGGGAGCGACAAACATGGGCAAATAGTGAATGCGTACTAGTCAAACCCAACACGAGTTTGGCGTCGTGGTGTTGTGGGTACCCATGCGACTCTCAGATTAGGACTTCTTGGGTTTGAATCCTGACTCGACCAGATGCTATATTGAATCATTTTAGAAATGTCCTGTACGCAGTTTCCCTAACCTGGCTCAGATGATAACCCAAGTATTTGGTTATAGGCAGTGTGCTAGAATGAATCGCCGGTTCTTATAAGAAAAGTTAGCCAATTTTGTAAAAATACGATTCTATTCATAGACTCTTAAACATTTATCATCATAAAGGATTAAACAAACGCGCAGCTTGGATTCCCACAAGACAATCTTTAGCCACTTTTGTGGGGATGAATAGTTCTCTAATAAGTGTTAATTAAATTTTTAAGATAGATTTGTAGAATATAATTAAATGATATCCCAAAATCTGTTCAAAGGCCGTCTTGGTTAATAATGGTCAGCTGCATTTGTAGTGATTTTTATAAAATCAGAACGACATGATTTGTTTCTTTATTTTCATTATCTATATCAAGAACCAAATCCATCACTTATTCAGTATAAGTGTCACCAAACTCTATAAGTTCAATTGTAATTAAAAAAAAAAAAAAACGTTTTGATTTAATTTCAGTTCTTTCGTCAAGATCACATTTAATTCTGCCTAAACGTACAGTTTAAGAATTTGTCCTCCTTGATGAGATTCACACCCATAATTTCTGCACATCAATACATTAAGCTGACATAAAAGGCATAAAACATAAACATAAAAATGATATGGGTTTATTGTACATGCGGTAACGTGCGTGTAAATTGCAAGGAATTCAATTTTTCCAAAAATAAGTATGAAAAAAAATTAATGCAATTCATGTTTCTTTCTATAAGCCTATCTTCTTACAGTCTTTTATAGAAGATTAAGAGAGGTGACTTGAAATCATGATTATTACTGCACGTTTTATTATAGATTCTTACTTATGAATATGTGAAAGGCTTTTTATTTGGCATTAAGTTACCAAATATACGTCCAAATTATAATCATACATTTATTGCACTTGTATTAAAAAATGATGATGAGGAGGAGGATCGAGTACATTATGTCCATGAGATAGAAAACCATGGAAAGAATAACTTTCATGATGACATCAGAGATCAAGATATTACAAGTACTCCTCAGGTTAATGAGATGTGAAATAATTGAATTTTCGACATGGTAGTTTCAATCTTTATCATAATCAATTCATTGAGGTGTCAACGCCTGTACAGGTTTTCGAACTTTTGACCACGGCAAGCAGGTAGTTCAGATAAGGTCAGACAATATATAAAACATGTACTCAGGACTAAACATCGAGGCAAATCGGCCGTCACGACAACTTGTATGTCCAGATTAAGTCAGTACGAAGTATATCCTAATCAGCTACCAACAGACGATTCAACGATGAAAAGGAAACCCACTCGTCCAACGAAGGCGGTACAACAACTGCATCTTGGATTAAATGCTTTACCCCATGACCATTCTCGTATCAATAATTCCTAGTAATCGTAATATAATATTTTATAAAACTTGATGCCAATTCGACCCTTCGATTAGGCTTACGTCCCCTAATTTTAATTAAAAATTTTAACCGGGAACGGTGTCTTTCCGTCAAGCCAAAAAACGAAGCTGATAAGATGGAATCTGACCTCAAGATGAGATGACTCGATCAAGCCAAGGGGTTTGAACCTGAGAACCATCGCGATCCAACGCTTTACCGGCTGAGCCATCTCGAAAACTATATTTTCCTTGTCGTCTCCCCTTTCTTTACAGTTTCCTTTAGATCTACTCTGCCTTTATTTTCCCCACAAGATAAAATAAAAAAAAAACACAAACGTGATTTAATTTCAACCAGCATAAGGAACACAGACCACAAAAGACAGAAGACCTAAGACTGAAAAGATTTTTAAAGTTATACGTTATTTTCACGTCGCAATACGGCTCCAGATCAACCACTTTGGAAATCTGAATATAGCGATTGAAAAACATCATAAATCTTTACAAAAAAAATGGCTGGATATATATATATATAGATAGATAGATAGATGGAAGTGTTATAAGTTTTGAAAAGCATTATATTCTGCAAGCAGGCTCGATAAATGACACGGAAGAATTAATTTAAAGTACGGTATACATTTTTAAAGAGAACAAATTAATTTTATTTTTTACCATCTTTAATGTTTTGCATATCTTAGGTCTCTAAGAAATATTGTAATTTTATACATTTTTTGAGCCGTTGGTCTTGGAAATGAAGGGAAATTTGGCCACTGTAACTTTATCTTTGAGGATCAAAATAGCAACGTCAGACAAATGATTTCAGATTTGTTTGCATTTCAAACATAAGTCACCGTCGTCAAAGCTGATGTTTGATAAAAAGGTGCTACCGGTATTTTTATTACCACACCGGTGAACAAGAAAAATCCTTGAACTTATGACATCATACAAAAGAGATAAAAACTAGAAACCGATAAAAAAAAAACATTATTTTAGGTTGCCGTTGGCCGTCGTCAGGGAAATCAATAAATTCCTTTTGCCCCTCCCCCTCTACCCCCTGATATGATTTGGAATATCGAAACATGCACACATGCACAAAACCGGTCCAAATTTCCGCTACAGAATATTTAATCATTATATTTGCATGAGAGTTTCAGACCGCATTGGTTTTGACCCATGGAAACAGATTCGCCTCTTGTTTGTTTGTTATTTGACTTAGTCCGTCCACATCAGAGTGATCTAAGACCTTCTTTCATTCCAAATTTAAACCTGCGTTCAGGAGAGGAACTGAGGTGATAAAGCCTTAAACTCTCCTTCTGACCGTATGGAGCTCGGTACGGTCTTCAGCCGCCGTCGAGCAGTTCAGACCTGGACAGATTAGCCTTCCCCCAGGTGGCAAATTTGAGGCCCCGTCGGATATTGCACACCTGAACAGATTAATCTTCTCCTAAAATGGTAAAAACGAGGCGGCCGTCGGGTCCTGTCTAACCAGACTTATCTCCCTCGCCAGATGAGAAGCCGCTGTCTCGGTATAACATTCTTCGAGAAACTAAGAGCAACTAAAACTATAGGAAAATTCGAATTAAAAAAGTAAAGCAGCTTTTTCATTGCACATTTTCATCACTTAGATGGCTAATTGACCGAAAAAAAAAACTTTGCCAACATAAAGCTATTAGCACCGAAAAAGATGGTGTGTGTGTGTGGGGGGGGGTTAAAAGAAGTTCCCAAACTAAGGCATTGGCAAAGTGTTGCTTGAAGCACAAATCTTTGCAGGTTCAAGTCGATTGCATAATCACAAAGGCCATTGGCACCCACGCCATAATGTGAAGAGCGTGTGATGGTGTCAGTGTCTCTCTTATCATAGTCGTGGTCGGGTTTCAATGCATCTTAGGCAACACCACCAGGTAAGGACACTGTCCCGGCACCCAGGTCTGGTGCTACCTCAGTTGTTGGTGAAGATGTCAACCCGGTAACAGCCGCCAGTTGGTTGTTTTCTCAGCCACGATAATGCATCGTTACCTTTGATCTTTGAAGAGCTTTCGACCAATCCTCTCGCTTTGTTTGGCTCTCTTGTCCAGTCCCTTATTCATGATCAATCTCTTGACTTAAGGATGATCATCTCTTGTTACTCTCTTTCCCTCTCTCTCTCTCTCTCTCTCTCTCTCTCTCTCTCTCTCTCTCTATCTATCTATCTATCTATCTCTCTATATATATCTATCTATCTATCTATCTATCTATTTATCTATCTATCTATCTATCTCTTTCTCTCATTCTCTCTTCCTCTTTCTCTCATTCTCTTTATCGCGATCTATTTATCTCTCTCTATCTCTCGCTTCCTTGCTTTTTTTTTCTGTTTCAATCTACATGTGTATCTTGAATATTTTTTTCTGTCTTTTTATTCATTTATCTATACATCTTTCCATCTTTCTATCCTCACCTCCCTCCCTCTCTCTCTCTCTCTCTCTCTCTCTCTCTCTCTCTCTCTCTCTCTCTCTCTCTCTCTCTCTCTCTCTCTCTCTCTCTCTCTCTCTCTCTCTCTCTCTCTCTCTCTTGGACGCTTTTCTCTTCAATTCTCTTTTGTTTCTTCATCACCATTCCTTGCATTTCTTTCATAGCTCTTTTTGGTGTATTCATTCGCGACATCCTGAAACTCCTTCTTTAGAACATTAATTACAATCATGACCATCACAGCTGTTAGGTCCTCACAGCTTCTTTGTCAACAGATATGAGACGGAAGTTTGGTCAACTGTCCCAGTCGAAGAGTGACAAAGTCGTTGAAGACTTCCAAAGACGGACTAATAATTCTCAGACGCCTCTAACTTGACGAGATCTAGGTTCAAAGTTCGTCACTTCTCAAGGACCCTTGAGGTGGGAGGCAGCAGCAAACAAGCTTGGAAACATCTTCACAGCTGGGAGATCAGTGTTACAAGCCACGGTTTCTCACGTCTAGATTATGATAAAACGAACCTTTTGCCAAACAGTGTTGACTTCATATCTCTCTCTGTCTCTGTCTCTCAGTGTGTTTCTCTCTCTCTCTCTCTCTCTCTCTCTCTCTCTCTCTCTCTCTCTCTCTCTCTCTCTCTCTCTCTCTCTTTCTCTCTCTCTATCTATCTATCTCTATATCTCTCTTTTTTCCTCTCTCTTTTTCTGTGTCTGTCTATCTGTCTGTTTCTCTCTCTCTCTCTCTCTCTCTCTATATATATATATATATATATATATCGAAAATGTTTGGAACATTTTTTTTCCAGCCGCTAATTTTTAAGGTTTTTTTGTATACCATTGCGGAATGTGACTCTTGCACCTAGCATTTGAACAATATTGGCAATTTGGAAAATCTCAGGTTGGCTGTATAGGTCTAGAACAAAAAAAAACAACAACTTAAGTTTAGCTTCCGGTTCCGTTTGCTTATCTTGTAACGTTTGATATTTCTTTGATATATTAGAGTATGTATTTGTTATTAAAGGTAATAATCATAGAAAAAGTTTTATTAACTATGACCAAAAACCACTGTATTAGCCATGCAGCATTAGAGCGTTCTAATATTGGAAAACTATATACAGAACTTTATGGACTGTTAAACTGAAACATAATCAATAGTTATAATTTCTAAAAACTAGGGCTATAATTATGTTATGAGGGTAATTTTCAAATCGCGGCGAGGTGTTTAGCGTTCATATCTTACTCATGTCCTTAAATTACAATGATAATGCCTTCCCTTAATTATCTTTATTTCCTTTTTTTTATGTTTCAACTTGCATGATAAAATCATATTAACCATTAATTCTTAAGAACAAAATAGCGCACTTAAGCGCTAGTTAAAATTGGATGGAAACTAGTGATTAATCTATCAGCTTCTCTTCGAGCCATTGATTGTAATGTTAGTCCATAATATCAATGTCTTGATAATGCGATTCCACTTAAAAGTCATTGTTGAACAGTACAGAGGCATTTCGAAGATCCACGCTTTTTATTATAAATACTT
>JAWDGP010002489.1:122500-202500 GCA_033675545.1 Elysia crispata | reverse complement strand
CAGTTTACACACAAAAAAAAATTAAAATGTTAGGGTTTTTTTTTTCTTGTAACTCCAGATTGCCATGATCATAGCCGAGAATTGTTAGCTGAGCTGGTCCACGCAGACCTGTGGTCATCTTTCCACAGTCTGGGTACCGAAATGATTATTACAAAGTCAGGCAGGTAAGCTGGCATTCCTTAAGTTACTAACTGTTTAAACTCAAATTGATTTTTCAAGTGTGAGATATTTGTTCATTGCTTTCTTGCAAGTTTTTTTTTAAACAGATCCTAGTTAATGTATTCTTTCTTTATGGATCCACCAATGCATTAATTGCAATAGTATTTTTTCGCCATCGAACCGAATTTTATTTTGGTTCAAAGTAGTAAGATAATGAAAAAATAAGTTTAACGTTTGTTTGCATTTATGATATATGGTACTAAAATTAAACTTAGCTTTGCTTAAGTATAGCATAGGTGATTACCCTTTTAGATTATTAGCAGAACAATCTTTGTATTGAAGTGAAGATTAAAATCCGAGTTATTATTTGGATTAGTTCGAGGATTAATTTTACAAGAAGGTCTAATTTTTAAAATGAGGTTATAAATAACACTAATCCCTCTCTCTATCAAAGAAAATATTTTTTTATCATTAAAATTTCCATTGGTTTCGTTTGTTATCAGAATAGTAGCAGGATAGTTGAAGACTTTAAATGATTAAACTCATAGTCGGTATATTTTTTTCGTAAAATAATATTGATCAAATTATCGCTAGAAAAATAATTGCATTAAGGCTGTTTATAAGTTTATGTGCCTTGCTTTGCAGAGAAATTATGATATGAGAGAGACCCATGAAAAAAAAAATACCTCTATTAAGTGATAATCTTTCTACAAGTTAATAATTAACATTTTAATCATAATAGATTTGAACATTTTAAAATTTTTGGGACCATAAAAACTATTGAAATTCTGGAGAAGTTATTATGATCAATGACCTAATGATTAGATATGAATCCTTTTGCGCATGATTATTGAATTTTTTGCTCTATTTACTACCTCTTCGGTATCTGGGTTTTTCAAAGAAAATATTTCTCCTTACGTTGTCTTAAAGTCACACATGCAGCTGACGACACAAAATAATGTCTAAACTTTTTTCCCACTGTAATCTTACAGGTATAGCGAGATAGACGTTGTTCATAAGAAAATCATCCACGACTAGAAAGCAGATTAATCTGAGGAGTTTCACATCTTTATATTAACGCCCACTTTAAGCTGGTCAAGTCATTTCATTGCAAATACGTGTATTTGTTTAACGTTCACATCGACAAATATCAAATACTGAGTTTTGACGCAGAGGCCACATTGCGTGCTAATCTGCTTATTTGCATGCATTATATAATTTACCCCCTTCAAAATAAGAATCT
This sequence comes from Elysia crispata, assembly GCA_033675545.1. Taxonomy (NCBI): domain Eukaryota; kingdom Metazoa; phylum Mollusca; class Gastropoda; family Plakobranchidae; genus Elysia; species Elysia crispata. Next base: position 201,098 of record JAWDGP010002489.1, on the reverse strand, counting down.
AGGAAATGTATTAAGCTATGGGAAAAGCAAACTTCTTTTTCATTGAATTTTCATTGAAATTCCCAGACGAATGTTTCCAGCCTTTAAGGTGCGGCTTAGCGGACTGGATCCGAATAAATTGTACACGGTTAAATTGGATTTTTTACAGCCAGATTCAAGGAAATACAGATATATTTATCACAGGTAAGCTGAGCAGAACTACAACTAGAGTCTTGTAGTTGGAGTAAACCATATTGTTTTTCTTTTTAAGCCTCTAAAGCAGTTTGTTTTTGTTGTTTTTTTTTTTTGGTTTTTTTTTAATTATTGTTGTTTTTTGTTTTGTTTTGTTTTTTTATATTTTATTGTTGGATTTTTTTTATTTAAGTCAAATCAGTATGTTCCCTTTTTGTTTAACTTATTATTATTGGTTTCTTTCTTGTTTTGGGGTTGTTGTTGTTGTTTTTCTTTTCTTTTTTTTAAGTTTTTTTTTTTATAGTATCTCTGTTTTGTGGTAATAAGCGGAAAAACATTTTTTCTACAAAATGGCTTTGTAAAAATCATCGTCAGATGTATAAAGAAAAACAGGTTTTCAAAAAAATGCATTTACAGGCATATCTCTTGGTATGATTGAAATCAGATATTTTTTAACTCAGTTGATCTGGCACAGATGCAGTATTGGCTTGTAAAGGATTATCTACACATATATTTCTTCTTCTTTTCTTCATCGTTGTAGTTCCCAGTGGGTGGTATCTGGATCAGGAGACACCTTACAGGAACCGCCAAGCTACGTCACCCAAGAGGGACCAATCAGCGGAAAGGATATTTGTTATCAAGTTGTTTCTTTTGAAAGACTGAAGCTGACAAATGTGGAGAGTTGCAGACCTGGCCAGGTACGTTAATAATCATTTTACGGAAGGAAGCATAGAAAGTCAAAATTAAAAAGAAATATTTCAAAGCTAGCTTAGAATTGCATTGTACACACCATTAGCTTGAAAGCAGACATTATAATTTTTAGTAAGAATAAAACAGTTTTCAAAGTTCCTATATGTTTGTATTCTACAACGGTCAGTAAACCTTTTTCTTCTTATGAATTATTATTCTTACGTCCTTCAGCTACTTACCTCCCTTTTAACTTGTATTATTTGATACCAATTGTAGAATTAAAAAAAAAAACGATTATGGCATGTCTCTCTGCAGGTATCGCTAGTCTCCATGCAGAAATTCCAACCTAGAGTGGTTGTTGAGGAGCATGCGCTCTCATCGAATGTCCTCAGAGAGCGTTTTGAGATCATTTTCCCTCAGACTTCTTTTATAGCCGTCACCGCTTATCAAAATCAACAAGTGAGTTTAGCACAATTTTTTCCTCCTTTTCTTTTTTTATTGTTGGATCTAGGGATCAACAACGGCTTCATGGTCTCATCCAGTTTCAGGCACTCGTCTCTCGGGTTCTGAAAATCAAAATTCGAATCCTGTCTGTAGTAGAGTTTCTAAGAAAGGCTTATTTTGCATATAATCAGCTTATTAGGGCTAAAATACGAACCTTTGTTTAAAACCTATAATAATTCAGTACACATGAAATTGTTGGAAGCCTCAGAATAAAGTTTAACTCATTACTTCTCGCTGTCGATGTGGTCGGGTGGCGGTAAGAACAGCTATTTTGGTAAAATCCAAAATCATTCTGTTCAAAGACCTTTTTGAACATTCATTATCACGTGGATTAGAATAAACTGGGAGCCACCATTTTACGTGGGCCAGTCTACTTTTAGACAATTTTGAAAGAATTCATAGCCTTTTCATACACATAACTGTAAAGCTATTTTAAATAGATTAGAAAATAACTTCCCGGCCTATTACACCAAGTGCTCTTGGCTCGAAATGAAGACAGAAAGGCCAAGTTCAAGTGTTTATTTTTTCAAACTCTGCTCAGAATCAGCTTCTTCAGAATCTGTGCATTTCACTTTTAATGGAAGCTTATAAGAAATATATTTATTTCATTTCTGAATTTCAATTTTTTTTCAAAGACTTTTAATATGATTCATTCACCGAAAAGAATGGCCACGATTGGATCAAAAGTAGAGCGAGCAAAGGCGCTCCCAATATTGTTGCCAGTACAAAAACAATGAATAAAGACAGTTTGAGCTTTGATAGGCGGTACAGACTGTGTTCAAAGAAAAAAATAACTGCCTCATGCTGCGTTTGAGAACATATGATAATATAATACAGAATGAAAAGTAGAGTTCTGCCGGAAACAGCTACAAAAAATCCTAGACACACAATACTCAACTATTATATCGAACAGGCTGGTTACAATTCAATGCAAACAGACACCTTTCTTCTTTATTATAGAAAGCCCTGAACGCCTTTTTTATATAAACTAAGAAGAAGGGAAAAGTCATAAAACTGCTTTTCACCAGCTTTGGTAAAAGACTCAGAAGGATGCCATTATCACCAAAACCAGCAGTACTCCACAGACAACTCATCCCATGCCCTCTTTAAAGTGTTTCTAAAAATAACAGATTTTTTGACCGTCTAAGATCACTTGCACGGAGTCGCTATTAATAGCGGACTCTCAAAGGGCGAATTGCAAAGGTTGTTAAGGCGCCCTGCTTGATCAGATTGTAAGTTACCTGTCCGAAAGGAAACTATATTGTTAAGTTTTAATTGTAACATGACAAAATAGCATGTCCTTCTACATTGCAAGTCAAGCAGATTAAATGCCTGATGGAAGAGTTCTTGTATATCAATCATCTTCTTTGATGTACAGCCATTTTAATTGAAGAAACAAAATTAAAATTTTAAACAAACTGAGGCACAAGCACCATGAACATGAAAGCAGAAGAAGGAGACGAAAATTTACAAAGCTGACAATTCCGAATTCTGGAGAAGTGAATCTTTGTGAAGTGCTGTAGTTTTTCATTGGTTATTGCGGGAATATCAGAGAGAAAAATTATTCCACGGCGATCAAAAAGCAGTAGGATAGAGTACAACAGCAGCAGTAGTAGTAGTAGTAGTAGTAGTAGTAGTAGTAGTAGTAGTAGTAGTAGTAGTAGTAGTAGTAGTAGTAGTAGTAGTAGTAGTAGTAGTAGTAGTAGTAGTAACAGCTGCAGCAGCAGTATTAGTAGTCGCAGTAACAACAGTAATATTACACTGAATAGGTCTAAATGAGATTCATCTAAAGATCTCTCGGTGCGAACAGGCACACCTGACACTTGATGTACAAGAGTCATCAGAAGAGATAGTGAAGCCACGTAAACTGAGCAGACTGAGATGTTGGAGACATCACGAAATCCGTGAAGAGCTCACTTAATGGGAGACAAAGACGTTTCCAGCTCGCCTTGTTTAAGGTTGTCGCAGTAACACCCTAGATCCCGATCTAGTTTTCCCACTTGGACCGCAATGTGGTCCAGGGTACTGGGTAGCTGTTTCACACTCTCCTAACCACTACCTCTACCCATGCAAACATCTTATCCACAAATATAGGCCTGCAATCATCACACAGGAGTCTGATGAGACAAGTGCCAACTTGTTGGGTGCCGCATTAAACAGGGTGAGATAAACTTAAGAAAGCCTTTGATGGAGATAACGCGTTGAAGTCTTGAGAGGGCACAAACATCATTGACAATAGGGCGCTTATCTGGTGGATCAGACCTGGCTGTATTGTCTTTATTAAGTTTCTATGTTTGTTCGAGTTCGCACGAATAGGGGGGAAATGTGGGTGTAGCTAGTGGCAATAACTTTGCAAGTATTTTTATTTTATGTTTGTTTTTTGTTTTTTTTTGCTTGATTTTGTTGGGGGGTTTTTTGTGCTTGTGTTGTTTTTTTGTTGTTGTTTTTTGTTGTCTTTTTTGTTACAATTTTGCTTGGTTTTTTGTTTTTTTTGTTTTTTTTTTATCTTCCTATGCAGCTTATATGATTTATAACTTTATTATCATCCTAGCGATATGTCACATCTGAAATATTTTTACGAAGATATCGAGCTTAACAATCATTGGTGGCATAAGAAATGACAATAGAAACCGCTGTAGATCATGGATTCAACAGTATAAATAAATGCGTTGTCTATTTAATTGGGGTTGTAATTATTTGTGTTGCATTTCGTATTATTAAAGATAAGCTCAGCAGCTCTTATTAGTAACACATTATTGGACTTTGCCACTGTTACTCCCACGGATAACTGGTCAATTGGATTTTATAGTTTTAGAGTTAGTATAGAATTATTTTTAACACAATCTTTCCATGCTTAAATAAAGGCGAAAATTCAGAATGCCACTTTCCCCTTAACATCGCTTAGCTACTGGGTTTAAATAATGTATCGGCTTTTGCCCCTTAACAGCAATAGTTTATAATCCCAAGTAGTTTTCCAAATCAAAAAAGGCTTAGGACAGACTTTTCTCTGATTGGGCGAGGTGTGTGGTGAAGAAAACTCCCTATTGGATGTAACTTTTGCGGCGGATCAGTGGTGTTCTTTAAATAGTTTATCGTCCCCTAAGTTTCCCGAGGAATCTTATACGGTGATGGATCAGTGGTGATAAAGGCCGACTCTTTTTATTCTCTGATTTTGTTAAAAACCTTTGACATCTCCATTAGGCATTTCAGCTCTTCTCTCTTGGTCAACTAAAAATAAAGTCGTAAACCTTCACGCAGGGGAGGAAAATCACGTAATTTAAATGTGAAATAAGACCAAAGAATATCTTTATCAAGAGTGATCATAGTCTAAGAAAGAAACTATTAAGGTAAAGTCATCTTACAAATCAAAGCAACGATGACTAACGTTATTGTGTTTCTCTCTATTGTTCTAAGATTGATATGCCAGAGCCGCCCCGCAAAATTTCTCTCTGTGTTAAAGAATCGATAAGTATGACAACACAATTCATAATTTTGAGAGGACACTCAGTTTTATCTGACAAGCTTTGATCACAAGACAGCTCTCTTAATTGTGATTTCATGACAACGTTTGAACACTTGTCTTAACGAGCTGCTCTGTTGATACTTAACACAAGATTATCTATCGTATACACAGAAAATGCATCGTCCTATTGCTACTGCAGTGATCGACTCGAGAGTGTGGTGGACCATTGCTACAGCACTTGTAGATTGGCAAAGGGCCGAGGGCTCCTCAATAAATTGCAAGGCTGTTCGATTATCAAGTGGATGGAATAAATTAAGCTAGCAGTGTATCTAATCTTTTGCTCCCTGTCAAGAGCTCACGAAAACGCTTATTGCATGCAACTTGTCAAGTGAAGGATCTTATCAAACACTCAATAGTCGTTTTGTGGCTCAGCCTTACCATAATTTCCGAATTTTATTATCTCTGGGTAATCGCAAGAAAAGTCCAACGCTAGTTGATCGTCACGAGGTCAACAGATGTTAAAAATTGGCGGTCTTGAGATAGTCATTCACCTCAGACGGTCTGATCCCTTTTTAATCAATCTGATGAAATAAAGTGAGAAATACTACAATTATTTATTAAGAGCTTTTAAAAGTTTCTATTATAGTCTTCATCTATTGTCATAATCATCACTTTTTTACCACCACCATCATCACCATCATCATCATCATCATCTTGAACATCATCATGTCCATCATCATAATTATGACTAAAATCGTTATCATACATCAATCTGCATAATGCATGTGAAAAATAAATTAAACTTTGACGTATATTTTTATTAGCTTTGGGGTGCGCTTATATTATAGAAAACAGAGTAAAACAACACAAAAACTAGGGAGAAACACACAGAACAACTGATGAGGAAACAGAGAAATTGAGAAAGAGGAGGGAAACGGGATTGATGGTGAAAGATGGACAAGGATTGATTGTTTTTGTTTTTGTTTTGTTTTCTTTTTTTTTTTTTTTTTGTTTATTTTGTTTTGTTTTGCTTTGTTTTGTTGTTTTTGTTTTGTTTTCTTTTTTGTTTTCGTTCGGTTTTTGTTTGTTTTGTTTCGTTTTTCAAGGAAATGCTTTTAAGACAGTAAGAATGGTGAAAATTCTTGTAGATCGAACAATGTAACATTGTTTATGTGAGAGACTTGAATATTAGAAGCGATTTAGAATAAACACCATTTATTTACAGATAATGAATCTTGTCATTGTAGCAGAATTTTTCACCTTTGAGTTTGGACAAGTTATGAAGCTATGTACTCAATTTGGAGCACAAAGCTCACATCTGCTCGGGCGACTCTCCTAAGCCAGATAGTAAACTAGTGTGCAAACAACTTGTTCTCTTTCAAATCATAACGCCTTTCTTAAACTTAGATTTGTTGTATCATCAATTCTTGTCACTCACCATATATACATGAAATTACGATAAGAAAATAAATGGCAAAGTTTCGTGTCAGGCTTCGGAAAACTATGAAATTAAACAAAATTTATCTGCGATTCACCATTCACTACTCGTTACCTAACACATCTATGGGATATTTCGGATTAACCGTTAAGGCTCATGTATAAAATTACACTAGCAGAATCTTATAGATATGTTATGAAAATATTTGAGGAAAAAGTATTAATTTTATAGAGATCCACAATGCCACTTCTCAAAGAGCTGTGCTCGCTAGAGATGAATCCTATAGCATCATAAACAATTATTAAAAATGTTAAAACACGTTCGAAAGCACTTTTTTTTTCTCCAGGAATAAAACATATTTTGCTCTCATTTGTCATATTATATAATCTTAATTTTTATTTGTCTGTCTTTAAATTTGGGTGTTTGTGTAAATGTAGTAATTTTCGGCTTGAATTGAACATGAATTCTAAAAAATAGACTCAGGTCGAATATAAACGTATGTTTTATATATTTATAATATATGTATATATATATATATATATATATATGTGTGTGTGTGTGTGTGTGTGTGTGTGTGTGTGTGCGTATGGTAAGTAATCACGAAATTTCACTTTTCTCGATTGGTATCCTGTATGTAAATCTGAGGAAAATGCACAGATTTATAATAAAAAAAATTCTTTCGTTTCCTTTAATTTTCAGATAACCACTTTGAAAATTGCCAGCAATCCATTTGCAAAAGGTTTCAGGGATTCAGGAAAGTCGAGGTATTCCATTGTGTTCTTTAATTATTCCGAGCAAAACTTAAAGGTTGAACATTTTCGTCAGACACCGTCATTTATGGTGCGCAAAATAATACCTTTTTTTCTTTTTTTTTTAAATCATACTATTTCTATTCCTTGTTTCACCATCTTTTCATACTCCATCGTGTGAAGCAATACCTATAATTACCTTGATGGTGCATGAATGCCCCCGCTGAAGACATGATACCTCTGGAGGTAGTAATCGTGTTGGATAAAGATATAGTGTATTTCTTTATATATCACATAAGAATTATCATAAATGGTAAATAGAAGGAGGCGGAGAAAAGAAGAAGTAACAGCAAAAGAATAGAAGTAGTAGTTGTAGTAGTAGTAGTAGTAGTAGTAGTAGTAGTAGTAGTAGTAGTAGTAGTAGTAGTAGTAGTAGTAGTAGTAGTAGTAGTAGTAGTAGTAGTAGCAGTAGTAGTAGTAGTAGTAGTTGTAGTAGTAGTAGTAGTAGTAGTAGTAGTAGTAGTAGTAGTAGTAGTAGTAGTAGCAGTAGTAGTAGTAGTAGTAGTAGCAGCAGCAGCAGCAGCAGCAGTAATAGTAGTAGCAGTTGTTTTTGTTCGTTTTCATGTTGTCGTTGTGGGGTAGAAGTAAAAATTAAAGAAGCCGTAGAAGTAGAAGTAGTAGTGGAAGTGATATGGGGATTTTAATTAAAGATGAAGATGAGGAGGGTTATTTGTTGATGACGATGATAATGGTCTTTCCTTCAATACGTTTTTTTTTTTTTTTTCAGACAAATGCTCTATCCTCCATCACCAAGTTTTCCTCTCTCGTCTCCGTGGAGTTGCTTACCGATGCCAAATGTTCATAATATTTTTGGTTTTGATCAAAAGAGACCTCCTTCTAAAGACTCTGTTGATTTAGATATATGCGGCCTGGGTAAGATATCCAAATAATAATTATTTTTCATATCAGGACAAAGACATGATGTTTAAAAAGCAACTTTGCTATGTGTTCACATTTTGACTTCTGGTTGTTGGAGTATGAAATGAAAACGAAGTTGATATGCGCGGAGACTTTCTTGAAGCACAAGATTGAGTTCCTTAAATGAAATGCTTTAGAATTAATCGGTCCAAATGTGGTGTGCCCCACATCTGTTCAATGAAGTGGTACCTGTTCAAAAACACCTTGGCCACTTTTTTTAAACTACGATTTCAGACGTTTTTGTCCTCTTATAGAGAGTTTAAACCAACAAAGCTTCCACGTATAATATTTATATTCGTTGCAATCTTGCATCGGCAGCCATCCTATGAAAAATGATCGGGATTTTCTTTTCATATTAAGGCAACTAAAAAAATGAAGAGAATTTTAATCCTTTGATATATTCTCCATTGAGAATTCCTCCGGTTTTTTTATTTCTTTTTTTTTTTTCGGAGGAGTGGGAATTGTTGTTTTTGTTGTCGTTTTACGTAGTTTTTTCACTGTAAAACTAGATGATAAAAGTTCATCTATCTAATTTGACATAGAAACTGGAAAAGCATTCTGATATATAATTTAATGTTTTGATTCGTGTTTTTTTCTTGTTTGTTTGTTGTTGTTGTTTTTTTTTTTTTGGTTTTCTTTGGTAAAAAAAATAAAGCCTCCTAGATCAAAACAAAATACCTGATTACACGAAATGAATAATAGTCCCAAAATATTTTCAAACTAGTCAAACCTTGAACGGTTATCGATTGGTGCAGTAGCCAGCATTTCGGTTTAACCGAATTCGACTCAATGTTGTGGGCAACTCTTTACAGGATTCGGTTATTATCCATTTTGTAGCTTTAGGATATCTTGAGTTTCATGTCTTTAACATCGAGGAGGCTGAAACCGAACTCATTTAGAAGCAACGATATTTATTTTCTTAACATGTAATTATCTTCTTATCAATTTCTCCTGCCGTTGTTAACAAGTGGCTCTAGGTGGCTGTGTCACAAAAATGACAAAATACTTGACGCGATGTTTTATCTCAACCCGTGATACATGTGCTTAAGTTAGTCCTGTTCTGTCCAAACACATAAAAATTGTGTTGTGACATGAATAGCAGTTATAATCACTTCATCTTTATCTTTTCTCAGTTGATGTTTTCGTGTTTTCTGGCACGATTAGTTGAGTTATTAGACTATGACTTTAGTGGATTAGATTAAGTTTTGGAGTGCAGGTTTAGCTTAATCTTGAAAAATTATCTCATTTATATATGTCAAATTTTCAGTAACGTTTATCTTCAAAAACTATGAAGCAGTAATTACAATACATCATATGACTTACTGTGATATATATATTGCCTTCATTTCTACAAATCATATGACTTTAAGTGATAAAATTATAGTGCCTCCAATTGTATGATTCCGTGCTTCCTGCTAGTTCTCGTGAATTTCCATTATTTGCTTGTCCTCGGTAATATTATTAACATGCGTAAAATAATTTTATTTTATTTTTATCCACAGAAAACCTGTATAAGCTTAAAAAATTGCAAAGGGTAGATAACTCACTAATGAAACTCGAAGATGAGCGCGCATTAAGAGGAAAGGCCAACAGTTACCTTACCAACCTCAACAACGTCCATGGCAGAAATCTGCCAACGGCGCCGGATATCCCAACTCTCTACCCAGTTTCTTATAAACAACAGAAGAGCGAACAACTAACGCAACAGGCTCAGTTTTATCAACGACAGCAACTATATGTTAGTTACCACAACCAAGCCCAGCAGATATTGCAGCAACAGCAGCAATATGTTGACAAAACATTAATGACATCTGTTGTAAATTCTAGTAATGCACAATTTAACGAAGGCTCAAACACAGCAGTATGTAATTCTGCTTTCGAGCGGCCCTCTCCATTCGGCACATTTCGTGTTCCGCCGTTGTTTTACCCTATTTCTTCTCATCTCTATTCTCAAGACACTTCGAATGTGAAGGAAACCCATCTAAGTAGAGCTCCCGACTTGCCACCTCTACTGCTACCATTCCAAGCCCATACCTACCAACCCGTTACCCGCCTGTCGCCTCAGTTAGAAAGCATTTGCGATGATCGGATACCTGGACTTCAGCAAGAGACAAGCCGCCATTTTGATTCTCCTCGTCAATCACCTGACAGGTCACCCAGAGCCGACAGTTCTCCTAAGGTAGCAAAACCTATCAGCTTACCCAGGGCTCCTTCAGTAACATCATCTGGCAGCCCCAATTCGAGTCCTACACAATTAAGTCATTCCCCACTTTGATGATTGTATTGATTTGGGGGTAACCTCAAGCTTCCGCATTCTCACGTTTGTGATTAGTGAGTAATTCATTCATTGAAAATTGAATATATCTTACAGATCTCCTGCAAGGTGATATCAGGTATTTTGGGCTCACCTGGCGTAACAACTATGACCAGCAGACGTGGTTTGGTCTAATTCAGGAGTGCTGCCACACTAGATGGCGAGTTTGTAAAGGACATCGCCAAGATCAGTCGATAAGTCTTTACATTATTCAAACCCCATGCATATAAAAGGCTTTGCGCAAATGGCTGTGTATGGCTGGTTCATTGTTATAATTACTTGCATAGCGGCATTGACACAGAGATAAAAATTAAAATCTCTGATATTTAAAAATCAATGCCAAGTTGGCATTTCTTAAGATCAAAAAATCCAAACAATGTCCTCCGGGCATAGCATGGTCGTTTTAACATAGCGCATACGCGCACTGTATTTCCTGCAATATTAATATATTGCAAGTAGAGTTAAGGGGAAAAAAAATAGTCGCTTTTAGCTCTATTAAATCTCTGCAGTATTGATTTTGAAAGGATTGTCTACTGTGCATGATAATTGAAGAATTTCTTTACAGTGATGTTTACGTCCTATCTTACACTTATTTATAATATTCGATAGTTTCAAATCCATGCCAATGCGCTCAAATGTAAAATAAAAATTATCTTGCATTTCTACAGTTAAAGCAATAATTTCATATTTCAGAACTAGTCATTTTTTTAAAGATAAAATTAAATTAATGTTTACTCGTTTTTTGACACTTGATATCATTTGTTTCAAGTATATAAATTATGATACGTATATGGAGACTAGAAAAAAATGACCATTCCTTTCTTTTTTAGCAGTGCCTTATTGAATTTGAAAAGTTTTGTCAGCATTGTTTACCTATGAATGGTTGCTTTCATATGATGTATGTGTTGTTAATTACAGCTTCAAATCACTGCCAATTTCTTTCATGAATGCAATTGTATGCCTAAATGTCACAGTAAGTCATTTGTTTTTACAGAATATATCATTTAAACATTTTTTTCCCATATCATTTTTAATTTTTAATAAATATGGCCAACATCTGTCTAACATCAATGAATCAATATGATTCTTCATTTATTGAGTTTTCAACATCAAACCACCCATCCATTTTACTAAAAAATCATGTTATTTAACTAACATTGTCCACTAAATCAAATAGCATTAAAACAGCTGAATTTAAATTAGGCATGTATAATGTTTTCAACAATTAAAAAAAAAAGTTTTTAAAAATTTTTATGGAGACACCAGTACAGCTCTAATGTAACAAAAAGTATCATGTGGGTTGCCAACAAAGCTAAGTTAGTATTCATTGGACAAAGTTGTGTAATTGTTTAAATGAAATGAAGTCTAATTTTGATTCATGAAGCAGCATCAGTCCTCATTCCCTATTGCCTCTCATACTAGAGACATTGTGAATGTACATTGTAAAATAAAGATACATCCTAATTTGCAATGATGTTCGTAGGCATAACTTGTTTTCTATAACTGTACTAGCTAGAGTATAAATTTAGTGAATACATCAAAGAAGGCTAAGTTGAATCATTTTCCATTGTAATTATTGTTGGTTTAGGCTCACACGAAAGAATATTATCATACTGTCTTATTCAGTCAACTCACTAAAGAATTTTGACACCCTGTTTTTTTGCATTGCTAAGTTGGAAAAGGCAAGTTTGAGCTCATGTGTGACAACTTAAATTTGTCACAGATGGCCATTAGAGAATCCTGTTAATTATAGGGAGGACTGGACTAACTAAGATGCCACAAGGAAATAGAATTTAAGAAAAAACCATCTTTTTATTTGAAGGATGAGATGGACACACACACATACATACATCCAGAGCAACAGAGAAGAAAGATAATCTGAAAATTGAATGGACAGAGACAGAGAAAAAAGCTTAACAAGAATAAGGTTTTGTTAAGGTATAAATGTTTACTTTCAAATCTAAAAATAATGCTTTGCTTGTTGATATTGATGATAATCATTACTAAGGTTTTGTGGTATGAAACATATCAATAAAAAAGCCTCTGTAGAAAACACTGTTTTTGTGTCTTTATTTCAGCACGCATCCCTTTTTCCCTTTTTCTCTGATCACATTATTTTTATTGCTTCTTAAAAGTAAAAACTTTTTCATTTTCAAATGATTAGTCTATTAGTGACTTTGAGTCAAATCTTTAGTGAGTCTTCAAGAAAATAAAATCTGTGTATGTGAAAGAGGTGGTAGTGAGTGAGAGGGGATTAATCTGTCAATTGCAAAGATATTTTTACAACTACTTTTGTTTGGTATAGATAGTTAGCAAACGTTTATTACAAAAAAGTTAATCCTCTTCCGAAATTTAAAAATTCAAATAAAAAAATCAGCACCTTCAAAAATTAGCTATCATGAATTCTAAGGAGCCATTTTTGTTTCTTTCAACATACAGAATTTTAATGCAAAATATTGAAAATTAATACAATATAATTATGGCGTAAGCATAAAATGTGCTTTCAGTTTCAGATCACACAACCAGATTCGCCCAAAATTCAGGCTTCGTAATTTCAACAACATAAATCTAACAATGCAATATTACGTCTTGTCATCATAAAAATAATGAAAATTGCATCCCATACCCTTTGTAGCCAAAAACATATTATACATCTATTCACTTCTGAAATTGAACTCGATTTGCAATTTAAAGTTGCAATTAAAACAGATACCGTATATCACTTACTAAAGTTTTGATCTCAAGCACAGAAATTACCTTAAGTTGTTCACATGTGCCTTGTTACTAGCAGTCCAATATGATGTTGTTTGTATACATAATGTTCACCATTCAGTCTATAAGCTTGAAGACATAGCTTTCACTCAGTGAAGACTAAGAATGTAATATCAGATCCTATGTTGTATGATGGCTGAAGACTGCTAATGTGATAATTATCTTTGCCACAGTTTAAACAGGAATTGATATTAATTATTGTGTTTTGAAGAATACAGTTACGGTCAGCCCAGCTTTCTTAGTTCCTGATTTTATATTTTTTTCCAACTTCTCTTACATGAAAATAGAAAGGGCTTTAGCATCTCTTCCATTTTGATTTGAATCAGTATGGGAGGAAAGCTGATTGCACTGCCAAGGAGTGTCTTCAGAATGGTCAATAGCATCTTAGGCAAGGTTTGCTCAATATTCTTATTTATAACATAAACAAGATAGTACCATAATACATGTACATTGGTTTGACATAGAACAATACTTCCACTTTGCATCTGCATTTTCTGTCTCTCATGATTGAACAATGAAGAGATAGAGAGAGTCAGGCATAATGACAGACAGAGCAAGCTTGACTGGTCACTTTTGTTTCTATAACCTTCTATCATGCATGTTGTATTGAGTCTTTCATAAAAAAAAAAAACTGAGTTTTGCTGGAAGTTGTTGGAGAATGTTTTTGCAGAACAAAGACTAATTACAGAAACAATTTAGACTTTTCACTTGTACAAAAAAAAAACAAGCCTGACGTTCTCAGACAATTATAAACTATTTTGTCATGTTTAGAATAAATATTGTTCATCATGCTCATAAAAATAATGTGTTCGAAAAACAGAACAAAATACTTAACTAGTTTTGATGTCAAAAGCTTGGGATTCTCATAATTGCAAGCAGCTTATAGTAGCTCAAAACAGATTTATAAATATGATTTCAAGTTTTGTTTATAATTTTTTTCCGAATAAAATTTTTACATCCAACATTAAACATGATGTAAATTCACTAATGTTTCTTGACACAGGTGTCTACTACCTAAAATAAACTTAGTATTTTCAAATGAACTGATATTTTTTTAACTATCAGTTTCCTTTTACTTATCCTTTCTGAACTATTTGATCTTATTTGAAAAAAAAAAATGTGCATTACTCAATTGGGCTCAATAATACATAAATAAATTGATCCAAAGTTAGTGAAAAGTCGTTGGCGTCTGAAGCATTAGCTTTCTCCTGTTTTCAAGGATTGAACCTGAAGTCGATATTTATTATTCAGAGATGTAAAAAGATGAAAACTGCATTACTTTTCAAAATACCAATTTCATCACATCAGCTTAATGTCATTATAAAAGTATAAAACTATTTCTCTCGTACTTAAAACAATCTGTGATATTTTGTGTCATACACAGATAAAATTTACATATCTGTCCTTAAAAAAATTATTTTTTCATTGTTTCCCCATAATATATTATTATAAGTAGAGATTCTTCCTTTTGAATAGATGCACAGTTAATTTTACAAATTATATAAGACATTCAAGAAGATTGAAGAGCAGATTGCCTTGACTTGCTTTGATCCAGAACCCACTCGATATGACAGTTAACAATTTTTGTTCCTATTCAATTTGTTTTCAACATTGTCTCTGATGGCATAAAAATGCTAGAGATAAAATTTTAAACTATTGCAAAGAAGAATAGTGTGCACTTCAAATTAGTGTCAAAGTTTTAACCCTTTGGATGCTCTGTGGACATACTAGGTATCTCCATATCATAATCCTATTTGCTTTGTTGATTCCGCAACACAGTACAACTTTTTATGTCTAATTTTAGTCCCCATGCAATGTTCACCTCTTGGTTACGAGTAAATATAAAACCCATAACTCTTTTTTTTTTGGACTATTTGCAGAGATATGACCATATTCCAACACACTTGTTAGAAAAAATCCTTAGCAAAGAGGAAAGATATGTAGCAACCAAGGGGTTAATAGGTAAGAATTCTGAATTGTTCAAAATTTTAATTTACTGCCAGATGTTCCAGCTAAGTTACATCTTTGCCCATGTTTCCTAGGCTTTGCACTGACTTAAGAATATGATCTGTGTTCAAGACAAGAGAAGACAAAGTTTGCATCATTTCCTTGAGACATTTGTCTGACCTTTTCATCTGCTCAGCAGTAGCAAAAACCTTGCTGCTAACATGACCAGTGCTGTGTCCATTGAAGCCTTCATTTTTCATCCCAATCTCAGGTTGGTTACTGCCTACACCTTCCCCAGTGTTTTCAATTATATCTGTGACATTCTGGATAGGGTTATGAAGTTGTTGATTGTCACTGATATTTTTTATACTGTTGCTGTTGTCTCTGTTTCCCATCTCTGTTGCCCATGTTTCAAATTGTTTCCGCAGCTCTTTCTGGTAGTGTCTGTTACAGAGATAGGCAAAGTGTTAAGTGTTGTTTAAGTTTAAAAAATCAATTTTTCTCCCTTAACCAGTTAAAATGATTTATATCTTAGAGTTTTTCATTTGTTAAGATAGATATAATTACATGCAGATTTCAATATTAAGGCTCACAGAAATATGCATGCATAAAAGTACAAACATCTCTTAATGGAACAATAGCGGCATCAGACTCATTTGAAATGGGTTCATGACATTTCAACAGATGGTGAGGAACCTTCAATACCTTATCTCATCATAAAATAAAAAGAACGATACAAAGATGTTAAGCTGATACTTAATATTTTTTAATGTTTATGTTAAAAGAGCTCAGCAATACTTATTGCCTAACATTTTGGTCTCCTAAATTAAAAAAGTGAGCTCAGTAAACATAGCCATATAAATGTCTAGCATTTCAATTTTTGCTTTTAAAGAAGATGCATTAGTTCATCATATGTTATATAAAATGAGAGCTGGCACATCAAATATTTTTAATGTTTTACAAGAAAATTGGCATTTATCAAAAGAATTCTTTTTTCATTTAAAAAAAAAAAATTTTGGCAGCTAAATTTGATAACTCTAACAGAAATCAAAGTCAGGCCTGAAATAACTTTATTTAGTAAAAAGAGGCATCAAACCCTTGTAAGCAGAAATGAAATTTAAATCGCTGGCTAGATGAGCGATATTTTAATGATTAAGTTTTGAAAAATGATGTCCCTTACCTCAGTCGTGACTGCTGCTCCCCAAGGGTGCGCAGTTTGCCCCTTGTGGTCTGCAGCATCTGACAAGCTTGCTCCCAACCTGACCGTTCTTCCATTAGACAACTCTCTGTGACTGAACGGAGTTGTTGCTCTTGTGACACCTGGGCTTTTAGACGTTCCTCATTCTCATAAGCCTGAAGGAACAAAAAGAGAAGAGTAAATATCAAAATGCTAGTTTTCGTACTTGTCAGTTCATAAACTTCCAGTACTCTTGAATCATTCACCTTTGACTAGCCCTAGACTGACCATAATACCATATTCAAATTGGTAATGTAAAAGTACAAAAAAGAAGAGGTGGCCGTGTATCTGTGTCAAGGAAAGAGTACAACTTTTTAATGATGTTTTCAAACTTATTTAATAGTTTGTCTATATTTGATCAATATTCAAGCTTGTCACCATCAATACAAACACAAACCTCAAAAATCACTTCCCTCTGATAAATGTTGCCTTTGCATGAGCAAACTTTCTTTTGTTAGCAAATTCAGGCTTTTACATATACTAAACCTCTATGCTCGGTTCTTTCAGTCCTAGCCTTGCTTTAAGCTTAAAATTTTAGATGCACATTTTGAAAAGTTGAAATAAAAAACACTCAACAAATTCCTGCAAAATTGGAGAAAAAAAAAAGTGAGGATTTTTGGCAAGGGATAAAGGATAAGCCTGGAGGAAAAAACAGTCAACCAACTAAATGTGCAAGACATTAAAACTAAGTTAAGAACATCTATGTGCAGACTTTCAATAGTTCCTATCATAACCCAGAATTTTAGACTGCTTGTAAAAAATAATATGGGAAGGTGAAAAGTGAAATATCCCTATAAAATATGTATTTACCTGATTCAATTGTATCGCCATCTCTTGCATCTCTCCCTCCAGTTTATCAGCATAGGCTTGCTCAAGGTTTGTTTTGGCTGTAGGAGCGGAGCTGTGCCATCGTGCTATGGCATTCGTCATTTTTTTACGAGGGCCAAACAGTCTTGATAGAGAGGACGGGAAAGGGAAGGATATGGGTGGGGGGGAGGGTGATGAGCATTAGAATCTTGAGGTTTTGAATGCTCAACCTGCTGCCAAGTTTTTGCAGTCTCTCAGAACTGTTCACATCTTTAAACAATTTAAGATAATAATAATAAGGAAAAATCTATCGTAAAGATTGGTGTTTTTAAAACTATTTCTTGACTTTTTACAATCAAATAGCAAATCTGAACCTAAATATTTTCCTATCTTAATTCCACATGACTAGTTTAAAGTAAACCAAATCTATGATCACTGCAGTCCACAATCAAATCAAATATTAGCCTCGATAGAAAAGATTCTTTTTTACTTAAACCATCAATTATCTTGATAATAGATCAAAGTTCAAAACATGAGTAAGAATCTTTATTATGAAAATCATTTTCTTGGTTTCAATTTTATTTGAGGAAATTATTCAAATTTATCAAATTATGAAAATGAAACTGAGCTACTCTCACTTGATTCCCAATTCCTTGAGGTCATTGTCCGTCAGAGAGAGGAAAACCTGGAGATCCACATCCTGCTCTACAAACTTGTCAAGGTATTTGAGCAATCCAAGTTGATTCAACATGTCTTTTAGATCTGCGGGACCATCACTGCGGGCAATTGCAGATGATTGGACAGCGGTGTTCAGCACTTGGGGTGCTGAGATCGGTTGTGAGGTGAAGTGCCCAGGTATAATGACGCTTGGGGAGGAAGCTGCTGCAGAGTCTGGGGGGAGATGGGTTAGAGCAGGCAGAGGTGGAGGATGTCCAAAAGGTGGGGATAAGGTAACAGGCATGCGGACAGCTGGGTGTGCAGGAGATGCTAAAATGCCACCAGATGGTGCGGTAAGAGGATCTCCTGCTGCACCCCAATCAGAAATACCATGAACCGATTGATTATTATCTTTGCTTACTGAAAAAGAAGGGTTGGATGGAGGTATAGCAGAGCTGGTGACAAACTGTGCTGCGGCATGCTGCTCTCCATCATTTTGTGCATAAAAATGTTGGAGATTTGTTGTTGGGTTCCCTTCAGTGGAAAGGGATTGGTAAGGGGCCTGGCTGAAGTCTTGCTGCAGGTGAGAGTATGGGGAAGAGGGGAGATCTGTATAAAAGTATTGTTGCTGTAGACTACCAAGGTATGGCAGGTTGATACCTGGTTGTTTCTGTAAAGGTGACCTCAAAGAATTTGGAGAAGTTAGCATTGTGTACATATTGCTGTTCACATCTTGCATTCCCGGAATGGGAGTGTTGCTGTAGTACTGATGGTGCTTGTGGCGATTGTGGAGAGGGTGGTGGTGGTTTAATGGTGGATGTGGCGCCCACTGCTGGGGATGTGACTGACTAGTTGAGGCAGTAGGAAGCTCGCCAGAGTGGTTGAAAGTTTCTGGGGAATTATTACTCATCTCTTGGATGCTATGCAGTTGGTTTCCTGTGTTTTTCACATAATTTGAAGAAGATAAATGTTTGGAAACATTCTCTAAGGCTTTTGTCAAATTTACTTCTTTTCTATTGTCAATTGTATACTTCTGCATTCTATTATCTTGTGGACCATGTATATCACTGTGTTGCTCTATCTCCTCTGTTTCCCCAGTTTGTAGAATATCACTCTCCCCACTTGCATGTTCAGGATTAACTAAAGTTAATTTATCTAGAAAACGGTTCACAATCTCTGTATGACTCATGTTTTCTTTTGGTAGGTATCCATCACCTTTTGATATAGCCTTGCCATGTTGCCGTTGTGGCTTTTCTTTTGCAGTATTCTCTTCTGCTCCAGGTGGAAATGAAGCATCTAAAGGAAAGTAGTCCCTCAAAGCTGACTGCTTTTCACTGGGTAAATCTGCATTAGTCTTGTCATTTATACTGCCCCTTCGCTTTTGATCTGAAGATGATAAGCTTGAGGTATCATTCAGAGAAGGTGAATGAGAGTCAACAGGTCTTGAAGAATCTCCATCAACATCATACTCTAACTGTTCATTCTCAGTGACAGAACCCCTGCCTGAGGGAAGCTGAATTTTGAGAGGAAGTGATGGCTGCAGAGCCTTGTCAGTATGAGTGTCAAGCTGTCCATCATCGCTGTCTAAGCTGAGCCCAAGTGCTGCCATCAAGCCACCGCTGGAGCTTGAGCTGCTCTTGATGGTAATGGCACCCGTCTTAGTGAATGCATTGCTGTCATCATTGAAGTCATCAAATTCTGTGGACAAGAGGGAGAACGTTTTAAAATGCCATTGATAAAACAAAAACATATATATATATAATCATAGCATTGATTTATTGACTTTTTTTTTGCTGTTGAAGATTACAAAAACAAAGCTTATTTAGATAATCTGCACTTTGCATGAGAAAACTCTAACAGTTATCAGGCACCAGATAACTTGACTAGTATAACAACTTGAATAGGTAAATGATGCAAAATAGAATAAATGGGCTTACAAAGAGCATTGGTCTATAAAACGTTGCAAATGTGCAACCAAATTATCCATGAAATTGGTGATAGCTAGACCTAAGTGCATGGAATAAGATCTTTAACTCACTGTTAGTTCCAAAGCTCTTTACATAATTCTTTGAGGATATAACCTTAGCCAAGCTTTTCTTGTACATGTCTAAAGCATGAGATCTAGATCCAGGCATTTTTCAAAATACTGTCAGAATTAAGAATAAGGAATAAAATTGTGACTTTCTCTTGAATCAACATAACTGCTTGACTCCCGCTAGAAGTAAGTTGAGGCTCAAATACACTGACTTTAGATTGTTAGCCATGAGCAATATTACTTTTATTGCATTTCTCTTTCAATTTCCTTCAAATTAGTTTGTATAGTTTGTACGGTATATCTTTATCTAGAAGAAATATATTGTCATTTTAGTGAAGAGCATCACATTTTTTAAATACCCATTAATACTCTGATCAGAAGCTAAAAAAATACTCTGGGAGTCAAACAGTTAATCTAACTATGACAATAAAGGCTAAAATAATAGTATTCTAAAATGTATGTAGTTAAATGCTATTAGCTTCAAAAAAATTATGATTATGGCGTGGGTGACAGCCAAGGCTTGAGCTACATGCAGATATTGTTAAGAATATAAGTCACACTTGTGTAATAGGCAACCCTTGCTCCTTTTCCATTATTATGGCAGAGCATTCAAAAAGTTTAAATTGTTATTTCACAGACAAAGCCAAAAATTGGTATATTAGTAACTTATTTTTAGAATATAAGACGGACCAACTTTTTCTAAGCAGTTCTTGATTGATGAAGTAGGCTTGGCAAGTCTGCACCAACCAAACTTGAATCTTAAATCTGACTTTGTTTTTTAAGCTCCATAAATTTTTTGCCAACCTCTGCTGCCAGAACTATCTCGGTAATCTTCTTGGTTGATAGGAGATGTCACATCCCTGTAGGACAGTCTAGTCTCTTTCTTGTCTTCTTGAGGCACAGGGAAAGTAACATACCCTCTAGGGACCTCAATATCTTAAAATTAAAAAAATAAAAAAAAGCATTTTGCATAAGATTCAGATCTAACAGCAAAAACAAAACAAAAAAATAATGGTAAATATTTAAGCTGTTTCAAAGTCTTTTCCTTTATTTGTGAGCATATTTATTTGAGGATATTCTTTTTAAATATTTAAGATATTTTCTAACAATCTTTGTCCAGATGTCTTTCTGTTATGACATCATATTTTGATCTGACTAAAATTTTAAAACAAAGCCAAAAACACTTGGTTTCCTTAGATAAGATTTTAATAATACTGTCTTTCAAAATAATTCTTTCCATGGCTGCCTTGTCATTATGTTTTGTTTTGTTTTTTTCTTTCTGGGCTACCAAATCAGCAAAACTGGATATGACCGTGCTTCATCTTAGGTGTGATAGAAAATCATTCACTGGCAAAGTCTGAGTTATCATATCATTTATAGCACTCATTTCTAGCATTTAAAAGAAACTTGCATTTCTATTAATTGACCTATTAGACATATTACTGAACCTTTGCTATGAACTTTTTAAAATTTTGCTAGCAAGTAAATAAAGCCTAAAGATGTGCTTACTTTCATCCTCTGTCTACCAAATTAATTTGAAAGCACACTATAACTCTTTTCATCTAAGTTTTTAACTTCAGATTTACAAGTCTTCCATTGAATATAGCAACACAATATATATAAATATATATATATATATATATATATATATATATATATATATATATATATATATATATATAAGAATTGTTGTAAAATTGCCAGTTGGCAGAGGTAAACGCATTTGAATCCATACATTTATACAGTCAAAATTGAATATTGAATTTAAAGTCAAAAATCATCAAAACTTCTCATAAAACATTTACAATATATTACTGAATTTTTGCTATGATTTTGTTAAACTTTGCTTGCAGGTAAATAAAACATGTCCTTACTTTCATCCTCTGTCTATACTATCAATTTTTTCATCCAAATTTTTCAAACTCAGATTTTTTCTTTTTCTTTTTAATATAGCAGCACAAACAGAACAAAAGTTTAAAAAACTTGCTGTAAAATTTCTAGTTTGCAGAGGTAGATGTTATTTAATCCGTATAACAGTGCAGTCAAAACTAAATACTGAGTCTAAGTCAAAATCATTAAAACTCCTCATAAAACATTAACTATATTGAAATATTCATTAAAATATTTAAACATACATTGCCTTCCATATGAAAGAAAAGAAAATTTGTTAAAAAAGCTTGATTTCTCAAAGACACTTTTGTCTATACAAATAGGGCAGCACACCTAAGCAAAATTTATAAGTGCAATAAGGACTGAAGATTACACCAATCCATAACAGGTCAAATTCAAATTCAGCTATAGTTAATATACACTCTGATGAATGTTACCCAAAATTGAGTCAGTCAGTCGTCATCTAAAAGCATTTTAATAGAAAATGGTAGCTTCCTAACAATTCAAGCAAAGTCCCATGCAAGCAAAAAGAAAATGGAAGCGGGCTCGCAAGGAAGCAAAAGAGCTTTAGCTCTCAAAAAAGCCCATCATAGAGTCTTTATTGCACTCAAAAAATATGCTTCAACTTAACCAGCCAAAAGCTGTTGAATTGGATTTTGACTCACATCATTTGTTGATGTCATGCACTTTGGTACAGCAATAGATAAGCGTAGCGAAATGAACTAAGTCTTTATAAGACTTTATTTTAAACTTCAAATTGTTTTTTTGAACAGTCCGAGAACAACATTGCACCCTTTTGTTCCCCTAATTACCTGAGTAGGCTCCAGAGTCCGGCTGCCGACTCTGACTGATCATGCGAGCAATAGCTTCTGGTCCATCCATAATGCTGGGGCTAGGAGCCTTGTTAAGTAGGTTGGCCTGAGACGAACCTCTGGGTCTGCCTCCTCGTTCTTGGGGAGAAGCACCGCATAAATCTGAGGATGGACAGAATTTGTCTACTTACACATCCAGAAACAAACCACTTGTAGTTTGAGATTTTGGAACAGTCTTTTGATTTTTTTTTACACTGAATACAGTAAAATTGTTAGAGTATGAGTGTTTTATGACTTTACTATCTTGTTGGATACCCTGGAGGTTTATTGTTAACATTAAAGTGTCTAACTGATCCGAAAATTGGTGTTAACTTACTTGAATAGGAACAGAGGAAATCCTTTCCACAGAAATATGACAAGCGGTTTAAAAATAGATGCACAGAGATTTGTCACTAACACTTTCAACTAGATAGACTTTATGACATTTAATTAAACATATCACTAACACTTTCAACCACATAGACTTTATGACATTTAATTAAACATTGTATTAAAGCTTCCTGCTTACCTGCTTCTGCTCTAAGTCTTCCAACAGCGAGTTCCTGGTTATCTATCAGACTGACTATCTTCATATAACCATTGAGGAGGGCAAGGGAACGAGCCATGTCACCATTGAAGGCCTTAGCATGAGCATTTACACCCTATAATTTTGAATTAAAAAAGATATATAAAGATTGAAATTGAAATTCATCTATTTTGAATAATAAAATGGGGAGTTTTAAAAAAATATTCAAATTTTCCAACAAGATTTTGAAGACTAAGTAGCTTCAAAAAAAAAAAACGAAAATTTTAGTTTCTTTGCCTTTGGTTTCTGAATGCAATAAACTACAATTCATAATTTTTTGTTAATTTATCTATTTATAGTATCTAAAATATTAGAGCATCTTTGATTTTCTTTCTCTAAAAGAAATTGCTTCAATGAAAGAACTAGCAAACAAGGAATATCCTCATATACTTTCTCTACACAAAATTTGAATTTGGCATCCAGTCGAAGGGCGTAGGAAAACACTTATTAAGTGAAAGTTCTAGTAAAAATATATTTTTTCACAAACAATTAAACTGTTCTTAAAAGAGAGAGAGAGAGGGAGGAGGTGGGGGAGGAAATATTGCTGCTACCTTCAACCTGAAATGTAGAGAAATAAATGGCAGATTGCGTTTATTATGAAAATGGGGTACTAAAATTTCATGAGCCTATACTTAATTTTTAAGTAAATTAAAAAAAAAAAAAAAAAGACTTCCTAATGTAAGTGAAAGACTAGCAAGGAATGCAAAACCATTTTAGGGGAATGCAATTTTTATAACAGTGCTAAATTGATTAAAAATTAGCCTTCATTATAAAACATTAGGACTAATGACACATGTCGTCCACATTTCATAACCTCATTAGAAAAAAAAAACATTTTTATAAGCAAAAGTGAGCTGTTGAAGCATAAGAGATTCAGATGGCAAAAAAGAAGATGGAAGGATGTGAAGAAGATTATAAAAAAAAGGCTAAAAAGTACCAACATTTTGTAAGAAGAGCTGGACAATGATCTCATGACCTTCTGAAGCAGCCACCATAAATGGAGTCAGTCCAGTATTGGGGTCCCTGCAAATATTAATCAAAAACTGAATGAATCTATTTAAAGTAAAGAAAAAAGAATTGATTTGGTAAAAATTTTTGAGTTGTATGCATAAAGCCCATTTTTAAATAAATTATTATCTTTGCTAATTAGAAATTTACAGGATTATTTGTATAAATTGATAAAAACAATTCTTAACTGAGTTGAAAATTAATTTTGATTTCCCATGAACTTCCAAGTGCTGATTTTCTACCTGCTTAAAAAGAAACAATTACAGCATGTGACATATCATTTAATATTAGAAATTCATTATACTCCTATGTATTCAAAACCATTTCTCATATTAATAAAGAGTTTTAAAATTTTTTGACGAGAATTTTTGTTGATTTAAGTAATTGTATTTTTATCAAAATTTTAGCAGACATGGCTGTTATGGTTTAAGTATTTCTATTCTTTATCTACATAATTTTAATGTTTGATGAGCTTGGCTTGAAGAAAAAATCAGTAAAATCTACAATAATAAAGAGAAT
Organism: Elysia crispata; assembly: GCA_033675545.1. Lineage (NCBI taxonomy): Eukaryota > Metazoa > Mollusca > Gastropoda > Plakobranchidae > Elysia > Elysia crispata. The sequence continues at coordinate 176,482 of JAWDGP010002489.1, read as the reverse complement.
CACTAGGACACTTCACATCTTGAAAGCACAAGTATGAAAGTAATCAATGATATATGTTATTCACCAAATTCTTTTTTGTTATTAGGGCCTAATAACTTAATTCATTTCTATCAATAATTTCTCTTTCCTATTCTCATACTAAACTAAAGTTCAGTTGCTAGGGGGGGTTGCTTTATTTGGATAATTATAATTAAAATATTTGATTATAACTGTGAATCTAAAGAGTATCAAAATAGAGATACATTTAGATATTGGTGCAGAATTAATCATCCAATTTTAAGTGAGCTATTCAAATTCTAAGGAGAATATTGAGTATCATAAAAAAAATTTTTGAATTATTCCAGATCATCAGGTTCTCTTACTTTTATGACATGATGCAGCTCCACAGACGAAATCAACATTTAGGATACAATATTATAGAATGTAGTTTACAGTGGATGTTGGACGGAGATGATGTTTAAATGTCTTAATTCAATAACATTGTGTTTCAAATAATACCTTTTGAGATAGATTGAAATCAGAAATTGGACAAGTTGCATTCACTTACACTGCATCTTTGTTTGCCTGTACCTCAATTAGAAAAGCTACAAAATTCTGGTGACCAGCATAAGTTGCATGAAATAAGGCTGTCCATCCTGATTTGTCCAGTAGCTCTAAGTTTGCTCCTCTCTGAAAAAATTAAATGCACATGAAATCTGGGAAAGAGTCACACAAACCAATAAAAGTACATCGGTGAAATGAAGACATAAGAGAGAGAGAAAGAAATAAGAAATGAGACAGGACCATAAATTCATTCATTTTATAACTAAACTCTACCACTTCTCTAACTATAAATTTAGCTAAAATAAAAGATTCCTGCAAACACAGACAAGAAATTTTATCACTTTGAAGGGTATTTTCAGAACAAAATCAAACTACATGTGTTCGTAACAGTGACTTTTTCTACCAAAAAACCTAACATGCTCCATCCCAAGAGCCTGAGATCCATCCCATAAAAAGACATCAATACAGAACTCTCTCAATAAGAACATGAGAAGCAGCAAAAATCTCCTTTGAACGACTGAGTCATACATGTATAGAAAGCAAGGGTAGTAAGGTTACTGGTGGATCACCAAAATTAAATTTGAAAAGTCACAATGGTTAATATACCATTAAATTATACCTTTAAAAGTATGCTGTAACCTTTCAAACCCTCCCTGAAGCTCAACACCATGCTTTGTCCTGATAATCATGTACGTAAGACTGACACTTTACCAAAGCATGACTTGTCATTATACATTATACTGTAATTATATTTCATACTCACAGAAGTTTAAGAGATTGGGAAAGGAAAGTTGTTCCTTCATACACTGAGGTTTCTTTTTATTTATGGACAAGTGAACCAGTACCTGACCAGATACATTTCACAGTGGTATCTCTCTAATATGTGAAACAAAACCAGCTAAAAATTACAGTCATTGATATATGCCTAAATGCATTCAGGAACTGTGGCCTTACCATTTGACCAAGACAACAATTTAATAAAATCATAGACTTGTATCCAACTTACCCTAATAAGAGTGCGAGCAACACTTTCATTTCCACAGCTTGCTGCCAACATTAATGGTGTCAGACCCCTTGGATTTTTCGTATTCATATTGCAGCAGCCTGCATTGATGAGAAGGCTGACTATGTTGTCGTGTCCAATGTAACATGCATACATTAAAGGTGTCCAACCTCCACGATTCTTGCGATCAAGATCAATGCCTTCATTTCTGAAATTAAACAATTATTTTCTTAATCTGTCATCAAGTGCTTAAGTGTGCAATTCAAATATTTAATGAGTGCACCATTTCGTGATAATTCATGTTCTACATGTTAGTAGTTCTTTAGTAAAGGACAAGAATATACTGCTCAAGAAGTTAAAAAACAATGGTTGGAGAAGTGGTTGAATCTAGATGAACTGTGTCACTGGCAGATGATATTTTTAATCTTCTCGTAAAAGTTTGAACACATGCACTGCAGACAATGGAAGTCTAAAAGTAAACTAGACGATTTAACCATAAAATTGGTAAGATATATATATCCATATCTAGGGCCTTCAATTCATAATTATAACGATTTGCTAATAAAAAAATAATCTGAGCATTCTAATTCATTTCAATAAACAGTAGGTGTCTTTTCTAAACCATGAAATGATTTAAAAGTCTTTCTGGAGAATTGTTTTTCACCTATACATCTAGAACTATACTTATCTATAAATTTTATAATATGGTAAGTGTTGACTCTGTAAGGATATACCTTACCATAGACTTTGCTTGTTTTTAAAGAACACTATCAGTTACAATTTTTGTGCTGTATAGGCTTATGTAATCTTGTTGAACATACATGTATTCATCCATCCAACTAATCAAGTTCATAAAATCCTACCTTCCAATTATTGTCCGCACCCACTCATAATGGCCAATACTGCATGCTGTGTGGATATCCAGTGCAATGGGAGTGAAGTCTTCTAGTTCTATAGCGCTCCATCCCCTCCACACTGACAAGCTGCGCTCAAGCAATTCACTCTCTGACGTATCATCAGATGTTTCATAAGATAATTCTGATGCCATTTTGTGGTATCAAGAAATCCAAGTGTAGATCTACGATCAATTTATCAAAATTACAACTTCTGGGTTAGATCTTGACTAGATCTAGAAGTGGAATCTTAAGGATCATTCTAGAGCTCACCATTGCATCTAGTCTTCTAGAGATCATCTCGATCTACATCTAGAATTTAAACCTGGTCTTAAATCTAACCTGTTCATCTAGATTCTAGTTCAACATTTGATCTAAATTCTGGATCCTCCGCTTAAGATTGGATTATTGTAGATAAAATGAAGAGGGGTCTTTAAATGCACATAGCTGTTAGACCAAGTATAGACCATTGGTCTACTGTTGATTGACTGTGCCTGGGAGTAATCCGAGTAAGTCCCCTTGTTCAGGTAGGAATAATCTAGGAAGAGACTTTGTTAGGAATCTCACATCAGTTGTGAGAATAATTATAATCTGTGCTTGCACTACCTTCATGTTTTCTTGTTTTGTTTTTCAAAGTTGCGGTGAAAAAAGTCGATAAATCTGAAAGGTCTCGGCGAGCCCTTTAAGTGGATCACTTTTTTTTCTTGTGTAAAATATAAAAAAAAGAAGAAAAGAAAATTCTAGAGGAAGTTATTGCTTGAAATGTATCTTATTCTTTTTTTTTAGATCTCTTTCTCTCTCTCTTTCGCTCTTTCTCTTTCTTCCCTCTCTCTCTCAGTCTACCTATCTATCTTTCTCCCTATTTGTCTCACTCTTTACCTCTCTCTATTTATTTCTCCTTTCCTTTCTCTCCCTCTCTCTCTTTCTAACTCTTTCTCTCTGTCGCACTGCTTTCCATTCTCTTTTTCTCTTTCGTCCTCCTGTCTCTCTCTCTCTCTCACTTTGTCTTTACCTAGATCTCTTTTCCCTCTCGAAAACTCACTCTTCTTCTTCTTCTTCTTCTTCTTCTTCTTCTTCTTCTTCTTCTTCTTCTTCTTCTTCTTCTTCTTTAGTAGGTCGTTGCCAGATCCCCAGAGCCTCTTGCTGACTGGAGCTTCTGTAAGCCACATTTGAAATCTGGCTTCCTCTAAGTGGGGGCAGGTTTGAGGGATGTGGACTGGGGTCTGTTCTGTCGCTTCATACAGGCATTGCGCAGATTCTGCCATTCCCATCTTCTTCAGATGTTTGTTGAGGCCAAAGAGGTCTGTCCTTAGGCGAAACAGTGTTGTTTTACCTTTTCTGTCTAGCATATGAATGCTGTCATTCTTGAAAGTGTATCCTTCGGTCTCTTCTAGCCATTCTTGTGTGGCTGTGTTCCTAAGAAGTTTTAATAATGTCTTCATATGAGATAGTAGATGGTGGTTGGGGCAGCTTACTTCCTCCCTTTGTTAACAGATCAGCAATTTCGTTTCCTGTTATTCCTGAACGTGATGAGATCCATTGGAAAACTTTTTTTTTTTTTCCTTTTTTGACAGCTTGTTAAGTTGCTCGCACAAAGTTGATTGATGTGTTATCCATGGGATTTGACGGGCTGACAGAGAATCATAACGTATCACTACACTGTGCTGATGCTGGGCATCTGTCTCAAGGTGTTCAGCTGCTAAAAACAATGCGTCCATTTCTGATCTGAAGTTCGTGTTTTGCACGCTAACAGACCTTGCCTTTGAGAAAGCTACATCAAATGGATGTATGGCTGTCATTCCTATTCCTCCTTTTTTTTTACTGCCCTTCTTGCTGATCCATCATTATAAATAAGGATCCGTGAACATTTTGGGCATGCGTGGTCTAAAGTTTCTGAGGTCAGTACTTACAACATATGTGGGGGGTGATCAGCCTTAGAGTGGATGTCAGGAAATTTTGTTGACACTTCAAACCTCTAAATAAGTAGCCAAACCCGAGGGCGCAATTGTTTTATATGCGGTAGTTGTGAGGCTGTGTCTCCTTTCTTATCTAGCTCATAGACTTTGTGGTTAAACTCTCTCTCTCTCTCTCTCTCTCTCTCTCTCTCTCTCTCTCTCTCTCTCTCTCTCTCTCTCTCTCTCTCTCTCTCTGTGTGTGTGTGTGTGTGTCTGTCTCTCTCTCTCTCTTTGGCTCTATCCGACTTTTTGTTGTCTTCATATATGATTTCTCCGGATACTTAGGGGACCTGTGTATTAAAATCAAGAATTTTAGCAGGGGTTACAGTTATATGTGTGAGAGATAAATAAATAGAACAGAAATAAAAACAATTGCTTAGAGACTGACACATTAGAAAAAAAAAACGGACAGATTTGAGAAAATCGTAATACAGAGAGGTGCTATAAATTCGAATTTTTTTTTTTTTATCGACACCAGATGTCTATCGCATGATCACAACTCGACATTAATTTTATTGACAACAAGCTAGGCATGCCTTGCTCGCTGATCACAAACTCACGTCAATGAATTTATAAATCACGACAGTATTTTAAAAACTCACCGTCGGGAAGAGACGAGTCTGGCATTCTATTTGCAAATTGACGGGTTATAAGAACGGCTATCGTGAAAGTAGTCTATTTTCAAGATGTCGGCTTTCATACAAAGTACTAATTTTCAGAGTTTACAAGCCAATGATGTTGGGCAAGTCGGCCCTTCTTCTGCTGCCGACAGGGCGCAGAGATCAGTTTTTGGCAAGTTTAATTTATATTTAGCTCATTATATCAATTAGATATGTTAGATCTATAACTTGAGGGCTGAATAGATTAGTTTCTAAACTAGATCGAGGATCATTGCAGATATCCGCCTAACTCATGTTAGGCTTCACAATTGAATGTTTCCCGACGAAATCGAAACTTGTAGTTTAATGGGATTTTAGAGCAACACAAAAATGCTTGTATTAATCTTGAATAGTATTTATTTGCGACGAATAAAACCTCAATATTCATGTTGAGCATATCAAATTCATTAGGAAAAATATAGCTTGCGGTATTTTTTTACCTGTACACCCAACTCACATTGCCATTGGCATTTAAAATGATGTTTTTCTGTTAGATTTCAATGTGCTGAGTTCGAATTTGAAGGTTTTATTCGTCGTAAATAAATAGTTTTTGAAATATATGACTTTTTGTTTTTGATTATTTCTTCTTAATTAACCTATTTAAGTGTACTAATTTGCTCGAGGTAGGTGCCTTTTTGCATCATGTTTTCTAAAGATCTAGATCAAGATCTAAGAGAAGGACCACTGAAACCTTATTTAAGTTTTCCCTTAGTTTGATCCTGAAAAGAAGACATTTTCTTAACTTTTAGCTCACATTAGACCACAGAAAAGGATGTTTACTCCTTCCAAAAAAAAAACCATTCAGATCTGTTAGTCAGGTGGATTAGGGCTGCAGTTGATTTTCGTTTCAGGCAGCATTGGAATTTTTTCTTTTGAATGCATTATATCAATAAGACCATCCAATCATTGCGATCAATTGTCCCCATAAACTTGTTGTATTGTATAAATACTAGCTGTCATTGACAACTGGATGTGTTGATCTTTGCCAGAGATCCTCAGGCTGCTATCATGAGCACTAGTCAAAATATTCGAGTAAAAAATTGTCAAAAAGAGCAGAGGAAGCTAAGGGGCCCATTTCAATTAAGGGCCATTTTCTTTGTCCAGCTGCAGGATTTCACTGGCCAGTCTTGTCATTGTTTAAATCCATTTTAAAAAAAAGGAAACAGAACTGCTGTAGTAGTTATAAATAAATCCACATTGAGAATTTGTCCATCGTTGATGCAGGGAGTAATCAGCTTGTGAACTAAGTTCAAAATGGCTCCTAATGCAGAGCAGGTCTTCTCTCTGGTATAGAGTTCAAAGCAATAACTGTTTCCACTGACATATAAATTCAAAAACTTTCGTGGAAAATATATTGATCAGGGGCAGAAGGATACAAGTGCAAGTGAAAATCTAGGCCCCTCTTCAAGTAATCTTGAGCTTGAGGAAGTAAAATCCATTTTAAATTTACTGTTAGCTTCTTCAAAAACTTTCTGATTTTAAGTGGATCGTTGTCAAGGTGGTCTCAGGCTGGCTGGTTCTTTTGGAAAGATGGAGGAATAAAGTGATAAAGGAGAAACCTTGCTTTTTTCATGAATGGACAGCAGATCATAAGTGGGTGTGTGTTTCAATACTCCCGCAGATCATTCACATCTACTTACCCATGGCAATATTTAATCCGAAAAAGGCTTTCATCTCAGCAGTTTTGACATTTAATTATCTATTCAGTTTTTGAGCCTTGAATTTGATGATATTGACAAGGTCTTGCCTGTTAGAGGCTAATCTCTTCCACTTCTGATAACATGTACTCACAAAGAAAGAAAATAAAAAAGTAAAAAAGAAAGACTGATTTTGAACGCAAAAATTTATGGAAGTGTTCAAAATTCATGTTAATTAGTACCTCACACAATATCTATTATTTGAATTAATTTCAATAGACGATGTTATTTTATTATATTATGAATGTTATATTTTCCTGGACCACATTATTGCACTTTGCTCTAATTGACTTTGCCATTTGATTTGTCAGCTTTTGATTGTTTTGTGGCCTTGATCAACGAGATAAAAAGTTCATATTATGTTAAAAAAAATTTTTTTTCATCCCCATTCAGTTGGCAACATTCCATATGATGCAACAGAGGAGCAACTCAGAGAAGTTTTTTTTCAGGCTGGTCCAGTTGTGAGCTTTAGGTGAAATAAAATGTGTTTTTGTATTTCTCTCTCTTATTTCATTAAATGGAGAATTGGTATGAAATCTTTCTAATCAAACTTAATTCGATGTTGAAGGACATTTTTTTCAATGATACAATTTGACTAACTGCATAATTAAATAACACAATAGATTATTGTGAGTAAAGTAGATCTTTGTCCATCCAGATTTTGTTTGTTGGATTTTTGTTGTTTTTTTTTTTGCATAATGCAAGTTATTATCACCCTCTTGCCTTCATTTTGGATTAAAACAGGCTAGTATATGATAGAGAGACAGGGAAACCTAAAGGCTATGGGTTCTGTGAGTATCAAGATACTGACACGGCTCAGAGTGCGATGCGCAACCTAAACAATTATGATTTTAATGGGAGACCCCTTCGAGTTGGTGTGGCAGCTGGTGAGCAGAACAAGGATGAGGGAAAATCGATGCAGCAAGCTCTGGGAGGACAAGTTCTTGAGGTGATTTTGCTATTTAAATGTAACCTGTAGTCTCTTTTTTTAAAATGTAATCTTATGCTGGTGACTGAGATTTAATGAGACATTCGGGTATCTATTATAATATATAAGATATTTTACAATAACTTGACCAGCATTTATCTAAATGGAAGTTGATATGTCTTTTTCAAAGTTCTATATCTGTTTTGTGATGCAAGGCAACAAGATGTTCATACAGATGCACTGTGCATCATTTATTTTAACCTTTAATTCATACTTTTCAAAGCACAAACCATATCAAGTTTATGACTGTCATAAATTAAAATACATGTTGTTTTTCTTTCCTTTAAAATATGGCACTTGTCACGAAAGCTTAAAGTGACAGGTTCTTAAAAGTTTTTTTAAATATCAGAAACTTACTTGTTACATCATTAGGCTTAGTTTGTGAGATGTAAATGGCATTGTACATAATAATGGGTGCAAGTTTTCTGGAATGTTACAAATTTCTCAATTTGGGAATTATACAGCCAGGTTTAGAACTAGCACAACTTCTGTAGATAGCCAGTTTTTACCTATGTTCTGTCAGGACCATAATTTTTTTTATTTTTGTTTCAACTTGTATTTCCAGCTCAGATCTCTGCTCTTAATTTCATTTTCATCTTTTTCTGAATTCAGGTCTTTGGCAGGGAATTACAGGCAAAAGTCAGAAGACTGACTACTAAAAACAATAACTGCAGTTACAATTATTAGAGGGATGAGTTTTTTTATGGAAAAATAATGATTGATATTTGAGGGAACAAGAGTTGCATAATTCATTATTGGCTGAAAGTAATTCTTTGCAGACCACACTATACTTTTTTTTTTTTTGCAGCAAGACAATCTTATCTTAGTTCAATATAAGGGACAAAAAGGATTGCTTAAACCTAGTCAGACCTAGGCTTTAGATCTAGGATCTAAATTTTGATAAGATAAGATGGCGATTTCAGTCATTGCTCACAGAGCAAATTACACATCTAGGCTGAAAAGTGAAAATGCTTGAATACATTGATAAAATGGATTCTTCAATCAGGAAAGATCTAAAAAAAAAATGTCTGAACAGTGTGACTTTATAACTTTCATGGATTTGCATAATCAAGTACTGGTATAAATTACAGGAAAACGTAGGCCTAGTCTCTTCTCTCTCTCTCTCTCTCTCTCTCTCTCTCTCTCTCTCTCTCTCTCTCTCTCTCTCTCTCTCTCTCTCTCTCTCTCTCTCTCTCTCTCTCTCTCTCTCTCTCTCTCTCTCTCTCTCTCTCTCTCTCTCTCTCTCTCTCTCTCTCTCTCTCTCTCTCTCTCTCTCTCTCTCTCTCTCTCTCTCTCTCTCTCTCTCTCTCTCTCTCTCTCTCTCGGTCTCTACTAAACTATAAGTAGCATTTTTTAGATCAATAATCGATAACATAGTGTTGTGTATCTTTGTATGCTTATTTGCTTTTATTGAAGGCCATGTGGCTAATCAGGTTTGGGTTTTGTGAGGTAAGCAAATTCGGAATTGATCATTCTTGCACTTGTTCAAAGTTATAATTGTTTTTCATGTTTTCAACATTTTCATTTGTAAAGTTGAATAGCGCCTTGGCTGAGTTTTTGGGGAAGGCCCACTATGAATCATCTTTTTATTACAGGCATTGTTATTATTATTATTATTATTATTATTATTATTGTTGTTTTTATTATGATTATCATCATCATAAACAATAAGAGAATCAAGTTCTCTGTGCATATCGATAATAATACTTTTGTTTGTGTTTCCCGTTTTTTAAGCCTCGAAACTTTTCATTGATTGACACTTTTTCATTCTATTAACTCCGCTCAGCTTACTGAAATCAAATATTTTGATCTTCATCTCTCAGTCTCCGTATGGTGAGCCAGTTGAACCTGAGAAAGCTCCAGAGGCGATTTCCAAAGCAGTGGCTAGCTTGCCTCCTGAACAGATGTTTGAACTAATGAAACAGATGAAGGTATGGCCTTGTTTATGAGGTTAAAAGATCAGGACAGAACTTCAGGAAGCAAAGTCAAAGTTTTATAACTATTAGGTGTTCACTTGTAAAATGCATAAAAATTAACAGCTTGCTTTGTAACAGGTGATGTTTGGCAAATCCCATTTTGATCGCTTTTAAGAACATAGAGGTGTGTGTCCAATCCTTTTTCCTATAGATAACATCTTTTGTTAATGGGGAAAACAGAGGTGCCTATGCTCCTGCCTAGACCGCTAGCAGTGACCTATTTTAAAAAGTTCAGTAAAAAAATTGTGTGTGCAGTTCTCTTCCCTAGTATTATTATTCCTTTTATACTTTAGTCTTAGCTTATTTGTTTCCAGCAGCTTTATGGTTGATTTTATCAGTGCATTAAGTGAAATTAGCAAAAACTGATGTCGTTTTTTAAAAATTCACATAGTTGCGCTTTGTTCCTGATTTTGGTGGGTGGTTTCCCTAAAAGGCATAGACTGGGGTAGGCACCTCTGGGAAAAGTATGATATCACCGAAAAAAAATAAGAACCAGGTTTTTAGTTTTACCCTCTCTGACCAGTAGCAAGTATTACACCAACTAGGAAGTTTTACTCAAAAGATCTGACGACCATTCAGATTAAGATTTTTCTAAGTCTTTTGAGTCTTTTCGAAAAACATCTTATATTGAAGAGCAATAAACTGCAAAATCTTTATAACCTGTAATTTAGTGTTGTAAAAGGGATATCCTAGCTTTTTCTCTTAACTCTATGTTTATACAGAAGAAATAAAGCTTAACTTTAAGTTTAATCGCAAATATCTACTGTAAAAGAATATAGTTGTTTCAGCCTGCCTAGCTCTTATCTTTAAAGGGCACAATTATTTGACATTTTTAGAATGAAATAAAAACTTGAAAAACCAGTAAAATCTTCTTTTTTCTACCTTCAGTTGTGTATCCAGAACAACCCAAATGAGGCTAGAAATATGCTCTTGCAAAACCCACAGCTGGCCTATGCTCTTCTTCAGGCACAGATTGTCATGAAAATTGTGGATCCACAAGTTGCCATGGTGAACAAACATCTTATTTTTCTTCATCGTGGTGATCAGGTTGAGCTTTATAATTCAGAATTTTTCATGCCCTTAAAAATTAATACTTTTTGGCATCAATAGGGAAAAAAAATAAAAACAAAAGTATTCTGCATAAATTATGCTTTTATGGCCAAAATTTCTTGTGACTGCTGTCAGCAAAAATTTTATGTTAGTGAGGTTGTAAGTGAAAATAAGTTGGAAACGCTATCTGGGGATATTTTAAAAAATATTTTCAGTATTGGATTGTTTAGAAATTTTAAAATATTTTGGTATTAATTCTAATTTTAATTCAATTTTTGTTACTAATTCTAAATATATTTAAATTTGTTTTTCAGTCGATGTTGTACAGAGACACCACTCAGCCTCAGATTACATTGGATACAACTGCCACAGGAAATAGGGTAAAACTTTAAAACTGATTTTTAATGATGCTTGATGATGTTTTGAAACTTTTTGAAGGATTTTGTAATTAGCACTCTACAACCTTGTTTGGACCCCCCTCAAAAGGTTTATTAAGTTTACTGATTGCTAATGGGACAGGCTTACTTTGACCAGAATTATCAGGGTTATGAATGATCCTTGCCAAAGTCGGGAACTTATAAAGTAATTTATTACAATGTCCCACATTAATCTAAGACTCTCGTGGGCAGAATGCACAATTTAAATATTGAATTATGTTTGTGAAATAACCATATGGCTATGCAAAAAGAGTTCTCATACTTCAGGAAATGTTGTAATTTCAGTTTAGTTTAAATGATTTTTCAATAGTGATTTTTTGGAAGAGGTCTTCATTTTACCAAATTATAATCATCTCATAAACCCACCATTTCACGGAAAGATGATATAAGTCTAGTGAGCTCTATCAATTAAGAAGAAACAAATTTGATGAGAAAAGGAGAGCACTTTGGGTGAATATTGGTCTACTTAAAGAATAAAGAGTAAGTTATATATCATTGCAAAAAGCAATCATATTTCTTTCTCCCCTTAATAATTTTCTTTAATAGCAAGTAAAGAAAGAATATAAAGTTATCTCCTCAACTTATAAGGTAGAGGCAGTCTATGTGAAAATATTTAGAAATCTATTGTTTGAAAATGTATTTTAAAGTGGGTTTTTTTTTCAATAATTATTTTTTTCAGATTGTATGCCCGTTTACACATTTGATACTTTTTTTATCCTTTCATTTTCTTTGACTCCTTATGTAAGTTTGAGAATAGCTATGTTTCAAGACGCATATACTGCGCACAGACATATTTGGGGTGTAGGTCAAGTTCAGGATCTTTTCATAGGCCTTTGGCACTCCACCATAATTGCACAAGTGACTGTTAAAGAATACATATAACAGTTGAATCATAAAGAAACAGTTTACCTTTGGTTGTGAAATAATTATTTCATTTGGAGTTTTAAAAATGAGGCATTTTCCTCTTGGCTCAAACATTGTTAAAATCTTATCCCCCAGGAAGTTCATATCGATCAAAGATGGTGTAATACAAAGCTATGATTTTCTGAAGAAATAACGAACTTTAAAAAACTTTTTTAAAGGTTGGCACTCTTAACATAATTCTGCCAGTTTAAAAAAAAATTTAAATCCCTCTTAGAATATGAAAGGACCACTTTAAATTTAACTTTTTGCCCCTACATTTCTTTTGGGAGACTTACAGTGGAAACCTCAAAAACTGAAGTCTGTTTATTGGAATTTCTCATAAACCGAATTTTGCAAGATGATAGGTTTTTTTTTTTCTTTGGCTTTGTTAGAATCGGACTCGTATTTTGAAGTATTTCTGATTTCATTCTCTTAATTTGACGTCAATACCACCTCAAGGCATCACAAAAGTGTGACATGCATTTCTAAAGCAGCAAACAATGCCAATCACTGTCCAAGAAAGGCTGATCAGTGCGCTAACAAATCAGGAAGGGAGCAGATGCATTAACAATGAAGTACCAGTAGAAAATTTGCACTGATACTAATAGCAACATGGGACAGGGGAAGGGGAGGGTTACTCGTTGCAGGCTCAGTACACACTTACTCATTGAGTCTTAGACTCTGTTATACCCATTTTTGTAATTCGAATATTCTTAATTCAAAGATATAATCCATTCCCATACAATTCGAATTATGAGGTTTGCATAATATTATTGGAGACATGTTTTTTTTCAGATTCCTCTTTCCCAGCCTCAACAAGGAATGGGACCAAGAGGACCCCAAGGTGCATATGGCATAATTTTTATAAGCACAAAATGTTCCATTTTGCTCTATATTTATGGAGTTAAACAAATCCTGCCTTATGTTTTTTCTTTTTTTTTTTTTTTTTTTTTGTCTTATTGTATCATGGTATTGATATTTAAAGTTTTCAGTTTTTCTGAATTGGAAAGCACAGATTAATCCAGATCTTTGCTGAAAAGCCTATGCAGCTCTTGAAGTCAACATCATTTCCTTTTTCAAAGACCAAACTTGAGAGTCTCCTTTTTTATGAAATAAATTTTTTTAAAAATCATTCTTATAGTAGTTCTGACCTAATCTTGAACAGAATATGGTAGCCTGTTTTTTGCTGTTCACAGCTTGTAATTTGCAGATTTTTTATATAGAAGAGTGGGTATGCTTGCTTTCATCAATTTCTTAATTGTTTTGATGAGAGCACAAATGTTATCAGTTTCTATGCTTTTTTTGTTTCCATTGTAGCTAAAACTTTGCTGTCTCATTTCCGTTACGATGATGACAGATTTCTTGGTACTTTTTCTCATATAATTGTAGGACTTTTTTTGTCAAACTTGTTTCATATCAATCATTTTTTCAGCTGAGGTTGATAAACATTTTATTGTAATAGGAATTAAATGTGTGTTTTTTTCTCACCATGTGGCTCTATGATATCTATTGGTTTCAGCATTAATTTGATAGCAGCCACTGTGCACATGTGCATTTCATTTCTTTTCCTTATTATTTAATATCAGCTTGTACAGTACAGTGATTTTTCATTCTTGGGAATGTTAATTGATATGCTTTGATTTTTGAGAAAGTCTGGTTTTATCTTCAGTCCTTTAGTCTTTTTCTGTTTTTACAATAGCTTATTCATGTCACATGTTGGCATTCTATTTTACTTTATGAAGTAACGGTATTCAGTGTGTTTTTAATGAATTTAAAATATTAAAAGCTCTGTCTTTGCTGGTTAGACTATGTTTGAAAGCAATTTTGCGGTTCATAATATGCAAGAGTTAGTGTTTGTTGGAAGCTGGGATACTTCTGGGCAGGTATGAATTATCATATGCTTGAGGAAGATACATTTATTTTTAAGCACTGACTGCTGTTTTATCAAAGCATTCCTTTCTGAAAGAGTTGAGCAATTTGGAAGAGTGGATGGGTTGAAAATTAAGTAAAAAATGTTCAGCATTGCAAGGCAGATGTAATTATTTTCATTGCAAGTAAAAAAAATTGTTTCCCCAATAGGATTCCAATCCTACCCAGAAGCACTTAAGTGGTTAAATATTTGTTTTTTCAAATTAAATTCTGGCACTTATCCAGATCATTGGTTTATATTTTATGCATTGATGTTGGTCATGTTTTTTTCTTTTATTTTCCCCCATGAAAAGGGATGCCTGGCCAAAGGATGAACATGGGAATGGCCCCCATGCCAGCCCCACCTAGGCCAGATATGATGCTGATACGATCTGGTGCACCATCAGGTTAGAAATGATGTCTTTCATTTAGTTGAACACTCTTTTACAGGATCAGATATTGCTATAAAATTATTATATTGAGTGAATACTCTTTGTAAACTTTGGTCTTGTGCTTAGTTTTGTTCTCTCTCTCTCTCTCTCTCTCTCTCTCTCTCTCTCTCTCTCTCTCTCTCTCTCTCTCTCTCTCTCTCTCTCTCTCTCTCTCTCTCTCTCTCTCTCTCTCTCTCTCTCTCTCTCTCTCTCTCTCTCTCTCTCTCTCTCTCTCTCTCTCTCTCTCTCTCTCTCTCTCTCTCTCTCTCTGTGCGTGTGTGTGTGCGTGCGTGCGTGTGCAATTTCAGAGGAAGTTTCACTTTTACTTTTGTAAAATTTACTGTGTATTCATTCAGCAGGTGACATGGGAGAGATGCGTTTTCCACAGTCAGGTAATATGCCTGGTCCTGCTGTCCAGAGGTTACCAATGCCAGGTGGGCCAGGATCAAATCCAAGGCCATCTCCTGTTCAGGTAAAAATATGTTTCTTTATAAGCCTTTCCTGCATTAGGGTAGTAATTATCTATGTTTCTTGTCAGATCATATAATTATTGCTTCCCTTGGTTATCACTAAATATCTTTTATGCAACTTCTGGTCAGTCCATTGTTCTTAAAAAATTTTTTCTCAAGGAAGCTTCTGGTCTCAAGCAACAGAATTCTTTTAAGTTCAATCAATTCACATTTGCTCAAATTTTATCAGTTACTCCTTCATGAATGAAGTCTTTTTGAATGCTTTACTGTTCAACACAGAAGAAACTTGTCTTGGCCTTAAACTTATGGAAGGGACTAAAAAAATTTTTTAAGACCTATCGGAGCTTTGCAGACCTGTCTTTTTTTATAAGAATTATATCAATAATTCTTTTATAGTTATTAGCTCCATTAACCAAGTCATATGATGAAAAAAAGTGATTATTTTATACACTCAGGTCTATTGCATGTGTCAGAAAAGGCAGGTTAAGGTGGTCTTTGTATCATAAGAAGTTTGAGATTTGCAGGTTTTACAAAGGAAAATGACTGAAAGATGTTTTTAGAGATTGTCTAGTAGAAACTTTTAGCAAATTTATTGTCTTCATATTTCTTTTTTTTTTTTTCAATTTTATCAGGAGCATATGGGTTATCATAATCAATACATATGAGAGCAGATTCCTTGAATTATTTTTATTTGAAACTTTCAAGAAAGCTAAAAAGTTACCATATTTAATATGAATCATTTATTCCCTTTATTTGATGTTCTCAGTATAGAAATCAATGCATTGAGTATTTCCTAAACATCTTTCCTTTCTGCCATCAATACCTCTGATAAAAATATTTCTCCTGTTACGACCATTCAGCTCCCTTTTTACTTCTTGCCATAGTCTTTGGCTTTCTCTGCTATTCTCCTACTTACTCTTCTTCTTGCCTAGGCTTGTCCCTTCTACACTCAAATTCTCTCTTATCTTTGTTCATATCTTTTCCTTCTTTCACTCTCTCCTCTCCATCTTCACCAATCACAGATCTACTAGTCCTACTTATCTTGTTAATACCATTCCCCTTCTGATCCCATTTCTATGGTAATTTCAAGTCTAAAAGACTAAGATCAAAGTTCAAAGAGAATGAATCATCATTTGCTTCCAAATAATCTTGTTCTGATACAGAAGCTTTCTGTTAATCCAAGGATAGATGTGTTGGTCACTTCATCAGATGACCCTGCAAGACTGAAGCTGAACCACCCTATTGTCAGTCATACTTACCTATCTTATGTCCCAACCATTGCTGTGAAAATCTTTCTCTAAAATTTGCCAGCTTTTTATAAACACACGCACTGATTGGTTAATGCGCTCAGCAAATTTAGCTCTCATCAGAAGTGGAACAGACACAATTTGTTTTCAATTAGCCTCTTTAAAGTCGAGGCAAAAGGTAGACCAAGTTGGTGCTGGCAAACAACTGGTGCCAGATGTGTCAGACTTAGTTAAGTTAGGATATGAGAGAGACTAGCCAGTGAATAGGGATAAAAGTCTAGGGCGTCAGTACATAAATCTTTATCTGCTCATAGAGAAAGAAGCTTGTTTGTTTAAAGAGTTAAAATAGCAACTATGTAAGATCTGTGGGTGTGATAAATGGATTTTTTTTTTAATCAGGGTCTCTTACATTTATCATAAAGCTCATATTTTATTTGTATAACAGAGGGCAGATTGTTTGGCAAATTAGTTTATAACTCTGTTCTAGTTTAAAGTAGAAATGATAAAGAAACAAAAAACGAAGCAGCAGGAAAAAAAACAGATGAGTGCCACAAATTTGTGAATTTAAAGAATTTGCATGTGACATAATCATGCTCGATTGTAAAGTACTTTTAGAGAAAATTGATTTCTTTGAATTATGTAGAAATATATGAAATACTGTGGAACAGCATGCAAATTCACTTATGTTGTCAGGTTCAATGAGACAGCATATCTTGCCAATCCGTTTCTTCTATGGGCCTGCTACATGTACACCTTCAATCCAATTCTGACCAATCATAGGCCAATGTTACTGATTTTAGTTTTCCTGAAACCTTGCTGGCCTGTGGAATTAATAACAAAAGAAAAAAAGAACTAAAAATATTGCGTCAAGATGTATTTTTCCCCACCTAATCTTGTCATGTATTACTCTCTGTTACCACTAAGTTTTGAAAAAAGAAACAAGCAATAATCACTATGTTAGCTTACAAACTTGCATTGCTCTTGTTAGACTAAAATCTCTCTTCTTTTTTCAGCCACCCAATCCTGTCACTTCATCTCCTAATGTCCCTGGTCCAAGTGGAGCATCTCCTTCAACAAACGGGGCTCAGAATATTTCTATACAAGATCAGGAGAAGGTGGGTTTATCCATTAGTTTAACCTTTTATGCACTGAAACTAGTTTTAACAAATTATGTTGGTGCACTCAAAAAAAAGCACTTCACATGGGTCAAAAAAGTTTTGGAAATGTTACATTTTCCTATTCTGCATCCATTTATGAGCATTTTGATGTTTATTTGAAATTATTGTTCGGAGGAAACATTCTCTAAAGATGAAAAAAGTTTTGACCGACAGAAATTGTTGGAGAAGATTTTCCTATCATTATTTTTACATATGAGCTTATCTCAATCAAGTGATCTGATTCAATTAAAGTTGTATGGTTTTAGTTCATTTTCTTCGTTTCCTGATTTTAAAATGGGATCTAGATCTATCCAAACTGAAAACAAATAAGTGCCTAGTCTAGATTAAGGAATAAGAAAGTATTAAATTTTGGAACACTTTCATCTTTAACAAACAGCAAGACTTTAAAAATCTAGATCTAGATAGAAACAGAAAGTATCATAAAGAGAAAGAAGGAATGAGAGAAGAGAAAGAGAGAGAGTACATAACCTTTTGCTGTTAGTTTGAACAGTACACCTCGAATTCAACAAACTCGGAATCAAAGAACACCTTGCATTGAACGAACAGAGTAAAATCCCCGTTTTTTTTTTTCCTTTTTCCTCTTTATCAAAATGACTTTGAAATAATCGGACTTGACTGTAATCTCAGACCCATCCTTGGTTTCAATGAACTACAAGTACTGGCAAATCCACTATAGAATGCTTTTCTACTTAGAAACTTAGAAATTCAATCAAAGGGTTCCCTGTCTGCTGCTAAGAAATACTAGAAGTGTGAAGGTGTTGAGCACCCAAGGTATAGGCTATATTATGCCATAGTAATAATAGGGGTAGGGGAGAGCAATGATTTTTTGTCTATGCCACTACTATCATCCCAAACCTTGCTAATGGTATCTTACAAAAATCTCGTATTTGAAAAGTTATAATTAAAGAAAATAACAAACTTGCAAGAAAATAGTTTCGTTATAGAAGGATCAAATAGCTCCACTTTGACATTGTATGAACATTTTCACTTTCAATAGGTCCACACAAAAAAAGCTATGCTTGTGATTTGCATCAGGTTTTTCTGGTGCACTCACACAATTATCTGTGTTAAAGTAATTATTTCAGTGTTTCTGCATGCCTCTTTGTGTTCATCTCAACAAAATATGTCCTCAACTTTTTTCCATACATCATGTTTCCCTTTGCCTTTAGGTGATTACAATGTTTTGATTAAAAAGACACTTTTTTTTTCTCTGAAAATGGTGAACTTGTTTTTTACATATTCAGCAAGAACCAATGCTTTAATAATATTTGATATGTTAAATAAGGCATATGATTTTTTTTCTTTCTTTCTTAGAACACAAAGTGCGAATAAAAAAAGTTTTGATGCCATGCAATAATGGTAAAATACAGGATTTTTATACCAGTTACTTATTACTTTAAAATGCCCAAATTCATAACCTTTCTTTTTTTTTGGTCCTTTCTTTTAGGCTGCCCTTATCATGCAAGTGCTACAGCTTACAGATGAAGAAATTGCAGATCTTCCACCTGAGCAACGTCAAAGTATTCTTATTCTCAAAGAGCAAATCACAAGTGGATAAAATTATTAGAATATTAGAAAATTTCACGGCCCTTGAAACATGTTTTTATCTTATTTATGTTTCTTTATGTAAGGTAGGATTGAAGCTGAGAAAAAAAGCTTTGTGAAACAGTGAAAGAATGAATTTAACTTTTATAAGTGTTTATTGTCATCTTAAAAGTGTTTATACTCCTCTTAGAATAATCTTTCAAATAAATTTTAAATGGCAATTCTAACTTTTTGATTTCAAATTTTTTACTTTTGCAATCCATAAAAACAAAAAGACTATTTTGAGTTATTGCTTGTCATTTTGGTCTGTGATTAAAATTATGTGAATCAGTTTGTGTTTCAGAATAGTTCTGTGTTCTTTTAGATTTTGTATCATCTCCAATAATAATAAGTTCTTAATTTTCAGCTTTGAAGTAATACTAAAACATCTCCTGGACATGAATTTCTCTCCATTTGATTGTAGAGCAAGCCCTAGACTTTTTGCATGCTGGGTTTTATTTTGTTGAAAAGTATCAAAATAAAAGAAAAACTTTTTGAGAAAAAAAAAACAAAACACTAATCTGATCTGCATTTAGAGGCCTAGTGTATGTAGACTTCTCCTTAATAACCTTTACCCATGTAGTGCACAAATTACAGGGGAACTCGGGAATAAGGACAACTCTTGATCTTTTCATAAAGTATTGTTACAACAAGGGTTGACGTTATTCTGGCAAAAGGGAATAAAGAAGAATATATTGGAAAGAGAGATAAGTGGTTTTCGAAAATCTTTGCTGTGAGTGAGATGCATAGGTCTTGCGTACCACGCGCAGCACAGTGGTCCACACGCTGTGTGCACCCACAGCTCTGGTGATGCTGATACTAGGCCTAGACTATGCTTTAATGGGAGGGAACTGTGTAGAAAAGACAAGAAAGCCTGCATTGCTTGTTCGTTTGTACTGTAGCAATGCAAATAAGACAAAATGCTCGAGAATCTTCCTATGAAAAATTTGTGCTCCCTTTCCTTTGTATCCTCAGATATAGTTGGTGGGGGGTATCAATAATCAATGCTCTTTATTGCAAAAATAAATTGAATGACTTAAATAAAGGAAGAAAAAAGGGGATTTTCAGATCTGACGTCGCCATTCGAGTTGTTAAATATGGGTTCCATTGTATAGAACAGAAAGTAGGTAGTTTTTTTTTTCTAATTTTTATATTTTAGTTATTTACCTTTCAAGGTCGCTGGATTATTGAATTTTTGTGTTCGAGACATAAAACTTAGATCATTGTTTTTAATATATTGATGTTCATCAACTTTAAGACTAAATAAAAGAGAAATTTGAAACAATGTATTTTGTATTGTTTTTGTGCGATAAGTTTGAATTCAAAAGCATGTGGTGATTGGATTATCTTTCAGACAAAAAAATTGTTCGTGAAATTAGAATTTGGTAAAAAAAAATTTTCTTTTGGTTCACGACAAATACCATCATAGAATGATCACAGACAATAGTTGTCGAAGAGATATATTTCTGTATTATCTCTTTCATTCCTTTTCTTATGTTTATTCCTCCATACGCTTCAGTTCTTCATGTCATCTCAATCGGCCCATTTTATTAGCTCCGTCTCCACTGTTCATTTAAGCCTCTTCATCTTTCAGCCACATTAGACTTATTACACCTCTTATTTTTTTCATGTATTTCCACTGAAAATCTCACATCCCACATCAGCAAGTATCTACAACCTCTCTTTCCCTTCCCATGCATTTTGTTTGCTAGCTTTTACTTACTTCACATTGATGAAAGCCTTCCAAGTCTCCAGATTAATTTTAACTTAATGAAACTTATAGAGAATTTCGGGACCAGATAGAAGTTACCATTATGTACATTGAAACAGGTCTGGTTTCTTCACTGTGGTCAGGATGATTACATACCTCCATTTGAGTCAGCTTTCTTTGAGAAGGAAAAGATAGGAGGAACTTTAACAATAGCATGGATCAATGGTTCATGAAAATATAATAATCATATCAACTCTGACATAGAATCCTTAAACACTTGTATTGCTCTAACCGCCAATAACTTTTATCTTAAAAGATGTTCATTTGAGTATCTTGTAATTTAGCAAATTTAAATAGAAAATTAAGAGGTCAAGGGCCATCTGCATGTGAAAGAAATTTATATGTTTACCTGATATAAATCTTTGTCACTTATAAACTCGTTTGTTCTCTTGTACTATCCAGAATTGATTGTTGTAACTAATTGTTAGCAGGTCCACTTAGCTTGACAAGTAAATAAAATTCAACAAATAATAAACAGTCGGCCAGATTAAAGCAGTTTCAAGAAAAGAACCAATCATCTCTACCCACCTGTGCCACGATACATAATAAAATGGCATCCATTCTCATTCAGTGACTGCAAGTAAATGTTTTTTCCAATATATTTCACTCTCTCAAGCTTTGTCATGCCCTTCAATCCAGTTAGAGATTTGTTTACTACCAAAGACTTTCTGGTCCAACCTAAGTAAAAGGCTTACAAATTTTGACCATAGAGCCCACTTTTGGCAGTCTCTCAGATGGAGTGAAGTGTGTTTCAAGTCCAGATTAAAGACAAATCTTTTTAAACTATCATTCTTAGATGAGAGTAAAAGAAATTGATCTTATTACAACAAATATTAGGTATTTCAATTTAAGTTGTACATAAGGGAATTGATTTTAACGTGCATTTTATTTTAACTTGTAGATAAGAGAATTGAAATGTTTTGTTTCTCTAATTTTATCCTCCAACTATTGGTGCAAACCCAAAAATAATCTTAAAGGATTTCAGAAGTTACTTTATATTTTATTGCTAAAGCAATGGAATGGGCTGTGAGCTCTGTGAGGGGAAAGCCCTTAATGAATATTATTAAAATTAATATTATTGTTATATTTTTTTAACAGAAAGCCTGATGAAACTTATCACTAAAAGCTATTGCAACAAATACATCGAGGGTATTTTCAATGCTTTAAACATGCCTGATTATAATGCAATACAATTTATAACACATATAAGCAAACATTTGATAAACTAGAAAGCAAACTTATCTACTAACTTTTACATTGTCTAAATATAAATGCAAGCGAATCAGTTTTCAAATAAGGTAACCGAATATCACTTATAGTGCTAACATTGATCAAAATTAAATCTGTATTCTATCTTTATCCTATGAATATCATCTTTGGATAGAAAATGTTTTAACTTACCAAAACTAAAGACGATGAACTAGATATGTTTATTATGTTTAAACTAGGATATAAAATCGATAATGTGGGACTGACCTATCCTATGCCCACCCCTCACACTTTTTTTTTTTTTTTTTTGCAATGTAGGCACTTTTTTTTTTTCAAAAGTATAGTGTATACATGGTATACAAAAACAAATAAAATACTACTACTACTACTACTACTACTACTACTACTACTACTACTACTACTACTACTACTACTACTACTACTACTACTACTACTACTACTACTACTACTACTACTACTACTACTACTACTACTACTACTACTACTACTACTACTTCTATTACTACTACTACTACTACTACTACTACTACTACTACTACTACTACTACTACTACTACTACTACTACTACTACTACTACTACTACTACTACCACTACTACCACAAATACCACTACTACCACAAATACTACTACTACCACTACTACCATCACTACTACTACTACTACTACTACTACTACTACTACTACTACTACTACTACTACTACTACTACCACTACTGCTGCTGCTGCGAACGGTAATAATAATAATAATAATAATAATAATAATAATAATAATAATAATAATAATAATAATAATAATAATAATAATAATAATAATAAAACAAAATACGTTTTACCAACCTTCGTTACATCTACTCTTTATTACTCTGAGCATAGGAGCAAATTCGCACTCCAAAGTCATTTTTATTCTGTTTCGGAATTAATATTGTGGCAGTCTGCACCGCAACATAAAGCAATGTCACAGTTATGTTTAGTTAGCGATGCGAAAGAATTTTAATGTAAGGTCTGTATTTCGCATACGCTTGACAGTTAACATTACTTTTTTTTTTTTTTTTCATCTTATACCCTGTCCTTTCTTTCGTAACAATAAACATTTGAGGACTAGGGTCTATGAGTGTTCACTCATACTCGAATTCCAATGGAGATCCTTTGTGTGGCTGAATTCGCACAAGGTCGCCCGTGTTATAAGAATACTACACAGACCTGCAGCCTGTCTTGTTGCTCAACGCTCACCACCTATGTCTTGCTCATAATCTTTGACAAATACATTTAACATCATTATAATGTTTGACTATGACTAAGAATAACCAAAGACCCTTTTTCTTTCGTTAGTTATGCGTACCTGGTTAGACATAAGTTTGGTCAATGAAGAAGACGTGAATCATGCTAGACATGTGTACGGCCACATCGTGCGCCGTTATCAGCTCAGCTGATTTCCCTTTAATCAGATCCCATCTATACTAACAGCCCGATCTCTGGCTTGGTGTAATGTCACAGGCTACGTTTATAACTTAATGCGAACCTTAGGGACGTTAAATTTAAGCAAAGAACAATGATAGTCATTTCTAACTTATGTGAGAGTGCGGGGAGGCATTTGAGAAACGTGAGAGGGGACATGAGCAAAATAGCAGTCAAAGAGTATAGCTGTTAACCGCCAGAACACGAAACAGAAGCGGAGGGCATTAGAGAAACTACAATTTACTCTTTATCTCTGGGCGACCCTCTTCTAGTGCTGATTCATTGTACAAGTAGCAGCCTTATCAGGTACAACCAGTCTGAAGTGCGAGAAACGGAACGCAAAGTTCATACCCAGTCGAATCGCAGTAGTTTTAAATACACCAATGCATTTTTTATAGTGTATTTTATACGCTTGACAATTAACATTAATTTTTTCATCTTATATCCTGTTCCTGTTCTTAACAACAAACATGTGAGAGTAAATTTTGGCATTTTAAGAATAAAACGAATGTTTATCGTTACGGTGATTTACCGTCCTGAAAGAGTCAAAGATGGATGGTCTAATAAGTGCTATTATTAGAACAACTTTGGAAAGAGTAAGTTCCCCTATACTTACTTCTTTCGTTTTCCTTTCACTGATCACTGATCACATGATTTTGTGTTGACCGTCGCTTGAATGAGCGAAAAAAATTAATCGAGGTATCATGGAGCAATGGGTAAACTTTCACGTATGACAGACCTTGGACACCAGTTTCCTCATTCTTGATGTAAACGTTTCTCGATAGATCTAGATCTATACATTTTAATATATTCTCTCAACCAAGATTGTTAAACCGAGGAAAGGACACGAAACGAAAAGAGGATCCTGTCTGCTCAAAGAGTAACTGTAAGTCAAATGGTTTTACTGTCGGCGCGGATGTGGGACTACTGAGCAGAAACAAAAGGTTTTAAACAAGATCTAGACATAGTATTATAGCAATATGTTAAAATTCGCAAAGTTCGCTGCTCATGAACGAATACCAGCATCTTTAGACCCAGAATACTCGCTACTTGTATTTCACACAATAATTAGTCACTCATTTATATCTACTAGATTCTAGATCTAGACTAGTTTCAGTTATATTTTGCTGTGCTACTTAGGAAACCTGGAAGCCTTTTCGTTTATGACATTGATTATTGCCCCCTCATTTTGTTTTTGTGTGCAGTTTATCCTTGAAGCCATTTACTTCCATCAAAATTCAAATTCAAACTGCACACTGTTTAAATACATTGATTATCTATTCAAGATTATATAATTTCAGGACTTTTTTTTTTACATATATGGATGTATTATCATGAGAATAAAGGCATAGCATGCGTTTACACAATTATTGAAAAATAAACCTTTCAATCATCAATGTTTACTCACTAAAGTTTACTGTACATTAAGCCCCAGGCAAAATCTTAATTCTTGCCAAAAATTCAATTAGTATTTTAACAATTTGTTTTGTTTGTTTTATTGAGTAGAAGAAAGAAGAGATAGTTTGCCACAAAAGAGAAGTTTTAACATTAAAGCAAGAAAGTCTTGTGAGGCAAACTGATAGTGAACTTTAATGCAAATTGCAATTTAATTGTTCAAAGAAAATAGTAGTATTAGTAAATTGAATGCTATCTTAGAGTTAGACTGAAGCTAGATTAAAGTGAATGTACAATGTTAAAAAAAACATATCTGTATGTGCTAAAAGAATTGCATAAGGGCAAGCTTTGCCCAGGCCTTGTCATAAGATTTGTTCTTGCCATCTGCTATCAATCTGAGAGTGAGATGAGTTTCTTTCTGAGGTAAAGATGTCCTTTCATCTCAATTATCCATATCACTCTGCCCTTTCAGCCAAATATGGATGCCCTTGGGCAAAGGGACGACATTGTTGATCCTTCCACCATAACACGTTGGCATTTTACAAAGCTTTTGGAGCAGCCAAAGGAGTATGGAGACGGTGACCAAAGATCTCCTTTTCCTTGGAGGGCAGACCTCAATGCCAAGATTGCTCTATGGTACCCTGATATTAGATGTTTGTTGTAAACATGAGAATGTACTTGTTGGTAAAGTAAATATTTCATTGTAGATGGGTTGCTAGAAGATGATAAAAGCAACTATTACATTTTATAATAAAATGGTGCTCTATGTTTCTTATTTCTTGTGTAATTGATTTTGCAAGGTTAATCATTTTGAAAAACTCATTTGTGTTTTATCTTTGACTGATCTTCGATTGTCTTCTTAATTTCTTTTTAAGATAAATCAGTTGAGCTGAAAAAAAATTTGGGATAAATGTATATTTTTGTATGAAATAGCAATGAACAGTTTGAATGTACTGACAATATGACTTACATCATTTTGCATCATTTTCCAGGCATGGTAACATAAGCAGGCTCAACGCCCATGCTATAACTCATGCCACTAGTGAGCATATGAATGACAGAAACCCAATCAGCGATGAGATCATGAAGCAGGGAGGGGCAGGCCTTGTTAGAGAGGTTGATGAAGATTTAAGAGGTTTGTTTCAGAAATTTCTACTTGCCTTTTCTTCATACTCATTTATCATTTTTTCTTATTTTTAAATTGTTTGCCATGTATGCTATATGAGGGACTGATTTAAATATCTTAGATTAAATTCTGCATGTGATGAATTATTTCTGTAAAAGTAACTTGTGATGAAATAACAAATAATGCTAAATGTCCATGGCAAAAAGTTTGTGCATATGTTTGCCTGTTAATCTCTGATTGCCTTTGGAAGATTTTTCAATATTCTGCTACAGTTTTCTAAAACGAGAGAGGAGTGGCTGATTAAGAACGTGAAAACTCACAGCCTATGCTATCACCATCCCTGGCAATTGTACTAAACATTAAATCATTCTGTGCACTGCTCCTCTCTCAACCAATCACTTTTCTTTGTATTCTCTCTCTCTCTCTCTCTCTCTCTCTCTCTCTCTCTCTCTCTCTCTCTCTCTCTCTCTCTCTCTCTCTCTCTCTCTCTCTCTCTCTCTCTCTCTCTCTCTCTCTCTCTCTCTCTCTCTCTCTCTCTCTCTCTCTCTCTCTCTCTCTCTCTCTCCCTCTCTATCTCTCTCTCTCTCTCTCTCTCTCTCTCTCTCTCTCTCTCTCTCTCTCTCTCTCTCTCTCTCTCTCTCTCTCTCTCTCTCTCTCAATGCTAGCTCTGCATTTTAGGAGCTACATAGAGAGATATGCTGTTTCAATATAATTTTCCTATGCTATCCAGTCAATCAATTAGTTGAAATGTCTTCATTTTCAGTCTGCCGAACAGGGGAAGCAAAACTGTCTAAAGGGCACAATCTACCAGCTAGGTTTGTCATTCATTCTGTTGGGCCACGCTACAACATAAAATACTTGACAGCAGCAGAGAGTGCTTTGTACAGTTGCTACAGGACTATCCTTCAGATATGCAAGTAAGGCATTTCTTGTGCACTATTGAAAAAGTCTTTTTATAGTTCAAAAGACATATATTCTTTATAGATCTAGAGACTGATAGCAGGGAAATCAATCTCATTTGTTCTCCAGATATAAAGTTAATGATATTTGAAGTATTTCCTTTTTTTTTTTCATAGCATTTAAAAAGGGTTATTTTTTATAATGAGCACCAATCTATTTTACATAATGTGGAAAAAATAGGATAAATATTTTAGGTTTTAAGGGAGACTAGAAATAATTAGTTTAACGGGAAAGATGTGTGTAAATTGCGACCCCTTAAGCTTGAATACTTGAAAACCTTTTTAAAAAAAAAAGTTGATGTTAAGAAACATTTTATTCTCATAGTACAATTTTTTTAGATTAATGCTAGTTTTATAAATGCCATGTGCTTTAGATTTTTACATCTTGCATTTCTTGATTTACAGAGAAACAGACATTAGAGTTTTAGGACTTGGTGCGATTCATACATTGAGAAGAAATTACCCACCTGACAAAGGAGCTCACATAGCGATCAGTAAGTATTCTGAAAATCACACAATTTCTTTTCCAAATTCAGTAGGAAAACTTGGTTAAAAATCTATACCAAACTTCCTTTGTTAAAAATTTTCACAATATTCAAGCATAGGTATTTTTTTTTATTTAGTGCATTTTGATCATATGTGCAGTGGTCTAATATTGTCAGAATCATGTTAGAAAACAATATTTTGAGCTACAAGGCTTCAAACGTAAAAGATGAAGGTTGCCTGTGGTAAAAAATCATCCATTTTTCTATCATGTCAAAAAGTTTCAAATCCCAAAAGCAACTTGAAATAATGTTGTGTTGTTTGTTTTTTTTTGTACATGTTTTTGTGAAGATACTCGCATCTCCTCATCAGAGCTTTCCCTAACTTTAAACTCATTTTTATCAACCAGTTTCTCTTTTCCCTATCTTGTGTTAAATTATGAGTCATATCTTTGCCAAATATCAAAGTATTTAGGAATTTTCAACAGTTTTATGCAGGGAATTTATTGGGCTTTCAGAACAGTTTGTCAAAACTAGTCATTGAGCCTAAAAATTGCCGGCCTTCTCACATGTTATTATTATTAATGGGTGATTTTGGCTTCCATCTTTGTAGCTGTGCAAGTCCAGTTGTCTTGCATACAGGAAATAGTGTGTAAGATCAAGCAATGTAAAAAAATTCAGCTACTGAACCTTTGAAAGTACAAAAAAAAAATTAACCACAATCTCCGCATCTTCGTGAAAAGATTTTTTTAAATTTATACATTTCATGACTTAAGCCAAAAAGGGTTCTCTCATTTTAAATCAAAGCCCCATAAGCTTTCTTAACAAGAGCTGACTTCTAGGCTCTTTCAACAAAAATTCTTTCCTCATTTCTTTAAGGATGAATATGCAGAGATATGGTAGATTGATTTTTGAGACTTGCATATTGATGATATTCCATTGTACATAGTCATAACTTGTTTTTTAATTGGTTAATAACTTTTTCTCATAGGTAAACACAAGGCATTTGGGGCTGCAAAAATTAATTCTGATGTAATCAATTATAAACAATTATTTAATAAATCATAAAATAAAGCATTTCATCATAGATATAACTACAAAAATGCGAATATCCCTTATGGTAGGATTCACGCAAACAAAATTTTTTTTTGAAGCATCCCAAGTTACTTACAATTTTCCTTTTATTCATGGTGGGACTCAAATTTTTCTTTCGCTTCCTATACAGATTTGTTCAAAAATTTCTTTCAGAATCAAAACCATGATTATTCTCTTTTGACAAGTAAAAGTATATATGCAAATCTTACTTTTTTTCCACAGGAACAGTTAGGCGGTTTTTAGAAAAATTTCCAGATTCTCTTGATCTCATAATATTTTGCTGCAATGAAGAAAACTTAGTAAGTATTTTGTATAATTATACATATTAGTTCTATCATTAGGCAAAATCAGATACTCTTTAAGGCACATTATGGGATAAAATGTGTTTGATTCTTCATGAAAGTTTTTATGACAAAATGTACTGTGCAGTTTTTTTTTTATAAACTGAGAGAAAAGACAAATGCCAGGATTTTTTTTTTTTATTTTCTGAAGAGCCTTTGCATTTTGTTATTCTTTTATAAAGTATTAGTACTTCCAACAAACCATTGGCAGAACAACTCTTATCTGATGTCAAATAAAAAGATGAGTATGAAGCTTTTTTCTTGTATTTCTTCAAATTATTATACATAATATGTATAAATTGATTTCTTTTTAAATTTTGTTATTTATTTTAAGATATTCAAAATTTAAGTTTACCACACTGATAATACATAGTATGATTGCATCATATGATAATGTTTCATGATTAAATATCTATTTTGAAATGCTGTTGCATTTGTCTCAAAAGCTAATACATGGTGATGGCAAAATACTTATAAGACAACCAAAAAATGTATTATTTGCAAAATAAAAAAAACAACAAAAAACAAAGTAATCTTTGAGATGCAATGGTTCACCCACAGCAAAAATTCAAAGAATGCATTGAAAGAAAATTTTTTTTCCCCACAGGATTGGAAAAAGCATTTCAGAACTCTTTAGATTTTATAGCTATAATATTTAAGCTGGCCTGCATTTTAGATATCTGGTGTCAAATAACAAGATTTACCACACTGATAACACATAGTATGATTGCATTATATGATAATGTTTCATGATGAAATATACATTTTGAAATGCTACTGCATTTGCCTCAAAAGCTAATACATGGTGATGGCAAAATACTTATAAGACAACCAAAAATGTATTATTTGCAAAATAAAAAAAAAAACAAAAAAAAAACCAAAGGAACCTTTGAGATGCAATGGTTCTTCCACAGCAAAAATTCAAAGAATGCATTGAAAGAAATCTTTTTTCCCACAGGATTGGAAAAAGTATTTCAGAACTCTTTAGATTTTATAGCTATAATATTTAAGATGGCCTGCGTTTTAGATATGTGTAAATATACATGTAGTTTTCAGTGTTAGTTGAATAAGTAATATGCTATTTCGGAAGTGAGAATCAAATATTCAAAATTTGCAACCTTTCAATGTCTTTGATTTGGTTTTAATTTAAAAGAGGACATTTTTTTTTTTGTGAATCTTTCATATCTCTGAAAAATTTTTTTTGTCTTATTAGATATCTTGAAATTTAGAGAATGAAAATTTACCTGTGCATAGATCAAGTTACCAGGCTATAATTTCATTTACAATTTTCTCAGAAAGGGCTTTTCTATTAGTATTTATTAAAATATATCTGCATGTTCTTTGTTTCAAAGCCTAAGCAGTTACACATCTATCTCTCAGTTTAGTTGATAAAATCAACTTTTATTTTATGACTTTATCTGTACTGCTCAATTTTTTAATTCTTTTTTTGTAACCTTTAATTTTCAAAACCATGTCTCTTTCCTCTCTAAGACTAGGAATTCTTAAATGAAAAGATAATTGTTAGGAATTACACCCATTAAGTTATACTAGCTGTATTTTACAGTTCCCTTTCTCGCATGTATTTTTCATTTTAATTTTTATTAACATTTCTTTCTTGATTCAATGCTTTAGGACAGTTACCGAGGAATCCTACCTTTATATTTTCCACGCAACTCGGATGAAGAGGAGGAAGCAATTAAACACTTACCAAAAGATATTGGCAATGAAGAGGGGGAGCCAGTGATCAAAGAAAGACAGATTCGTATTTTGGACAAACCTGCGTTTGCTGCACTAAGTAAGAAATAACTCTTCATTAAAAGACTGAACATTTTTTGTATATATATATATATATATATATATATATATATATATATATATATATCTATATATAGCTATGAAAAGCTCCCACAGTTGAGCACTCATTCTTATCTTCAAACTATATATATATATATATATATATATATATAAAATTTAGCACTGACCAGGCAAAAAGGGAGAAGAGGTGAACAGGTATCCTGACATTGTTTTTCTCTAAAATCACAAATTTTATGAAAAGTAAATAGTTTTTATGAGCCAGGATTATCATCTGTACATCTAAGTATGAACGCTTTATGGATGTCCCGCACTTTTGTCTAGTAAATGAATGACTGAGTTCATGAAAGTATTCAATCCTTTTTGGTCATGTTTTTTTTAGAAAACTCAACAGAAGGACGAGTTGACTTTGAACAAACCATCGATTTGAACAAAGAGTTTGCACTGTCAACAGCAATTGATGTAGGACATCACCCATTTGCCAACATGGAGGAAGATCCAGACAAAATTAAGACAGCCAAGATGTTTAGCAATACTGCAGAACTGAGGCAGATAGAGAACAAAAGGAGGTCATTAATTTACGCCATGTCATAATTTTCTTGT
Organism: Elysia crispata; assembly: GCA_033675545.1. Lineage (NCBI taxonomy): Eukaryota > Metazoa > Mollusca > Gastropoda > Plakobranchidae > Elysia > Elysia crispata. Next base: position 145,289 of record JAWDGP010002489.1, on the reverse strand, counting down.
TAGATATTTAATCACTTTAAAAATGAAATAATGTCTGAATTGCAAATGAAATGAGTTGTGGTAGTCGTATCATTTTTTTTCAATCAAGCTCTTTTTAGCCCATTTTATATATTTTTCATTTAATTTAAATATATTACAAAAAAGGGAAAAAAGCCTATGTTCTTAGTGCCTTTAAGAGAATATTTTGCGCTTTAATTATTATTAATGAATTGTTCTCAATAAGCTCTCTGGTCTCTTTACTTTGAACAAAGTAAAGATTGATGCAATGTGAAATAAGTTTATCTTAGGATCAGAATTTTGCCCTAGTTCTCAGATATATACACATTTTGCTTCCTGTTGAAAGTTTAAAAAATAAGGAAATAAAAGCTTTTTCTTATTGCTCAAAAGTACTTTAAGGAGTAAAATCTTAACATATATTTAATATTTGGTGTGTAAGATGGGTTTCAAGATATTTAATCACCTAATTTCTGTCTTTTTATTTCCTTGTGTTAAATTGCTTTCTTCCACATAAAATGATTATTGTCATTGGACCTTCTGTTTATCGTAGATATGAAAGTTTGCTTAAACAAGCCAAGACAGAAGACCTCACAGAAATAGCTGCCTTGCATTGTCTTTATCGCACAGGAGTTGACAAATTTGGGCGGCCAATTGTTGTCTTCATTGGCAAAAACTATCCTGCTCACTCAGCAAACCCTGAAAAGGTAAATGCTTGTCATTTCATTTTAGAAAGAATGGGACTTTTTTTTTATCAAGCCAGGTATAAAAGATACAAATTTTGTATTTTCTTTCAGACTTTATATCTCTACAAAAGTTTTGTATAGTACTGTAAACAAGTGTCCGGCATGAAAATTTACTCAGTTCCCACCCATATTTGAATCACAACTACTTGAGGACAAGTTGCCACTGGTCATAGCTTTGTTGTCAATTATGGGCTGTTAGGTAGCTCAATCAGGAGTCTGTTAGCCTTAGAAAATGGAAGTCTTGTGCTTGAATCTTGACTTGGGCCATGGGTCTTGGTGTGAAATCTTTTCTAATCAGCCTCTATGATTATAGAGATTACACCTAGTATTGAACTTGAAATTTTCTCTTTGGCTCAAATTAAGCAGTTGCATTCCCTTACTGTATGTACCAGTTTTGGTCCAAAAGGTTTATTTTCAAGAAAAATGAAGACAGCAATTTTGTCAATTATAGCTCATCAATTTTCAGGACAAAAAAAATTACTTTACATTTTGAATTTCTCAATCAGTTTTTGAAGGAAGTATGAATGTCAAAGAAGCTGTCTTCTTGCTTTGCTTGTAATTAGTGATGAAAAATCTCTCAGGTTGACCCAAATGAAGGGAGAGGAAGTTCAACATCAGCAAAAATGATAATAATACAACCTTTTAATATTTTTTTCATAAAATTTAAAAATTTTTTTTTTTAAATAAAGCTATTTTCATCATGTCTAAATGTCTGTTTGCATAGTGCTTTCAATTTCAGTCTACAAAATCTTTGATTTGAGATATTTCAGAATTGAGTCTGTGAAAGATGTAATAGACTATTGGTATAAATTTAACTGGATCAAAACCATAAAACTTCTATTTCCATTGATCTTTAAAAAAAAAACAACCAATATGTATATATATAATGATACAAAATTCACTTTAGGCTTTTAATCCCACTTTGTTGAGCCTTAGGTTAAATGTGTGGCAACCCTTTTTTTTTTTTGTGAAAGCATTTCATTTTTTGTTAAATATCTTTTTAGCCGCAGTTTTACCCCAGCTAAAACATCTTCAGGCTTAATCTGATTGCCAATGTCCTTTCAAAAAGCAAATAAACTCACATTGCATGAAATGATCCTTTGAGAGATAGATGCTGAAAATGTGATTGACTCAGAGGCTCCTGCTATGCTTTGGTTTTTTTTTTTAATGAAAGATATTATATTCTTAACATAGCAGAAGCAAATCTTTCATTTGTTGTTGTTAATCTGTTATCTTTTCTGCTCCAGGCACTCTTGTACTTGATCAGAGTGATGGACCATGTAGTGGAAAATGAATATGTCGTTGTTTACTTCCATACCCAAGTTACTGGCAGAAACCAACCCCCTATGGCCTATTTGAAAATGGTTTACAACTATTTGGATGTCAGGTAATTTCATTGCAAGGATAGTTAAAAATGGGTCCAGTTCTTTTCGAAATGTGAGATATGCAGGATAATTCAGGCACAAGCTGTAAAGACTTTTATTAAGATAGACTTCATACAGATAATTTTTCGTTTTATTTTGTTACTTTTTTCCTTGCTCGTGTGTTGCATCCTGATCAATTGGCTCTTATATTTCTCAAGTTATTCATGACATTAGAAAAATGATTTTTTTTTAGCTTCTTAATGTTGGAAACTGTATAACATTTAAAATTTCACTAATGTGTTGTAGATTAGATTTTTTTTTTTTGAAAGATTAAGACTAAACAGGAACACACCTACATTTTTAATGCTCTTTTTCTAGATTCAAAATTCTGTTGACCATATAAGAAATGTGAAACAAATTTCTCTCCTCATAGAAATCTAGGATTAAAATTTTTCCTACTTTCTTGAATTGTAGTCATTCCTTTACACGGTGCTTATGACTGAGTGATCTAGAATCAAATTCTGCGTGCATGCCATCTCATAAAAGTAAAATTTATGTATCAAGTTTAAATGTATTTGAGGTAAAAAAAAAACAATTATGATTATATTCTTTTGATTTGTAAAATGATGTGAGAATCTTAGAGTGTGGTTGCTAATTTTTTTTTGACAGGTACAAGAGGAACCTAAAACACTTTTATGTGGTCCATCCAACCTGGTGGTCAAAGGTTGGTAACCTCTGTGCATTTAAAACATTCAGGACTTTTGTTTTTCTTAGCTTGACAAGTTAATTGCCTTTTCCATAACATTGGCCAGTTATAACAGTACTAGTAATAGTCTAAAAGTACTATAATAATCTGTGAATCAAAAATGATCATTTTTTTTTTCAATTAAAACCCCCTGAGCACAAACTTGATTATGTGAAAAAAAATATAGCTACATGTCAATGCCAAGAGTCATTATCCTCTTGATATAGGAAATTCTTAGGGATTAGACATGGAAAAGATCTGTGTGAATTACATGTTAGACATCTTTACATTTCATGAATTTACAGTTTGATAGTAACAGCTAATTTGGCTTGATTATTTCTGAGTCTTAAAATTTTGATAAATATGAATTTTAAAATACTTTATTAAAATAAAGTCTCATTTAGCACTAGAACAGATTTGTTAAGGGATGGTATTTCTTTTGATTTATATTACTTATTTACATTTCAAAGTTCTAAATTTAGCATAGTAAACATTTTATATTTACATTCAGATACTGCAAATTCATAACAGGTCAGTTTCAATTAAATCACATGGTTAACTCTGTACCACCCAAAGATTAATTTTTTAAAAATAAAATGGAAGTATAAATTTTGTAAACTCTTAGTTTGTTTTGATAAATCAATGCTTTAACTCATTGTGTGCCAGAGCGTTTTCCACGGTTGTGCCAGGCCATTTTCGCTGTGCATATTGTCTTTAGAGGATGCATTGGAAATTGGGTTCCAGTTTGGTTTATTTTTGTGTAACTATGACTTATTATATATTTAGAATTATCTCTCATAGGAAACTAGGAAGTTTCATGACCGGGCTACCAATGGCGAAACAAACATTGGTTCTTATATCGACGATACATCGTCGCTTGGCACAGCTGTGGCTCACTATATCGACGATACATCGTCGATTGGCACACAATGCTTTAAGATGAAAATATGAACTTTATCAGCAAAATTTCTTGAGAATTGGCTTGTGTTAGACTTCCTTTTTTAAAATAGTACAGGGGAAAAGATATTGAGTAAACATTATTAAAGATCGTATTTATCTACACCAGATAAAGATTTAATTTTATAGAAAAACTGTGATATATCGCATGGAAAGTGATTAATTTTATTTATGCTAGGTTGTCTTCTTTTTTGACTTGAAAAAGTAGCTTCCTTTTCCTAATCCTACCTGGGCCTGAATCATCATATGGGCTCTTCAATGAACATATTGTAATCTTTATTTCTGGCACATATAACACAATTCTTGTATATTTAAAATGGAAGAACTTAATTATTTAAATCAAATCTTCACTTTTTTTTTTCAACAGCTGGCAACCTGGTTCTTTACAACATTTACGGCTTCAGACATCAAAAGCAAAGTTCACAGTCTGAAGGGAGTCCAATACCTCTTCAGTAAAATGGGTCCAGACCAGATTGATGTGCCAACTTTTGTACAGGAGCATGATATCAAGGTTAGCTGAAGAGAATTTTTTTTTTAGTGTGAGAGAGGCACCCTAAGGGGTTTGATTATTTGACATAACCTATTAATTTACTTTGAGGTTGTCCCAGCCTTTTTCTGTAGTAAACAAGCTTGAGTCTTTTACAGCAAAGTGGAAAAGATGATTCACAGCCGTAATGAAATTTTTTGTGCTGGTGGTCACATGAATGAGTGGAAAAAGAAGAGTTTTTTATCCCATATTTTAGATGTATAGTTTGACATATGAAGCTAACATGATTTTTGCAAATGCTACTATGCATTATAAAAACAAGCTCTGTTTTTCTAAAATGCAACTATGAGTATGTGCTTGATTCTAAGATGTTTCCTTGAAATCTCTGTCCTTGGTATAATTGAGACCTCTAACTGATAAGAGATGATACTTTACAGATATTCATGAACTAGAATTACATTTTTTTTTGTGTGATTTTTATGACATTTTCACTTATGACATGCAGTGAGGTTAGCTTAATTTTCATAGAGTTATCATCATATGGTTCGCATATGTTATGGTTTACTGTATTTATAAATTCCTGAGCTTCACTAAGATATAGCAACAGAATCCTGTTGCTTATTTTAAAAGTTTTTAACAACTTTCCTCTTAAGTAGCAAATAATTTACCCAAAAAACTTTAATTTTAAACAATTTGATCCTTCTTTAAGAAAAAAAATACAAAAATATGAATATATTTTTAAATTTGGAGTACCGTCGAATACCATTCAGACCCTAGTCTTATACTGTCAAATTCAGAAGACAACTCAAGAGCAGTGCTTTGACGACTATATGCATTAGACTTCTTCAAAATCAAAGTCGTTCGGTGAGAGATAAATCTAAAGGCTTTACTCTGAGAAAATGGTAAAATATATGTATATGTAATTTTTTTTCAGGAACGGCATTTTTATAAACAATAAGTGTTTTTTTTTAATTTATGTGAAAGATAGTTTGTTTCTTGCTTTTCTTTTCTCAGATAAATGGTCCCCGTTATGAAGTTCCAGATTCTGATAGCCCAGAAGGCCTATGATTTTTTACACTTTGACTTGGCTTTCTTCTCTGTCACCAAAATTCTTACTTTTTGCATTTTAGTTTTTATGTTTGTATGTCAAGAGTTCAGAGAGCAGAAACCAAGAATAAGATGTGATTTGATTTGACTTGAATTTGAAATTAGTTTTTTGTTTGACATGGATATTAATTGTTATCTGTGAAATGGAAGTATGTTTGCAATAAAGTCATAACATCTTTTGGAATATTGTGCATATTAATATGTGGTTTTTTTTTTCAATTATTTGTTATGTTTTTATTCACATTTGTTTTTATGTGCAGTTTTTGACAATTGTGTTTAATTGTTGCTGCCATTTCGAGCAAAAGAGGGATCTTGCATTTTGAAACTGCTTCACCTTTTCTTGTTGATAATTCTATTGTACATTCCTTGTCTTTAAACAGCAAAAATAGAAATGGGAATATTAAGTCTAGAAATGAGTAAATCCTAGTACTGTTAATCTAATACAGTTATTTACCAAGTTATTCATGAGAAATGCCTCTGTTTCTTAAGGCTAATAAAAGAAAAAAAAATTCATTATACTCATTGCTTTATTAGAATAGATTCCTCCCTGCCTGTGAATTTAGTCATATTGGTCAATTTGTTGTCTTGTTTTATTCAAATTAAAAGTTTTAACTGCTCTGTCTCTATATCTCTGTCCTGATAAATTTTACTTTCTTGGCACAGGCTTTGTGGTTCCTGCTCAGTTTTTATCTGTTTAACTACATTACTTAAGTTTTGTGAACACATATTGCAAATGGAATTCCATCTCTATATAACAGCCTCATTATTGAGCTGGTAACAAGAATTGCAAATACTAACTGTAGCAGTAAATTGAATACCGGTATTGTTAAGTTATATCATGTAATAGTTCATCATTTTTAAAGAATAATTTTACAAGTCTTTGCAATGTGTTCTGTCTCTTAAGCAATGAGGATACTACTTGAAAATATCATGCTTTTTTATACAAATGTTTTTTTATGCTTGAGGAACTTGGTGGTCTTTGTTGGATCAATCATTGTTTTTGTTGAGCGTTGCATTTTTATGACTATCCTGGTTTTCAAGGTTTTAGTGAGCAATGCAAGAAATGCCTAGCCTTTGTTCAACAAAAGTGAAGAAAGATATTGCTCAATCGATTAGATACAGATTTTTTTTTTCCTCTGGCTAGTACCAATTTTGCTTACACAAGTTACAGTGTTGGTCATCATTTTAAAATAGTTCAAATTTAAATGAATTCATGCTTTTGTTTGTATATTTCTTTCATGGCATATTCAATTTTTGATCATTGGACAGAAAATGCAGTGCAGCCAATGTGGCTTATCTTGTTACTTATCTACATGGTTTTTGTAAAATTTTGTAAATTTATGTGACCTCATTGTCTTTTATTTGTGCTTTCACAGCATTCTTCTGCACAAAGATTCTTCTTTATGTTTGTTTTTTTTTACTTCACTTTAAGCAATCTTAGCAGAATTATATTTGAATATTAAAAAACGCAAATGTTATGAGTTTTTTCTACCTCTGAATATTAACTTGATGTAAAAACATTCTGTTGTGATCCCCCACCAGTTTCATTGGAGTGTCATCCATGTTTGGGCATGTTAAGCATCATTTAGTTTATTTATGTTTGTAAAAGATTATTTAAGTATTTAAGTTGTTTCAGTTTGTCTATGTTACAATTTAAAATTTGAGTGCCATCGTCTTTGTTAGTGATCTATTTAAACCACAGTGCAATCCTTATACAGGTGTACTAGAGTGATTTATATTTACATTGTGCATTTTACTTAGGCTCTAAGGCCCAGTTTAATCCCTCTATTTTATCAACAAATGGCAAAATTGAAAGGAAAAAAGTTATATGGATTTCTGTTTTGATTCTTATTGTTAATTATTTTTTTTACGTATCTTACCATAGTATTGCACTTTAGCAAACCTCTAGTAATCAAGTGTATGATAATGACTTTACATAGATAAGTGTTACATAACTTTCTTCTAAATCTGGTGAACAGATAATGTGACAAAAAGATGATAAGATAGAAAGGAATAATTTTTTCAAGATTCATTGTATGATGTCATTCATCTCAGTATGATCTAATTGCACATGGTATTGTGAGGCATATCAATCATCTAGTACATTATGTATGTGTGTGGGTGTTTTGATCAGGTGCTGTAAAAAGCGTTAATTCAGTCCTTATTTTTTTTTTAATGTAAATAGGAAAATAATAGCTCAACAAGTTCAATGATACAAGCAATGTGTGATATAAAGAGAAAGACCCTAAGGATCATTTTTTTTAAAGTATAACTAAGCTTTTGATATGCATGCGTTGATAACTATTTATTCACAATTACAATTTTTTTTGCTGTTTGTTAATTTATTTGAAGAAGTTGATTCAACTTTCCGGATCAAGAGGAGAAGTGGAAGGCAGAGCATTGGAGTAGTGTTTTGATTTCTAAGTACAATTTATAGCATTTTTAAATGGTTTGTGTGCTTAGAAATTGAAAAAAGATAAACCCCTCTGTTGCTTGCCAGTCTGCACATGTACTTTATTATTGCTCGCCTATTCCTTGTTCTCTATCAATAAAATCTTTTTTTATTTCTTCATAGGAATTGTGACTTATCTAGTCTAACTATTGTATCCCAAAGCGGGACAAATTAGTAGCTGGTGCAAGTAGGAGAGAGAATCTGACATGTTTGAGACTTCTAGAAGGACAGGAAAACTCTGATGTAATTTTTTATTGGATAATGTGTTTTTGCTTTCCCTTATCTTTATCGGTAAGACTTGTCTATGCTGTCAAAGTGTTTTGCTGAGAGTGTCTTTTAGTCAAACATTCTCAATTTTTTTTTTTACCCCAGGCAGTTGAAGCAGTGAAAATGCCAATGAATGAGGAAGAAATCAAATTAGCTTTAAAAATAGAGGTTAAAAATTCTCTTGTAGAAACGTGTCAATATAAATTCTGTAGACTGCATTTTGCATGTAAATATTGCATTGGTTACATTCCACATTATTTATCATTGAGGCCAACACAATAATGCGGATGTCATATTTTTTTTAATATAAAGCATTAGATTGAAGCATTGCTTGTGATTAATGGATAAGCAAAAACATATTTTTCCTTTAAAAATAAATTAAAACTGAGAAAAAAAAAAGAATTGATATAAGAAGCAGAATGGCACTATAATGTACACAATTTTATAAAATCCCACTAACAATAGACTTCATTGAGTGAAGTTTTTTTTTTTTAACCGTTGTTCTTTATTAGTTGCTTTTTTATTGTGCAAAATGTAAAGTATGAATATGTTGTGTTTGATTTGAAGAGAAATTCATGTAAACCAAATTATTTTTGTTCTAGTTTCTTTGTTTTTTTTGTTTTTTTTTTCTTCATTTTAATTTTCTTTGATAAAAGGGGATATATCTTTGCTATTCAAGTTTCCAGTTCATTCCTTCAAGGTGATGAAAATGAGAATTTGAAGTAATTATATTTCTTAAACCTTAAAAGTGTATAGTATCCTATTCTTATTCTCTTAATTTTTAAATCTTTTCTTTCTCCGTCAGATTCTCCTCCTCCTCCTCATCTTCCTAAGGAAGATAAGAATTATTCTAAAAAAGAAGAAGACTCCTGATAAGCCTTGAACCACTTTGACTCTTGCCTACAAATTAATAGATGGATTTTTAAACAGATTAGCCCTGAAACAGATTCATTACTCCAGTCGCCTAATTACTGCCCAACTTCCTTACCCCTAAAGTAAGGTTCTTGTAGACTTGATGCCACGCTTAAAATATTTTATAAAGGAAAAATGAGTTTTTATTTTCAGAGTGTCACTTCGTTCTACTAATTCCTCTTTTTTTTTTTTAAATTCCAATATCTATATTTACGTTAAAAAAGTTTGAATAGCTCTTCATGAGTTCATTAAAACACAGAAACATTTTCAGTTTATGGGTATAGGTCTTTGCTTGAAATTTGTGTGAAAACAATCTTATTCAAAACTTGCAAGAACGACATAAATAAGAAAGGATCAACTTATGTGGTGTTTCAACTATACCCTATATCAATGGTGCGAGGTGCGTTCAATGTATAGTAGCAGAATCTGTGAGTGCATTAGCAGAATGCTCTCAGTATTGCTTGTTATGATAACAATGCAAGACAAACGTCTTTAACCGTAATTCATTTGCAGCATAGCTCAGATATAAGTTATAACTTCAAATTATTGTAAATAACATTATCAGTGGAAATACTGACATTATGCAACGGCTTTTGATTTGCTTCTACTTCTAAACCATGCAAAAAAAAAAAAAATAATAATAAAAATACGCGCACAGGAAGTATTTGTTGAGGGAACATGAGTTGGAGAGGTAAATATGTGCAAGAGGAAAATGATTTCAATAAGATCAAGATTGAAGATTGATGGGTGAGTACAAAATAAAAATATTCAAAAAAATAAAGATAAATCTTAAGTAATTCTGAGAGTGAAATATACAACGGCGTAAGAGGAGGGGAGAAAATTTGCTTTATTTCAAATTTGGTTTATTTTTATTTCAATAAGATCAAGATTAAAGATTGATGGGTGAGCACAAAATAAAAAGATAAAAAAAAAAAAATGATAAATCTTAAGTAATTCTGAGAGTGAAATATACAAGGGCGTAAGAGGAGGGGAGAAAATTTGCTTTATTTCAAATTTGGTTTATTACTTAACATTCAATATCCGTACCAGCTATTTCATCCCCGACCTGTTCCATCGAACATGTCCTTACGAGCAGGGCAGAGCTGAAGAAAAAAGAAAATTCTTGAGTCAGGGTTTTGTCTTCGTTACCATATCAAGTTATAGCATTTGCACTGGGGAACCTAAATCATTTTGGTGCAATTACCAAAGCTTAGAGGTGCAGAAATTCAAGTAGTAAAAGAAAATTACACAAAATGTTCCCATGACTAAAATGATATTCTTCAACAAATTATGTGTAGTCACATCTGTGTGGTTTGCTTTACAACTGCCTTGAAATTTTTACAGAAAATAATGGATATTCCGTTATCATATCGACACGTGTTTGACATGACACAACAGCAACAAAAAAAGTCCGTTTGTAGTGCATTTCATGAGATACCGAATTGTACCAATGTTGCATATATAGATGCACTGAGAAGTGATTTTGCACAAAGATTAGGAAGACAATTTAGAAAGAGCCTTACAAAGTTCCGAGATTTAAATAAAAATAGTATGGGTCTATCCGCAAGTCTCCAAGGAGAAATATTTAGACAATGGTGGGATTGCGACCATTTCCTCTGCTTTTTTTTATATTTGGTTTTTGTTGTTGTTTTTTAAAATTCTTTTCAGGAAAATAATAAGAAAAAAAGATGAAAAAAGAAACTTGAAAATTTTCAATTCCAAATTTTATTTATGCACTATTTTATGTCTACATGAACAAAAACCTACCGCAACGATAAGATAATGCGCCAACTCAAAGCGGGTCTTTAGACCTTTATAATGTCAAATGTCTAAAGGTAAAAAAAATCTCTACATACTTAGACTGAAAGTGTTTTGAATTTGAAAAAAAAAAAAAAAGAAAAAAAAACTTGTTTAATATTTGGGTGTGTATACCCCTTCTAGTGCACACTTCATTAAAAAAAATTACATGTAGCTCAAATCTGAGTGGGGAGGAAGCTGTGAACTCGTTTTTTTCAATGCGTTCGAAATAAAACTTCATTTACGCGAAACTCTTTCACTTTGATATTTCCCGTACATTGTGTGGCACTGCCAAACATTTCCTGAACTAATTTTTTTTCATTTCCTGCCTCTATTCATATCAAAGAGGCATTTTTTTTTTTTTTTTTTTTGGTTTGTTTTATTTTTTGTTTTCCCTTTTGTATCCCATCCCAGTCCCTATCATCGGAGCCGCAAGATTTCTGCAGGCCTACCTATCAAGGAGTGTATGCGGTTGTGTGAAGCAGGCGGTGGGAGGCTCCACCTCGGCGAGCCGTGCAAAAACTTCTTCGCTTTAGCCTTGGATCAAGATCTAGATTTAGATTGGATGCCTTTTTTTCTTTCTGTATTTTTTTTTTTAGTTGGAATTTTCTTTTTACCTTGGGTTAAGTTTATATGGCAGCTTAGTCTTACCTCCTGCTTTTGACTGAGTACTTACTGGTGTGCCTATCTGTTTGACTGTCTGTATCATAAGTAGGCTATAACATTGAAAAGGTCTGCACAATTCTTAGGTCTGACTTTCTGTCCGTCTGCCCGCCTTGCCCTTCCCCCCCCCGCCTGTCTGTCTGTCTGTCTCTTTCTCTCCTCTCTCTCTCTTTCTCTCTCTCTCCCCCCTCCCCCCCAACCTGTATCTCCATTTCTCTTTCGATTTATATTACATATTTGTATGTCTTCATGTGTTTTTATGCATTTTAAGTAGGTAGTAAAAATCTGTCATATTGCATTCTACATTAAGAAACTTAATATTAAATAAATCTTATTCACACAGATCCGCGCCACACTTTATAATAATTATCTACATTTGTAACTATGTATAAATTTACCTATACATATAAATATTTGCTGTTTGTATGTTCTTTTCCTAATTATCCTCCTTGAAAATAATAATAATTATTGTGAACATTAAAAAAATCAAGAACCAAAAAAAAACAAAAAAAAACCACATACAATTTTTTAAAATACTGCGACTTTGTTTGTTTTTACTTTAGAGCATAAAAATCTTGCTTGCAGTGAATTTTTCTGTTATTATGTATGAGCAAAAAAAAAAAATATATATATAAAAAGGAAAGAAAATAAAAAACTTGGCAGTTAAATCTTGAAAGCTATTCCATGTCAATCCCACGACCCTTTTTCAATAAAATGAAAACCACAAAAGGCGCAGTGCCGCAAGAACTGAGCTTATCGTTAAACCAGATTGATATTCCGGTGTTGATTTTTTAAGGTGTAAGGTTCCACTTGGCTAACACCTGACACTGCGCAATGGCTATGTGCGCGTGAAATTTGGCATATGAATAGAGACTCCTCAATATTCTTTTGTAAGCAAAGCGCGCATCTGTGCGTTCAGCTGTGTTGAGTGGATAGAGCAATGATTATATGGACTAAGGTCTTTTTTTTAATTTTGAAAGATTCGTCTCAAAGGCTATGTTGATTATTAAACATTATGTAACCAGTACGAGTGTAATGGTGCAAGGGGTATGCATAAAAATTTCAATCTTTTAAAAAAAAAAAACCTTGTGATATAATAATACTTTAATGGGTGGCGTCTAAACTGGAGTCGCAATAAAATCGGGGAAAAGATCGTGGGAAAGATGGAGCGATATGATAAATAGATAATCGCAAAGTACAGATAGATGGTTAGTTAAATAGGCAGAGAGAGAGAGAGAGAGAGAGAGAGAGAGAGACAGAGAGAGAGAGAGACAGACAGACAGACAGACAGACAGACAGACAGGCACACACACACACACACACACAAAGGAAGGAGAGCTATGAAAGACAACGGACGGGTAAAAAGGTTGAAGAGATAGATAGTAGTACATGCACAAGACCTAAAAAAAAAGAAGAAGAAGTAACTAACGAATAACTGAGGGAAGAGTACGTTGAGTAAACAGCAGACAAAAAAAGTGGATTGTAAAATGAAGAGATGGCTGGGAAGGAATGGGGATTGACAGGCGAATGAAACCAGCGGAAAGAAGATCGCGCAATATAGAAACTTCAGAAGTAAGATGAAAGAGAAAGACAGTAGATCCTGTTTTCATTCACCTTGATGTCAGCGCAGTCACAGTAGTTTTCTACGTTGTTTTATGTTTTCTAGATGTTCCGAAATATCCAGAGAGTAACACAGTCGTCACTGCCTACTCTGCTACTTTAAGAGTTTGGGCATAACAGGATAAACGCAGTAAGACATTTATGAATAACACATTACCAAAGCAAAAGCAAAGAAGATATTTAAGAAGAAAATGAAAACTAGGAAGATCATGAGAGTGGATAGAAAGTCAAGTGTGGAGAACAGCAAAACAAACAAAACCGAATCGTGCATTCCTTTCCTTGAATGACGTCAAGCGAGATGCTTGAACGAGTCTAACCTTTTCACCTTCTTACATCGCTAACTAGGACTATACCTAGGCCCACTTGATGTTTTTTCCCTCACGAGTACTTAATTTTCTACAAACATACTTGATCAAGATCCGGAACAATAAGTGGTAGTAAACAATATTTGTGAAATATTTATGAAGCTGTTTTAAGTGGGGGAAGGGGAGAGAGAGGGTGAGAGAGAGAGAGAGAGAGAGAGAGAGAGAGAGAGAGAGAGAGAGAGAGAGAGAGAGAGAGAGAATGGGTGGGGATCGAATTTCCTTTCCGTCATAATCATATGGCACAAACAAGTACATCGTAGTAGTGAAGTGATCAGATAAACATCATAATCTTCAGTATCATGAGCTTCATTATTTTAATTTGATAGCCACTAGAAATAATAAGGACATGAATCATCCTCATGATGAATAACAAAAGGTGCATAGTATACTCTCAAGGTGACATTCGTGGGATAAGAAACAAAGGACTTTACATAAACCTTACACTACAAAATAATGTCGAATCGTTCTTTGCCAAGAGTCATATTTCGTAATTCTATTGAGATTCAAATACGTTAGATTTTTTATTGGAGTTCTCCACATTACGTGCTTATTCAACAGCAAAAACAAAATAAAATGAAAAAGTGGAATTCAGAATGTGTTCAAGCAACTGTATAAAATTAAACCTTTCAGTTGCAAAATTCTTCACATTTGACGGCATTTATAAAATTCTATCGTATTTTAATAATTCTAATTTTTTTTTTTTTATTCTTGGTTTTATGCCCTTTACAATCTACTTTTCTTTGAGACTCCGAGCCGAAGGCACCTTTTATCACCCCTCAAGCAAGGTAGGGCTGGCTGAATATCAGATAATTATGGCACGCCTCAAGCCGGCGACAGAGTGAGATTCCTTGCATATCATTATCAGGGCGGTATCTGAATCTCTTTGCCATCAAAATGTCTAGGATCTATGTCTGGGTCTTAAAGAGATTGGTGATAAGCAGAGGTTTAAAGATCAATTTGATGAAAAGGCGACAAACCAATGAAAATGATATCTTTTAATTCAAGGCAGAGATACGCTAGGTGTTCAAAACTCACTTCGATCTATGATTTTATTTTTTTTTTTTTGCGTTACATAAAAAAAAATCTTTCAAAAAGAAAAACAACAGAGCTTCAAGGCGATTCCACGTCTACGAAATTGTACTTGAATTGGCTGTGAATGTGAGATATGTGGATAACAAGTGAGAATTTTAACGCCCTCTAAGTTTACCTTGGAATCTCAATCTAGGCTTTCTAAAAAGTCAAGTGTTATAGATAAAGCTGTGAAGTGGTATTCATAGAGCAAATTTCATCATCCAACTGAATTCTTTCTCAAGTTAAAGACTAACCTGAGAACCTACATGTCATAGGCCTAAAATGTTTAGGAAATTTAATATCCTCAAGGAAGAAATCGCATATCGGATTACACCTAGGGAATAGCAAATCTGAATAGAAAGAAAACAAAGAACCATAAGTCGTAGCATGGGAAAGGTAGTGATAACAATTACTATTATGTAAGCTATGAATTGTGGACTTATCAGATCTGATTTCATAACAATAGTTTTATTGTTACGAAAGAACAGGATTTTCTTTTCAAGTGCACATCGTTATCTTTTCAAGTGCAATAACTAGGCCGCAAATAAAATAAGGTCATTTTCAAAACAAGCCATCATCCGAGCGACCGATTTATTGTTTTGTTTTTTAAGATCCGGTTGCCATTTAAAGAAAATTAATTGATAAAAAGATACACTCCAAGTCATTCAGCTACCTTTAACTCGCTTACTATCTAGTAAACTGAAATAGATAACAAAGGCAGAAACAATAATGAACACGAAAAACTGCATCAAAGAAAGTAATGTGTCAAAGATCATACCCAAAAAGAAGTTAAAGAGGGCAATACTTCTCACAAATTTCGGCTTTTTAATTATTTTTTTTTTATTATTGTTGTTGTCGTTTTCGTTGATGCTCGTTTACTTCCTCATTTATATATTTCAGTTGATCACAATGAATCACAATAATGAGTATAGATCTTGTGCAAACATATTAATATTAATGCGTTTATAAGAAGATTCAGATCCATAGAGATACTGTAATAACTTTAATTTCTTTGATTCTCAGAAATACAAGTATTTTCCCTCTAAATATACACTGTAGATAAATGTAAACAGTTTTTGTGAAACTTTATAAACGAAAAAAAGGCCTTTAAGTTGAGCCAAAAGTGGATTTTAGAATACTTACATGTATATATTTTCATTATTTTGTCTTTCCGACTGCCTGTCTGTCTGTCTGTCTGTCTGTCTGTCTGTCTGTCTGTCTGTCTGTCTCTCTCTCTCTCTCTCTCTCTCTCTCTCTCTCTCTCTCTCTCTCTCTCTCATTTAATCTCTCACGGTCATCTTCATAATCATTGTCTAGCTTTCCTCACCATTCTCATCATCTATGAATTGATAATCCATTTTCTTCACTCATTGAGAGGTTTCGGCGATAGATGGACATTTGTAAAATAAAAGCGAATTTTATAATGATTTTTATTGTTATGACTGATTTGATTTCATTGATTTTTTCAATTAAAAAATAAAATTCATTTAATCATCGTTAATTCAAACTTTCCAGTGATAAGACACTGGGAGAGACTTAAACGATTTACATGTACAACTACTGTACTTTTCCTAATAGAACATTCTCGTCGAATATTTTTTTGTTTTAACTGTGTATAATTGTCACGAATGTATGTGATTTTCGGTCTCAATGGGTACCGAAGACTGAAGAGGTTCCACGTTCCAAACTTGCTTCTGGCCACATAAACAAATGCACATGTAGGATTTTTTTTATGATTTACGAAGATTTTGAGAGCATGATTTAGCATTTGCACATTGATTTAACTTCTTTTGTGTCTTTTTTATCCTTTGTCGCCCAAAGCCTCTATTTTCAATTTGGGTCGTTTTTATAGGTGATACCAAAAAGAAACAACAACAACAACAACAACAACAACAACAACAACAACAACAACAACAAATCAGCAACGAACAACAGCAACTTTAGCAATAAAATAACAGCCGTGGTAATGATAAAAGTAACAACAACAACGTCGATGAAGACTACGATCAGGACAGAAATAACATTAACAATTAAGGAAATCGAGATCTCCTTTAGAAAAAAATTGTAAAGACAATAACTTGAGACTTGGATTTCATCTTCCAGAAAGTGATACCATAAATTAGATTTTATCGATACAAAAACACACATGCCAGAATTTAGATCTTGGTGCGGGCAACTGGAGATCAAGATTAAGCTTTTGTACCTTAAACTTGTCTTTCAAGTTAAGAAATTCAATTTCCTGGAATATTTGTTGTTGAAGGTGTAAAAAACAGACACATTTTTTTTACACTTTACTGTATTAAATCATAACGCTTTCGTGAAAAATGAAAAAAAGAAAACAGGAGGTATAGCTTTTCAATAAATTGTTTTTCCGTAACAAATAAGAACATGGCCAGCTTCAGAAAACGAACACTAAACAGAAGTGAAAGGCAAAGATATAAGAGATGAGAGATAGAAAAAAGTAGGGGGAGTCAAACAGGTACCGTACAGCTCTCGCTGATGAAAAATACGTAGAAGGTAAATAGTGCTTTTACAATTGTAAAAAAAAAACCCTGATATATAACTGGGCACATTTTTGTTAGTTAGTTTTATATGTCTCTGATTTACTTAGTAATTATTATCTCTGTGTGATCTGAGGCTTTTCCCACTGTAACTGCACAACGGTTTCAGGTTTGTAGACATTTAGAGAGGGGCCAATCGAATTACATTTGACGGAATATAGAAATTGCAAGATTCATGGCACAAAAAGTTTACTAATTAAGTCCTAGAACAAAACCAAGAAACACCAAAGAATTGCACTATTTAATGAAAACTGTATTTAAAAAAAAAAAAAAATAAGCGACCAGTTCTGAAAAGTCAGGTTGAGACAGTGACAGCTCAAAACGGTTTAAGCAATAATATCTGAAAAGATGCATATACATTTCCTGTTAGCGCTGTGTATTTCATTTCTATTCTGTCATACAAAACACGTCGCTGCTGAGCACCAATGCAGTATCACAGTGTAGTTCTAATTATGTAACATCATCTTAGTTTCAAAGCATCATAGTAACGTGGATGTATCACAGTGCAAAACAAAGTACAAAGCAAAATACCATTACAAATTACATTGATTAAATTCAGTTTGTGTACGCAATTTATAATTTTTTGCAAATTATCTCTAAATATTTTAACACTTCATTAATGTTAAAGCATATAGCCGTCTATTCTACAAGTACCGGTATGTAGAATTTGTGCCCCAATACTTCTTATAGAAAAAGATAAAATTATAAATATTTCAAAATGATTTATAAATTTTATTTCGTGTTTGCACAAATTTATTGAAGATCGAAATATTACTCTGATAACTAGTACTTATCACATAAGCGAATATCGAGCGTATAAAAAAACAAAACAAAAAAAAAACAACAATAAACGAACAAACAAAAAACAACAAACAAGCAAAAAACCTGCATACGTATGACTAGAGTTCAACATTCATTGGAGCAGGATAAAATCTAAAGGCTTTCAAATATGGCAAGAACACGCTCTATATCAATATTGTTATGCCTTTTTCCTTTAGTGTCTTCACAGTAGTATCTAAACATCAAAGTAAGACTAACATGTGTCTTATATTTAAGAAATCCGGCAAAACTATGAAAGGAAATGGGTGAAATTTGCAGTTATATCTATTACCTCTTCAATTCAAAATTTGGAAAACAAATCGAAATGAGGAGAGAATTAAAAATATCACAGTATTTAAAAATTTTCCAGATGTAAAACTAAGCCGAAAAAAATAATTTAAAACCATAAAGGCAAACAGTACAATCCACAATTATGCATCGAGCTCTAGACAAACTGAGAAATGTGCATTTGGTTTATTGCAGAGTCGTCACTGAGAAAAGCGTGGGCATTATCATCGGAGAAAAATTCCAAAATGTTAGTTTCATGTTTTGAATTCCGTACCGGTTCCAATTGAACGTCTGCAATTTCCCGCCATCCAGGCGACAACTCAGGAGAAAGAGGAGGTGTGGAAGCCTCGCCAAATGCGCATGCGTCTAACCAAGATATCAAATCGTGCTTGGACGAGAAATCATCGAGAATGGAAAGTCTCAGTCCAGAAATGGACATTGTATCTGTCTCTTTCTCCTGGGTCCACATATGAGGTAAACTTTGATGATTCTTGGTTTGGCAATCACAATTAGATTTTAGATGGGCTAAACAGTCTGTGGAAGAAAGCGAAGAGTGCTCGGATAGAGGATTGTCCAGTGTTCTAAGATCAAGTTTGACCTCATTTAGATACTTCTTAAAATCTGACACTGACTCAAGGTCGAGATCGTCGACGGAGTCGTCGTCAAACTGACTGCTTGGCGTTTCCATAAAGCAAGATTCAGAAAGTTCTTCTATCTCCTCTTCTTGTTGTTCTAGGGATTTCTGCTTATCATTCTGAGACAAGTCCGATAAAGATAATGGCGTTAGAACGCAGCTGCTGTCATTACACATTGACGTTGCTGTAGCCGTGGTTGTTGTGCACGTTGACAAAGAAGTTACACCAACAGAAATGTCAAAATGTTGATTTACAATGTCCATGGCATTGAGATTCCGTTCTGAAGCGATATTTAATGTTTGTTTTTCTGATGGCACTTCTTGGAAAAGTAGCGAAGTATCCCTGAAGTTGGCCACTCCGTAGTTTTGTGTGTCTATGTATAAAGGAGGAAGATAATCCCCTGGTTTAAGTTTCGACCTACACGACGTGCTGGAAGACAAGGTCGTCTGGTCTCTTTGGCAAGAGGAGTAGAGACATAGTGCACTGCTATCCGGCTCGAACTCAGGGCTCGAAAATTTTTTGGTGGGAATCGGGGTGTGTGACTGTCTTTTTGCTGCTAAATCTTCAGAAAGAAATGTTTTATTTAATGACGATTCTGTTTGTTGCACTAACGAGGACGAAGCACTAAAAAGTGTTCTGTCACTGCTACAAGAGCTGAGAGCAATGGGTCTGGTCTCCTGGCGACCTAGACTTGCTGCGAAACTGCACGCGCATTCGGAAGCGACAGATGCACCTGTAGAGCTAGAGAGACTGAGGGCGGTATCCACGAAGTCTTGAAAACTGCCCTTAGCGTCAGATTCTGTTCCCATATCAAAGTCGGAGAGGCTGAAGTCTAGATCATCTGGTAAAGTGGAGTAAGAATAAAATATATATAATTAGATATACACACCGTGTATAACATGGGGTAGTAAATTTAGTGGCAATAGACATCTTCTAGAATAATAGGCAATACAAATCATCATCAAAATTATTATTATTATTATTATTATTATTATTATTATTATTATTATTATTACTACTACTACTACTACTACTACTACTACTACTACTACTACTACTACTACTACTACTACTACTACTACTACTACTACTACTACTACTGCTGCTGCTGCTGCTGCTGCTGCTGCTGCTGCTGCTGCTACTACTACTACTACTACTACTACTACTACTACTACTACTACTACTACTACTACTACTACTACTACTACTACTACTACTACTACTACTACTACTACTACTACTACTACTACCATTACATTCATTATTATTATTATTATTATTATTATTATTATTATTATTATTATTATTATTATTATTATTATTATTATTATTATTATTATTATTTTTATTATCCTTTTTTTTAATTCACTATTGTTGCCGTTGTTGATGCCGTTATGGTTACCCACTACGCTGAACAATTAAGTAATTTAAAATTTAGCACACCGTATTATGATTGCTGTCTGAATGATTTGGGATGTATCACATTTATAAATAGCTCAGTTATATGCTCCTCTATAACTGTTTTACGAAGTATGATTTCAGCCAGTTATTTTGTTCTTTCTTATTACAACTTCTATTATTATTATTATTATTATTATTATTATTATTATTATTATTATTATTATTATTATTATTATTATCATTATTGTTGTTGTTGTTGTTGTTGTTGTTGTTGTTGTTGTTGTTGTTATTACTGTTCTCGTTGTTGTTGTTATTATAATTATTATTATTTTTGTTATCATCATCATCATCTTTATTATTATTAATGTTGTCACCATAACTAAAATGCGTAAAAATTTTGCTGAATGCAACGTCTCTTCTCGAACTTACCAAGATCAAGATCGCACAGCATCTCCGACTCTTGGCGGTTGCTGTAACAGTCCAATCTATTTGCGTTGTTACCTCCATCCATTTCGTTGCTTTCTGAAATTTCTGTTTGAGCACCATTCTCTTTTAAACTATTAATTGGCTGAAGAAACATAGTTGCTGTCACTGCAGATGGAGGGCTTCCAGCCATAATGTTCTTAGAATAAGTATGATCGAAGGTACATGATGGAAATGAAGAATCTTGTGGCTGTGATGATGATGGTAACATCGATGATACAACCATTGCTGGGTTATCGCACTGAAGAAATCTTGATATTGTCTAGGACGCGTAAGTGACAAATAGGATCAGCTTGTTTTTTTTTTTAAGTATAGGGCATGTCAGCTTTGAAATCCTAAACTAGAAGAAAAGTCATAAAACACGCACTAAAACTGTTCTTATCTGAATAACAGACATCAATATAGGGCACTTTTAAAAACAGCACTGAACTTCAGCGTTCCGGACAGATTTTCGCTGTAAGTCTTATCGGAGAACTGGCTCCCAACGCCTTTATATACCCGGAGTATTTTTCACACGCAGATCGACGAAGACCACAGGTATGTGGGGACAATACCATAAAATTATTTTCCTGTTATGTCTGCCTGCCACCGCCGCTTCGCTCCCGCGATGAACACTGTTGCCTAGATCTGACAGGCTAACCTGCGAGCCGTTACAAAATATTTATATCTGTAAGTTCAAAATGTCTTTATTAATTTGTTGAAACCGACATCCTTGGCAGACGTCATTAAAATATTTTATGCCACGTATCGTTACATCCACGTCTCACCAACTTGGTGATTCACAGCTGCGTGACCTCTCTTGCTCAATGCCGCAAAGCAGCAGCTGCTGTCACAAACAGCTCGCCCGCCCGCCCCTCCTGCGCTGCGAGTTTCGGTTCTCTTATCTCGATCATGAGACGAGAAACTCACCTGAGTGGCTGATTTCGTAAAGCAAACGAAAATGTCCTTGCTTTGACCTCGCATTCAGAATAGAGTATTTTTACTCATAAAGTAGTAATCGGAGTTTCCTCCAGCTCTAAAAATAGATACCCCGTAAATTGCTCGTGTTGGGTCATGGGCCGAGTTTTAATGTTAGTTTGGAACTCGACTAGCAACGTTGACAATGCGATTTAAAAGAAGAATAAAAAGCTTGGAGTTTACGCTAGGATTTCTCTTGCGCCTTATTACCATCTAGATGTTGAGAACTGAAGTCGATGACAAATTTATTTGAAACATCGAATTTTTGTAAAGGAGAAAATTTAATATATGGAATTATTATTATGTACCCTAAGGATTTAGATAGAGATAAATAAGACTTTTAAAACTGAGATGAACAATTCCTACTCTTGCTCATTAAAAGATCAAATGGTAGAATAAGAAAATCAAACTCTGATACATTCACATTTCATTATAGTGATGTTCATTTTACATTTTTCTTTTTAATCGCTGAGTTAGGCAACTGATATTTATAACTGTATCAAGATTGAATACTTTACTGATGGCATGTTTATTAACTTTTCTTTCTGAGGTTTCTGCCTGTCTGTTTGGAACATTTTCTTTCCTTATTTCTTGAACATACAGGCCGAACCAAGTTTTTTTAAAATTCTCTTCTCCTTTTTCTAATTACATTTGGCAAGTTATGATTATGCAAAATAAAAATGTGCTTGTTTTATCTTTTAATTTATCGTGTAAAAAGGCCTTGGTCGCAACACCTGTTGGTCATAAACATAAATTATTAAATCTCACCCGCATCACCATCATCAACCTCATCAACAACAATAGTAATAATATATATTTTACTGTTGCTTTTAGCTACAGAATTAGAAACAAAAGCGACGAAAAATATTTTTAAAAATAACAAAGACAACGTAACAACGACAAGGGCGATGGTAGTAATCTCATTAGAAATGCCACAAAATCTAGCAACAATAATGTCATCAGCAAAAAACAAAAGCAACAACAATACTCTCATCCGTGCACGAACAAAAATCGCTAAGTTGTTCAATGCAGGAGAAATAGAGGGAAAAAAGAGAGAAGGAGAGAGAGAAAGAAAGAGAGAGAGAGAGAGAGAGAGAG
>JAWDGP010002489.1:2500-117500 GCA_033675545.1 Elysia crispata | reverse complement strand
AAAGGTAGATCATTAACATGAATATCGATAAAGCTCTCCTCATTTCCAATCACCCAGTCAATGCATTGTCCTTTTTATGGGTTGCTTCATTAATGATCCGTATGACCCGCATGAAGTGGTGAGTTCTAAAATTATCATTAACAATTTTTACCTGTGCTGACAGTTAACATACCATGGTTCATGGATGTAAATGTCCATAGTGCAATAGTGTTTTGAACTTACTTCCTTAATCTTTCAGGGTAAAGTTTAAACAGCATATCAGCATTAAAATGAGAAGATAAAGATCGACCCTTTGCCCACAAGTACTATCTCAGATTTAAAAAACAACAACAACAAAAGGATACACTGCCGTAACAGTTTCGTTACATTTTGATCTTTGTGATTTTAAAATTTTGCCTTGGCCCATCCATAGGGGATCAAGATGGGTCCACCACAAAATGGAGGTTAAGATTCGACACCATAAAATTTTATGCAAGTCCCAGATGGCATTGCACCGACCAGAATATTTTTTTTTTACTTTCTTGAAGTCATAGGATTGGTATGAGTGGGGTTGTCATACGTCAATGGGATCCCACTCCTGCGTAATTTTGCACACATGGGCCCTCTTGTTTACAGAATTTAAAAAATTAGTGGGCCTCTTTGATGAGAGTGAAATAATTTTCACATTTTGTGAGGCTAGCAATTTTATTGTGTTTACTTGTAGCATCAAGTGTCCTCTGATTTTAAGGAATCTTGCACTTACGCCAGTTATATTAAATAGCATTGGTATAAGAAATAGGACCTTTTATAATAAGCTTTTGTATATTTTGTAATTCATGAATGCTTTTTCTTCTGTGAAGATAGGATAACTGCTACGAAGAGCACCTGAATATTTTCATGCTCAAATCTAATGTGCACAGGTCTATTGTATATTTGCGATATGCAAATAACTTGTCGTTTAAAGAAATACGATATCATGTTCAGTCGCCTCAATTATGTAGAACTTGCATCTATTGAAAAACTTTGCTTCCTATTTCATTAAACACTATTATTTAATGATAGACAGAAAAAAAAGAGTCACACAAAAATACTAACAAGCAATCAGAAAGGAAGGGAGAGAAAGAGGGAGCGGGAGAGAGAGAGAGAGAGAGAGAGAGAGAGAGAGAGAGAGAGAGAGAGAGAGAGAGAGAGAGAGAGAGAGAGAGAGAGAGAGAGAGAGAGAGAGAGAGAGAGAGGCATTTAAGCTGAAGCTGACCATCCGAAGAGTATGGTCGCCTTTCAAATCATGCGCCTGTTTATATAAGAAACTGTAGTGTATAAAAGTATAGAGATGCCATACCTTTAAACGGGATCTCCGCCAATTAATAAGTGCGGAAGCAGGATTTAAACTGGAACGCAGATACCGTTGTACACCGTGTGATGATGACACAAGAGACGTAGGAGACGAGGAAAAGATGACATCCACATGAATTATTGAAACGTCTTGTTTCCCACGTCACATGCAGTACAGGAAGTAAAGAATATGAATAAGTTGATAGATTAAAGATTATCAAGTGGTGTGCCAATGACCGAGATGAAAAACTGACACGCATTTCTTTTGTATACTGTCTACGACCGAATAGTTAAAAATTTAGGACATTTTAAAACTACCACTACTACTACTACTACTACTACTACTACTACTACTACTACTACTACTACTACTACTACTACTACTACTACTACTACTACTACTACTACTACTACTACTACTACTACTACTACTACTACTACTACTACTACTACTACTACTACTACTACTACTACTACTACTACTACTACTACTACTTTTACTAAATGATGATGATGATAATAATAATAATAATAATAATAATAATAATAATAATAATAATAATAATAATAATAATAATAATAATAATAATAATAATAATAATAATAATAATAATAATAATAACCATCTTTCTAGTTACTGGTATGTATAAAAATCTACCATGGACGCCGAATCCTCAATTTTATTTCCAAGGGAAGCAACTAAATTTATCTAGAATTAAGAGTAAAGCACTCTAAATGAATCGTATTGTCAAAAAGTAAACAACATGGCCACTCACGGTAAGCATGAGTTCATAATTTACTGTCGTTTTGTTTTTTCATTTTGAGGTATGTTTTTGGATTCACATTAACAAGATTGGTTATAATTCAGGTTTATTTTGTCCATGGCCTGAATCTAGATCAATGAATGATCCCTTTATCTGCGTCAAGAGACTCGTTGCGTACAGCCGTTGAAGCAGAGATCAAGACAGATCTAGATCTAGATCTAATATTAATAATTAGTAGATCTATTATTTTAATAACTCATTTAAGGATCTAGACCAGATCTATCTAGATCTAATTAGATTCGTCTGCTTGTATTAGGTTGTTATCCTAAAAAGTCATTATCACAATTCATTTTAAAAGCATAAAAGACGTGCAAATGCCGAACGGAATATACATAATAAGATTCAACCAACACATTTCTATCTCCTAAATGGAGTTTTACTTCTGGTTCAAGAGTACGTCGGTTTAACACTTAATGACCGGAATGATGTACGAGGTTTTCTCCCTGAAATTCTGACAAAAATATAAATAAAATTAAATAAAAAACACCCAATTAAATTCAGTAAATTTTCAGATATATCGGTCCAACTTCTTTTAAGATTTAGAATTGCATGTTTCTTAATGAACTAGATACCTTGGACACGAATATGAAGATTTTTTTCGTCGCAAATAAATATTTTTCAAGGTATAAGCATTTTTAGGTTGCACTTTTTCCTGATTTTATCCCAGTTCAGTACATCTATATCTGCTTACAAGTGCTTTTGCCTGCTCCACTTATATAAATTCTTGACCCAGACAGCTAGCCTCTACCCACCTCATGCGCACAATTCTGAAATTGTGTGTACTATATTCTCATTCCGAAATTAGGAATTTGTGGACATAGAGGGTCAAATTTGAACTATGTCACATCAAAACAGCAAAGTACTGTATAGATTATACGCCTGTGGTAAAGAAAAAAAAATTTAAAAAATGGTCAACAGTAGTGCATGTATACTCACCCACCAATGTACCAATTGATCCAGAATGTTCATTACTTGTTTCTCAAGTTTCAAGAATGGTTCATCTAAAACCAATTTTATAAAAATAAATTAATACAAAGGGTGCTGTTTTTGGTATATGAAGTTTGGGGAAAGTTGCAAAAGATTAACCTCAACCTCAGCTACAATCAGTTTCCTGATAGCTGTCAATTGAATTTATTTTCAGGGGAAAATGTTGATGTTCCAGACCTCGTCTCAGACAGTGGATCAGAGCCTGACTGTGAGGATGAAGTGGAATGGGAAGAACTTGATGATGATTACAATGATGAGGAGTTCCACCCACTGCAAGGAACTGTTAATTGTTTGTTTTCCATGGAGAAATTTTCTTCTGTAGAAGAATTATTGCTGCACTGCAAAACGCATTACAACTTTGACTTAGTGAAGGATTGTCAGGCATCTGGTATTGACTGCATCTCGTATATTAAAATGATCAACTTCATACGGCGCAAGGTGAGACAATTTATTTCAACATTTTTTCTTTAGATTAAACTGCTTGTTTTTAAATAAGAACTATTCATCTTTGTCATTTATTTTACAATGCTAAAAGCTTGAAAAGATTTTTTTTTCTTAACAATAACTTTAATCTGTACAGGAATATTGATTTTTGAAATTTATTTTCCTTAACAATTTACAAAATATTGATTCATTTTTCCAGCCTTTTTTTCTGCATCCAGGCCATGCTTTTTTTCTTTTCTTTTTTCTAAAATTGGCTCATACAGTGAGGTCCTGATAGCTTCACAGGTTTGATTTAAAGTCAAATTTTTATATTGTTGGAACCTATTGTTTTAGTCACTTCATAGCTATTTTCCATGTAATTCACTTGATTTGAGATTCTGTTTATTTTTTCTTATGTTCCCAAGCAGTTCTACATATGGTGACTGCTCTGTAATTTAATAGAATTGAGCCTTGACTTGACAGTGCTGATTAGTTATAAATATTTTAAAAATTAACAGTCATTCAATACTTCATAAACAATGTTTTTCTCTACCACAGGCATATATATATATATATATATATATATATATATAATATTCATATCTTATATATATTCCCTATTAAGATGAAGCTGTAAATGGCATCAGGATTATAACGTGAATTAAATAAATTGATCTGCAAGAGACTTTCTACACATTAAATGATCTGTCATACATGGGTAGGAAATTTAACTATTTTTGTATAGTGAAATGATAAAGAAGGAGGAAGGAGAGATAGATAGATAAAGAAAGCAATAGGAAAATAAAGAGCATTGGAGACAGTTGATACATTGGATCAGATTGGTAGAAGACAAAAGGTGTTATGTTTTGTTGGGATCTTCCTACTGCGACAGGTTCATATGGTACCTACATGGTCTTTCCCTTCCCTACCTATCCTCAACTCTCTATATTTCCTTTTTTTACATGTTTAGCTGATAGAGTCATTCTTAGTTTGACCATCATGCATTTAAAAATGTTCGTTCCATGTTTAACTTTGAGTAAGATTCAAGATCCTTTTCATATCCAATATGTTTTGTCATTATGGTGGAATTAACTTTGCCTCATTATATTTAAGATATGACTCATTATTTAGACCAATTTTTTGGAGTGTTACAGTAAAAGCATGACATTGTGTAAGGTCACCTGTGTATATCAGCCAAAGATTTTGATCAGTTTTCTAGTTCCAAAGTTTTGAAAAGAGCCGTGTTGAGAGAACCTGTTTATACCTTTAATTTTATTTCATGAATCCAAGAAAGCTTGTAAATTTTTCTTCAATTTCTACCGTACAGAATTTTGAAAATACAACATTTCACGTGAGAGCAAAGAAATTAGGCTCTTCAGGATAGGTTCCATAAACCTGCAAATCATTTGACCTTTTTTTTTGCTCTTTTTGTTTTTTTGTAAAATATGATAAAATTTTAATAAATTCAAATTCTCATGACTTTCATTCAGATGAAGCATGAAATGTACAGGAATGAACTTTTTTTTTTAAATCTTGTTGCAGCGACCAACTCCTGAGGCTGTCAAAATGTACTTGTCAAGAGATGGTTTAGAGTGGTCAGACCAGGAATATATGGCAGCTGTGGATCCTGAAGATCTTATGCTGCAGTTTGGTATGCCATTAGCGGTTAAGAAAATCAGAGACAAATGAGATGCAGGTAGTGGTTTTTTTGTTTTTTCAGTCATCTTACATCCACTCAAAGGTAACTAACAGTTTTTTTGAAGGTCATATATTTGGGTATAGCATATAAACATAAAACTCAGAGCATCAGGTTTCGTAGGTGTAACTTCTAACCAAAAACTTACTGCAACTATTATATACACAGCTACTGTACAAAAAAATTATCACACAGATCTAGGTAATTCTGTCATTTTTACATTGACTTATTATGATCATCTTGTCTTAAAACTTTATTGAAAAAACAATATAAGTTGAAGTAATTTACAATTAAAACATCAAAACAGGCACTTTTACTGACCAAACTAGGTATGTGATTTTTCTGAGAATGTGCTCAAAACAGATTTTTTTATAACTTGCAAATATCAACCCTGCTGATCATTGACTGATTATTGTGAAATTTTTGTAATGTTGAATCATCAATGCATAGCAAATACTCTTGGATATTTCAAATAGTATGGTATTTGCAAAAATTAGAAATGTAAGGTACAAACAATGGATTTTCCATTATAACATTGTTTATAGGCTTTGAAAGTTAATGAAAAATATATTATTCATGTTATGTAAAACATCTGCATTTTTTTAAACCAATAATAATTTTTCAAGAGATTTACACAAGTGTGAGATTAGATGGTATTAAAAATGACAAAATTTGAAAACAAAGGCTGTTAGGATAATAAACATGATAAAGTATCAAAGCTGTTTAGATTTAGTTTGTAGTATTTTACGTGATTTAATTGATTAGTAAACATATTTTAAGCTGAAATGAAGGGGGGAGGGGCTGACAGATACTAGCTTATTAAGTAAAGCATTTGGACCAACAAATCTAGCTAGCCTTGGCCCAAGGTTGGACTGGCGTATATAGTCTCTGTGACTGTATAGGTTACAGTGACATACACCAGTTGTGGCCCTAGAGGCTAAATGCTTTGAAAAGATATATGCTCAGGAACAAACAAAGAAGAAGAAAACCAAGGGATCTTTTCCTCCCCTTACTTATGCTTTCAAACCATTCAGCCAGGAAGATATTTTTCAAAAGGGATGGCAAGGAAGAAGAAAAAGATATTATTCAAACACCTGGTTTTACTCAGTTTATTCTTGACATATTTCTTATTTTTCTCATTCAATGCAAAAATCAAAAGTTGTGTTTAAAATTACAATGAAACGTTGCCAAAACAAAATTGTAGGGGCTAAAGGCATCATTTTGGTCGAACAAATTATGATTTTGTTATGGAAATTTGTAAAAGACAATGTAACTTGGGGTCAAAATAGGTTGTTTTTTTATATTTTATTGTGAATTAAAAAACAGTGTCCAAATAGCTTGGAATCAACTTTTCATTTTTTAATGTATGAAAACACGATTCTAAAGATAACATTGAGTAAAAAAGGTACAGATGAGGGACTGCAAAATGGTTTTGAGTCAGCTGAAAGTAATTTATTAAGGGAAACAAAACATTACTAGCTGTACTGTCTTTTGATGATCTTTTAAATCACTTGAAAAATTTATTTCCCTTTTGCAAGTGAAGGAAGTTTTAAAAAAAATTAAAGAATTATCTCAACTTTAATATAACAATTACTCATGAGCATTTTGAACTCAAAGGCTATATAATATTTATTCCCCTCTGTCTATCTATCGAGAGGATGAAGGGTGAAAAAGTGGTGATGGTGATAAAAGAAGAGTGTGATTCACTTTTACTTTCAGTCATGCATTTTCACAAGAGCATTGCTGGTTGTCTCTTTTCAGATATTGAGTCTGCTTCAGATTTTACAACAAAAATGCAATCAGCAGATACGTTGAATAACCCTCACGTTAATCAAACATCAACTGCCATAGGAAATGGAGAGGACGGAGGGACAGGAGATGCTTATTCAGAATCAGAAGCTGTTCATGCATTGATATGCCGCATTCAGCAAGCTGAGGGAGAGAGAGACATCGTTAAGGAAGAGCTCAGCAGAGCTCTGGAGCAAATAGAAAAATTAAAGTGAGGTTCATGTTTTTTTGGAACACCACTAAACCTTTTTGGATTTTTTTTTGTTGGTATTCAGTTCACAAATTCACATGGACTCTTTTTTTTTTTTTTTTTTAAATGATTGTCCTGCAGCATTTACATTTTTGAAAATATGAATTATTTGAGCTTTTTTTTTATAGTACATGCATTTAACCTAATCAAAGAACAAAGAAATTACATGAAAAATGTAAAATTTTATGTGGATTTTTATTACACATTTCTGATTTTACAGACTTGCTGGACAAGAGATGATGCTGAGATCATCTGAAAATTCAGAGAAATCAAAGTCAAAAACCATTTCACCTCACAGCTTGTCATTAAATGATGAAGATGGTTATTTTGCATCATACACTCATCATGACATCCACATGACAATGCTGAAGGTAAATTCTATTAAGGTTTCAGTTAATTTGCAATCTGAGAAAGTTTCAGAATGATATGTCATCTACGGCAACAGTTGTATTCAATACTGAAATTTTTAAAGTGAGGAATAGCAAATCCAGACTTTCTTTGCTTGATAATAAGCAGTTTGCCTTTGTCATCCCTGTCTAAATTTATATATATTTATATATTGAGTGACCAGCTTTACATATTGTTTCATCAATATGCCTTTGTTGACTTCTACATGCAGGATAAAGTTCGGACGGAAAGCTACCGTGACTTCATGTTGAAGAACCCTCAGCTGTTTGAAGGAAAAACAGTGCTGGATGTTGGTTGTGGGACTGGCATTCTATCCATGTTTGCTGTGAAGGCGGGAGCCAGACAAGTTGTTGCAGTAGATCAATCTAATATTATATATCAGGCAATGGACATTGCAAGGTGTGTATATTTTTTCCATTGCATCTGTGTAAGTACTATTGATTTTTTTTTCACAATCAAAATCTATTTCACACCATAATTTTTTTTAAACAAAACCAATATCTTCTTTTTGGTTTGCATAAAGCAAAAAGTTGCAAATATTAGATGATAATTGCCTGGGTCTATGTCTGAAAAACAAATTTCATCACTATAGATTCAGCTTCAAGCAGGTGATTAAATTAATTCAGTGATTTGCACACATTTAATCATGGCTGTTCAGCGGAACTATGCTAGAATACCATTTAGTTGTGTGGTAGGGCTCTATACACAAGGTTCAGATTATCTTGGGTCAAGAGTCATTAAACATGCCTGAAAAGAAAAGCCATAAGCCCCCTGTAATAGTTTTCTTATACGCAGCAAATCCATTTTTGCAACATGATTAAACATTTTGTTGCCTCATAATCAGTTTCATTTTGGTTTATATCTTGTTGTAGTATGTTTTAGTATCAAATGAAAGCTTTTCCTCTTCCTTAAAACCTGCTGTTTTAACTTTTCTTATGCCTGTATTTGTTTTTATACTGTGTGACTGATTCTGAGATATATCTCTTTGATTGGTCCGAAAAACTATAATTAGTATTTATTTATTGAGGCAAAAAAATAACTGAAATTTTCATTTGCCCAAAACTTCAATCATGTAATCAAGAAGTAGTGGTATTATCATTTCTGCAAAGTCCAATTGCTTTCATTGTTTTAAAGTATACCAAATTCTGGCTGTAAAATTTAGATTTTGTTTCAATTGTAAAAAGCATTTTAATTCTTTATTATGATTTTCTGAGTAAGATATTATATTTAGCTGTCATTCTTTTTTTTTTTTTAATTTTTTTCTTTTGTAGATAAATTTGAAATCTAGACCAAAAAAAAAAACCAAAAAAAACTTAAAGGTGACCATTTACGCTACAATCAAAGTCAGATCTCCTATAATCATTAAGTAAATATCAATAACACCTTTTTTGACAAGTAGCATATACGGTATTTTGTACTCTATCAGGAAAACTTGTGAATGCAACATTTGAAAGGATATTGAAATGTGCCAGTAACACTGAGCTTTGTGCACATCTTTTGATGAGCATCTGACCATCAATGGCTTCCTTGTGTGTTTTGAATTCACAAATCAATATATTGGTCATATTAAAGAGAAACCAAGTGCAAAGGTGAAAAGTAGAACACTGAACAGTACCAAATAGACAATATATATCAGTCAGAAGTTAGGACTGTCAAAAACTCTTCCAAACTATAACTACAGTGTATCTACCTCCCACGGTTACTGTAGACAGTGCTGAGGGTGACAAACTACAGACACTAACACAAAAGTTTGAAATTTCAACTTCTTATACATAAGAGATTCTTTCACTGATATAGCTTCCTGGGCATAGAAACAAAATGTCAGAAATGCATAGGGGTGACATAGAAATGTAGCATGCTTCAGATTTCAGGAGATAAATAAATCATTTTAGTAAAGAGTGGGACAAGAGAAAGAGTTGTAAGCAGCACAAAATTTGCTCTTGCGTTGAAATATGCTATGGGCTGACATGGTATCAATAGAGATAAAGAAGTGGAAAAAAAAATGAAGGGCTTGTATCCTTAACAAATAAAAATATAGAAACATTTATGCAGAGGAAGTAGAAGGGAATGTAACATTAGTGACAGTAAAGATGTGCTATGAAGCTGGAACATTTTTTAAAGAACCTATTGCTCTTGTTCCTGATTTCAGTTAGTTTATTTCAGATCTCCTCAAAATACAATAAAAAGAGAATATTTTTCATAGAATTAGAAGCACAGTGTTGGAATTTCAGAAGATCATTTATTCATGTAATTATTTTATGGCTGTAATTGAGGAAGGAGATTGCTTAGCATAGGCTAGCTGTCTAGCGAAAATTGAATGACTGTATCATTTAAGTTTATTGATTAAACCATCCAAACGAAAGTTTCTTTGGATGTTATACTCATCTGTATGAACTTTGTGAAAATTTATTGCACCATTTTTTGATGAATTACTTTTCAATGACTCAATTTGGTAGTCTGCTCAGGTATGACCAAGTAGCACCTATCAGCCTAGGGCTGAACTAAGTGACACATTAGTATGCAGCTGTTTTGTGTGTAGCTGCAAGTAAATACCTTGTTTCTTTGAGATTGTTTTTCATTTAATTGAAGCTCCTGTCAAATAATGTGTTGGTGCCTTTAACTCAGATTTCTTTGGTTCTCTCTCTAGAGAAAATGGCATGCATGAAAAAATAACATTTGTGAAAGGACGACTTGAAGATGTGAACATGCCAATCCAGAAGGTAAGTTATATATGGAGCAATTTCTATCTCTGGAAAGTCTATTGTAAACCAAGTCCACTGATTGTTTTGAAAATTTGATTTTTTTGCATTACATAATGTTTTGTTATTCATCAAAACATTCTGATTTCAAACTAATTTAATATTGTAAAAAACATAAAATGACTTAAAACATTTGCTCTGCAAAATGTCATGCCTCTGTTATATAAAGGTTTTGTGTTGCTGCAACAGTAAAATTCTTCTGTTGTGGAATGCACGCCTTATACTATCCTTCACAATATCTCTGTCACTCACAAATTTATTACTTTTAAAAAAAAATTTCTCTCAAAAAATTGAACAACTGGAGAAAATGCATCCCAAGACAAATTTAAAATTGCCAAGTTTAGTTTTGCATAGGGAGACTTTAAGTTTGAAGGAAAAGAGTTTCATGTAAGCCACATTAGTGTATGAAAAGAAAACTTTGTGCTGTATGTTTACAGTTTGACTTGATTGTATCAGAATGGATGGGGTATTTTCTGCTGTTTGAGGCTATGCTTGACTCAGTGTTGTATGCAAGAGACAGATATTTAAGCCCAGGTGGCTGTGGTGAGTATACACAATAAAAATCTGGAATTATAAAAAGTCTGTCCTCACTGTATTCAAATACATTCAGCCTGCCTAATTTAAAGTACTGCTGAAGTACCCATGGTGTTTTTAAATTCTTCCTTCTGAGCAACTGCTTTATTTAAAAAAGAAACAAAAATTAATCCATTTGGGTTCAAGGTTGAAGCCTTCAACTTTTGAAAAATATGTTTTGGTTGAATAAGATTTTTGTTTTTAATTGTACATTGACTTTATTGTTCTGATTTTCATTCAAATTGAAATGTGTATGAGCAGCTGATAAAGGTAATCTTGTTAATTGAACAGAAAGATTTTGCTTTTTAGTTACAAAATGCATTTTCTTTCAATTTGTCTTTTACTGATAATGTATTGAAACATCATTTACAGTTTACATTTATGAAAAATGAAGAGGGTGGAGAAAAAAATTATAGCCCCAAAAGGGCTTTCATGTGAGCTGTCTATGAATTTGATTGAACAAAATTTGAATCATGCAATGTCTAGTAAAGTTTGGTTTTTTTTAGACAGGAATTGATGATTTATGGAAAATATGCTTTTATTATTATTTTTCAGTTTACCCTGACCATTTTTCTATGTGGATTGTTGGGATATGCGACCCAGATCTAAGGAATTCAAAACTTGAGTTTTGGGATGATGTTTATGGCTTTAAGATGTCTTGCATGAAAAGTTCTGTATCTGATGAAGTAAATGTCAGACTTGTAAAAGATGATCTTGTTATTACAGAACCATCTGTCATTAAGGTACAATGTATTCTTGTTGCAGTTTTAGATAAGCTTGAAAGCAAGGCAATATGTATTAATTAACATTTTGAAACACAATGAAAATCGGTATATTTTTGTAGCATATACTGGTTTTACAGGTAATAAGATGAGAAATTGTTTCTGTTCACTGTGAGTTAATAAAAAGGAATTGAGGGCTTATTTTTCATCAGTCATAATGCACATTGGAGTGCCTTGAATGAACAAAGGCCCAGCTTTTATCCTTGTAAATGGCAACACTTTTACAGTTGCCCAAATATTTATTTTTATGTTAAAAAAAAAAACAAAAAAACTAAAGACTACCAACTACAAGAGATAGCTTATGCCGGTTATCTATGTTTTTTTTTGTCAAAGTTGTTGTTTTTTAACCAATTCAAGAGTTCAAGTTTATTATGATTGAAAAAAGGAGCCATTGCTTAGTTCTATTACTCAATGAGAAAGTTCTCATGTAATTGTGAGCAAAGAGATATTTGAAAACAATTAGGGTTTTATTTTAGAAAAGGAATTCTATTGACATTTAAACAGAGAAGTATGACAGAGATAACAAAAAAAAAAGAAAATGAATTGAAAATTAATGAGCCATTGTTTGATTTTTGTCTCTTTTTTTTTTTTTTCTAAACATCATATAAGGATCTGGATGTGATGCAGTGTAAAGTTGCAGACTTGGACTTTGTCTCTGACTTCTCTCTTAAGTGCCAAGCAGACGGTGAAATCACTGCTCTTGTAGGTTACTTTGACACAGATTTTATTTGTGGCTGTACAACAAAGGTAAGTCTTGGCTATCAAACCAACATAAGTTTGTAAGTGAAAACAATTATGCTATTCAAAAATAGCATTGAAAAGGATGTTATTGGTTTTTTTATTTATGTAAAGGAGATAACATTTTTTTATGTGAAAGACTGTGTTGGTCTAACTGTAAAGCTTTAGTTTAAAATAGTGCTGGAATGAACTTTCTAAAATATCTTGAGCTATTAAGACCTTCAGCGGTGACCAATTCCAGGTATTTTTTGTCAAGATGTATACCTATTACTAATGAAAAGAAGTCAAGAAATGAGAAAAATAATGCTATTTAAAAATAGAATTGAAGAGAATGTTATTGATTTTTTCTCTTAATCAAAAGGAGATTACAGTTTTTGTGTAAAGCAAAGGCTGTTTTGGTCTAAAGCTTTTAAATAATGCTAAAGTGAACTTTCTAAAATAGCTTAAGTTATTGAGACCTTCATCTGTGACAATTCATTAGTATGTGCTGTCGTGGCATATCCCTATTGCCAAAGTTAAGAAGTCAAGAGGCTAGCAGGATGCTATGAGAAGAGAACTTTTTTGTCCTACTTACCCTTAGAGTCTGCAAAATTACTAACAAGTCTGAGTTGGCCACTTGATTAACACCATACATCTAGACCCCACACTAAGGTCCCTTTTCTGAGGCAGAGCTAGTTCTGAGAGCATCATTTTATTCTAACCTGTTATTCACGATGCATATTAGAGACAGTGCTGTCTTTTTAAAGGCTAGATTAGGCAAATTGCTTAGGATTGTTATTGTCATATTGTTATTAAATTCAGGATGAGTCTGATTGGTGAATTCAGGTTAATTTAGATTCTACTAACTTTAACAAGATAGTTTAGATAACGCCATTTATGTAGGCATCTGTGGGTGAGAATTATCTTTCATTCAATGCTCTTTGTTTGAATTTTAGTTTCTGCCCACATTGCATCTTTATTTTATGCTCTGTATGGAAAGCACAGAAATATTTTGCTTCAACAGGTATCATGTACCGTTGATACATTTTTAAAAGCTAATGTTAAGTTAGAAAGTCCACCTTCAAATTTGTCTCATAATCTGTTTTCACTGTTTAAAAAAGATTTGCTATGCTTACTTCTTTCAATTTTCATGTTTCCATTTTATATCTACAAATCTCACAAAAGCTATATTCTTATGTCAATGGGAAACATATTTCTGCAACTTAGCAACTGAAGTAAAAAAAAGAAATAAAGCAACACAGCATTGAATATTATTCACTTTAAGAAAAGGTCAATGCAGAGATGTTATTAAAATAAGATTTGCAGTTTTTTAAGGCTTAAGCCCATCTATCATGTTTAACAATAAATTACAGAGAGGACAGACAGATCCCAAAAGATACTGTGGCCAGTGCGTGATCTTTGTGTTCTGAATTTTTTTTTTATTAAAATGTAGTCTATTGTGCAAGAAAGTATACAGTACAGTTGTACAATACATAGGCAAGCATGTATATGTTGACTGTCTTGACCTGTGCTATATTTGGACACAGTATCAAGCATCACGACACATATCAATAGGTGTAAAGATGATTTGATCATCATCACTAGTAAAATAGCCTGCTCGCCCCAGCAAAAATTTTAAACTCAGTGCAAGAGGCTTTATGCTTTATATCTAGTCTAACTTAAGCAATATGGTCTTGGAGAACCCAGAATTGAATGACTTTTTTTAGATGCTATAAATTGGACTTGGCTCGCAGTTATTTAGTTGGTTGAATTCTCAATTACGTTTGAGGTGAGGTTCAAAATAATTTGTTTCAAAATTGTTGAAAATTGTTCTTCATTGTGTTTTACTTACAGAAATTCCAGTGGAAGATGCATTTAATTGCGAAGAGAATGCTCAAACTCCAGAAAATGTACAATTTTGACCTCTTTTGCTTATAAAATTCACAAATGTAGTTTTCATTGTTCTTCCTGATTCTCAATGAAGGAGGGCTTTTTAACAGGACAAATGGTACGAGATGCACAATCAAAGTTAAATGTGAGGTTAAAAATATGACTACATTTTTTAAAGCCATGGTATGTTTCATTTCTTATGAACCTAATTTTATTTGTACGTTTGGAAGCAGATTGTTCAACTAGAGCATTTTATAACTTGGTACTAGTTTTACAAAAAAATATTAGATATAAAACAAAGAAAGAACATGTTGGGAAAAACAATCAGTTTGAAAAAAATGATGATTTAGAAGCATTCGTGTTTGATATGATCATGCCTGACTGTGTAAATTTTTTCCCTTCATAATTTTCAGGTGAGCTTTAGCACAGGACCTCAAGCAACACCAACTCACTGGGAGCAGGCAGTGATGATGCTACCAACGCCTGTCGCAGCTAAGGCTGGTAAGTACTTATGCAACCTAGCTGATATGGATTAATTGTGGAGATGCAGGCTTAAATATTCTGTGATTATTTTAAATGAGGCTAACAATAGCAGAAGAGCTTTGAGTTTTTTTGTAAATATTGATAACAACAAGACTGTAGTACGATTTTAGCACAGCATTATTTTTGCTATTTTCTGTGAAATGAGCTTTGGCATTGACTAATTGTGATTAAATGCACAGTTTATTTCTGGTACAATTCTTTCTTCTTCTTTGAGTTTGCGCTTCTATTATGATTCTAAAATAAATTGTCATATAGTTGAAAAAGTCAAGTCCTTTTCCTTCTTTTATTTCCATATTATTGTGTGACATATATCTGGTGTTGAGAACAGATTTTTTAAATGCAGAAATTCATTTTAATAGCTAGAGGAGTTTGAAACTTGAGGCTAAGCTACAAATTATATAATAATAACAGTATCTTGTTTCTCTCACTGACCTTCATTTGAAAATAAAGACACATTAAAAGGAAATAAAAGGAAAAGGCATGAAAATTTTTAGTACATAATAATATAGTTGTGAAAAACATTTTGATAAATTTGTTGTACACTTACTTTTTAACCCTTTGAAGATTGAATGTTTCCCATATGCTCTGGCTCTCTCTCTCTCTCTCTCTCTCTCTCTCTCTCTCTGTCTGTCTGTCTGTCTCTCTCCCTTCTTCTCTCTCTCTCTCTGTCTCACTCTGTCTCTCTCTCTCTCTCTCTCTCTCTCTCTCTCTCTCTCACTCTGTCTTACTCTGTCTCTATCTCTCTCTCTCCGTCTCTGTCTGTCTGTCTGTCTCTCTCCCTTCTTCTCTCTCTCTCTGTCTCTCTCTCTCTCTCTCTCTCTCTCTCTCTGTCTCACACTGTCTCAATCTCTCTCTCTCTCTCTCTCTCTCTCTCTCTCTCTCTCTTTCACTCTGTCTTACTATGTCTCTCTTTCTGTCTCTGCCTCTGTCTGTCTGTCTGTCTGTCTGTCTGTCTGTCTGTCTGTCTCTCTCTCTCTCTCTCTCTCTCTCTCTCTCTCTCTCTCTCTCTCTCTCTCTCTCTCTCTCTCTCTCTCTCTTCTTGTATCTGTTTTTTGTATGTAATAGTTATCAATTAGGATGATCTGGTATTTTCAGGTGTCAGCATCGATTGCAAAATTGTTTACAGAAAGCACCCGCAAGATGCTCGGGGTATAATCATCACACTCCATATTGACAAGCAGAAGCTGAAGTACTCGTTGTCATGATGTGTAATAAAGTATAGTTTGACTATTTTAAAATACTCGTTTTTGATGATTTCACTTACTTAACTTGATTGTAAAGAAATTGTGTGAATTTGTAAATTGTGAATCAAAATAATAATTAACCCCTTTTTTTGTTTGTGAGACTAAGGTATTTTAAAGAAGATTATGAATGTACATATTACAATGGAAACCTCATAATTTAAATTGTATGGAATGGATGAAAACTTCGAATTAAGAGGATTCAAATTTAAAAAAAAAAACAAGTAGCATATATAAATCTATGACTCATTCATTGAATGTATACTGGGACTGCATCAGGTAACTCTCTCCTTCTTCTGCCCCGTGTTGCTACCTGCATCGGTGTTACTAATGGCAGTCCTTTGTTGGTGGTGCATCAGCTCCCTCCTCCCTTTGTTAGCCTACTGATCTGCCTTTCTTGGGCAGTGAGAAGCACTGCTTGCCACTTGAAAGATACATGAATTACTTGTGTAATGCCATATGAGGAGGTATCAACTTCGAATAAAGAGCATCGAATCAAAAATATTTCGAAATATGAGTCAGATTCTAACAAAAGCAAAGAGCAAAAAACAACCTATGCTCTCACAAAATTCGTCTATTAGAAATTTGCATGATCAGACTTGTTTTTTTTTTTGAGGTTTCCATTGTAATGGAAACGATTTCCCTTAATATGAACCTGGAAAGGGTGGGGGTTGGGGAGTGCCCTCTTTGCCCTGTATCGTTCTGAACATTATTATGCTCCGGGTTAAACTTGCTGTAAGCTCAATTCTTAAAAAAAGAAAACAAAAAAACCAAAGGATATTTTTATAAACATAGGCAATATTACAGGGGAGAGAACATGGCATTTTAAATCAAATAGGTGTTGATCAACAAAAAAATGCTTTATTATCATTGAAAGATTCGCAAAGATCAATTTCTTTTTTCTTTTTTTTTTTCAGGCTAAAACACAAAATGGAGGAAAGCTCATATCTCTCCATTGAAGATTAAGATTTGACTTTTCAATCATACTTTTACAGAACAAGCATGGAAAAATTTGCCCACATCTCTTCCCAATTTTCACTGTTTAGTTTCCTCCAAGCTTTGATATTTGTCTTTGTAATGTAAATAAGAACAACATCAACAATAAAAAATTAATTGCTATTTTAATGCAAGTTTTTAGTAGGGCTAGATTTACACCTTGACCTAAAAATAGAAACCATCCATCTTTCAACTTGGGCCTCTGCACCACACAGCAGCAAAGAGCCCGCAACTTCCTCTAGGTTTTTCTTTGGAATATCTCTGGTTTCATTACAACAGCCCACATGCTCTGAAAATAAGTGATCTGAGTTTATGGTTTTCAAAACAAAGTCCCCAAGTAGCGACACATAAGTTTATAAAAATCTAAATTTATTACAAGGAAAATATTTTTTCCAAACTTGACTAGATACCTGCTTTTAAAGTTCTTGTCTCTCTGGTTGAGGGCAGTTTGACTATCAGACAAGAGAAACACACTAAGAAGAGTATATAGTCACCATGCAGTGTTACATATTTCTACCACCTCTCTTTGATTTTTAAAAAACCCAGAGAAGGCCCCTAACAAGTCTCAACAGCTTCAATGGTGTCCTCAATGTCAAGGAAACGTCCTTTGAAGGAACAGAAAAAAGTCTGAGGGGGTTAAGTCTGGTCAATAAGTTGGATGTAGCAAGATTTCAAAGCTGCACTGTTCTGCTGTGTGGACTGATTTTTGTACCCTTTGCGGGAGAGCATTGTCATTGCAGTAACAGGATCCCAACTGAGTTGTCCACGCCTTTTTTTCTAACCAATTTGGACCGCAACTTTATCGGCAAACTCAAGCAGTAGTCTCCTGTGACTGTTTGTTTATTTCCAAGTAGTCAATTATAACTATACTGTCACAAGCTGAGATCATGACAAAATGAT
The DNA here is from genome assembly GCA_033675545.1 of Elysia crispata. Taxonomy (NCBI): domain Eukaryota; kingdom Metazoa; phylum Mollusca; class Gastropoda; family Plakobranchidae; genus Elysia; species Elysia crispata. The sequence goes on along the minus strand of JAWDGP010002489.1, from coordinate 99,412 downwards.
CTTTCTATTTGACCTTTATCTTTTTCAAGGACATTTTTTATCAGGAACAAAATAATAAATCCATAGTAAAGATGTTTGTAAAGAAATACACGTATGTCATTGGACTTCATTGGAAGGAGAGTTTTGCAAGATTCAACCCACTGCTTCTTTTACTCATTGGTCAATAAGCGAGGTACCTACTGTGCAAAAACCTTTTTCAAATTTAGATGGTCATGGAGAGCAGGTTCAATTGACCTTACTTTGATTCCAGTTTCGATTGACAGCTACTTGACAGTTATGTGTCTATATAAATCTTTTGTAAAACCAGTATATTCACTATTGTAACATTATCTTCAGTTATCACAAAAGGTGGACATCCTTCAGGATCTTCATTCATTAGCCACATGAACACAGAATTGAATTTTCTTACCCAATATGTCACAGCAATAAACTATTATATCAAGGACATTTATCTCCATAACTTGGAGCATTTCTTGAAAAATATCAGAAGAGGATTTAACTTGCATGTGTAAAAACATGATAACCGAACAATATTTAACCGGCTTCAGATACAGCTTAAGCGAAGGAAAACAAACAGAAATGCCAAGGAAAAAAAATAGAGATAAGAAAAGCAAATTAAAGGTCATTGTCTCTTAGACACGAATAAGTCTTGCCTACTCTCATCTAATTAAAAATACATGATTGTTTTTCGTTTGGACAGGTGTGTTTGAGATATTTTTTATTTAAGTCAGTAATGGAATTGCTTTCAGAAAGGAGAGGTACAAAAAAAAAAAAGATGTCCCTTTATTTTTCCCTTGCATTTAATATTAATGATTCGTTTTGAAAATCATTTACATGACTCTCAATTTCGGGCTTACACAGCTCTTTGACTAATTCATCCAACTGTAAAAAACATAACAGTTATTATAACAGTACGAAATTGGATGTCATTTAACTTGTATTTTGTAACAAAATCGTTTTCAAATTAGAACTCTGATTTCGAGTGGAATCAGATTGTCAGAGAGAGAGAGAGAGAGAGGGAGGGAGGGAGGGAGGGGGAGAGAGAGAGAGAGAGAGAGAGAGAGAGAGAGAGAGAGAGAGAGAGAATAGGAGAAGCATAGTTGAAAGATCTCTCTCTCTCTCTCCCTCTCAGCAAGCCTCCACAAGATCTTGCAATTAGGATGGAGCCTTACTATTGGTACATGTATATATTTCAAATATATCACACAGCCTTGTTTAAAAAAAATCACTTCAAAATTCATGATTGTAATTTATATATAAAAGAGAGACATTTTTTTTTGTTTCATATTGTTATGTTGTTTTGTTTGTTTTTTTTACACTGGTGACTTTTTACAAGACAAAAAAATTTAGAATGGTATATTGAGACAGCATTAAAAAAATTACGTTGCCACAAACATTCGATTCATATACACCCGTATATATAATTATAAACTAACCAAGTGGCTAGAATATGACGAGTGACAGATGCTCTGATAGTGACGAGGAACAGAGATGTGTAGAAGGTCGTGATCACAGGTTAATGAGACATTAACCTAGTGGTCATAATAGCCTAACTTCAAGAGAAGATCACCTGATTAATATATATATATATAAATGTGTGTGTGTGTGTGTGAATAAAACAATGAAATTTCGTCACCGAAGTGAAACTTACCTCTTTCACGCCCAAAATTCCATGATGTGAGTTTATTATTTATATTTGGAGTTTAAGTATGTCCAGGGAGGCACCACAAATAAAGCCAAAGCACACACAGTTACTGAGTTAGTGGCATAATATCTAGAGAATCAAGGTATGAGTACAACACCATTGTCTTGGGAGCCCAGTTTTTGGAACAGATATCACTTGTTTTAGCTCTCATTGGGAGGTCAATAAAGAAAAAAACTAGTTGGAGAAATCCAATCATGTCTTAATAAAAGCTAAAATAATTTTTTTCAAGGACAATTTATGAACAAATTTGAGTTGTAAAATTTACCTAAGTTGCATTTATTTTCTTGAGTGGCATTTGTCCACCTCCATTTTTTTTGGTCAACTACTGCAACTTTGGGCAATTCATATCTCAAATGCCTTGGAAATAGCATTCTTAAAGGTACTCTGTCATCAAATAGGCCTAATAGTAATAATCTTACGTGCATCTATGCGTAATGAACAAAACAGCGTATTGGTCTACAAGATACAATATATTTTTTTAAATTTTCTCATGAAGTACACTCCTTTCTGTTTCGTACTGCATCCTTCTTTTCTTCTCCTTTGCGTGATGATAAAGGTAGCTGTCCCCCAAGGTCTTCCAGATGGCCGTGTAATAATACTTTTATCGTAACAAGTTTGGTACTTTTAAGCGCTTCTTGCATGTAAAAATACTCAGAGTCATTTCCCCTGTTGGTTAGATATCATGGCTGACAAATATAAACAATCTCTTATTTGCTTCAACCTGTAAGAGCGGATAAGATTTGGATTTAAACAAAATCTAGATTGTTAGAAAAAGGGATTTACAAAGATAAACATGCCACTAGGCATAGACAGGTCAAGATTCTACGCAGATAAATGCCGAGAACTTGAATCACAATCATTGGTTAGTAATATTGAATTGCATATCGATCTAAGATCCAGAGCTGGATCTGCACTAGAAGGGAAAAAAAACTTTAGATTTATATCTGATTCTGGAAAGAGTTCCTTTTAGGGTCGGACGGTTTTTCACATAGAAGAAAGCCCAGAGAAGGGGAATAAGTTATATAAGAGACAGAGCTGAAATAAATTAATTTTTCGTCTTTGTGTAACTCCAAGCAAAAACCAAGCCCAATCTTTTTCTATGGTTCCGAACAAACGAAGCCCTCTTTGGAGTGTAAATTAGTCCGTACCTAAAAGGAACTCTTTCCATATATATATATATATATATATATATATATATATATATAGAGAGAGAGAGAGAGAGAGATCCACATTGAAAGGAATATGAACTGTGCAAACAACTAAATATGACGTAAATACAATGTAAAAGTTATAAAGCTAATTTTATGCACTTTCACATCATGAATAGGGACACTCTCACACAAAATTGTGTAATCATTTTATTTTCTCTGGGCACTTCTGTACACTAGATAAACATTTAATTCATTTAAACTGCATGCAGAATGTGAGTAAGTGAAATACAAAAAACAAACAAAACAAATTGAAAACTCCTGTGAGCCTCAGTCCACATACCTGTGTATGTCTATGTGTCCCTGTCCATCTATCTGTCTATTTGTCTACCTGCCTCTCTCTCTCTCTCTCTCTCTCTCTCTCTCTCTCTCTCTCTCTCTCTCTCTCTCTCTCTCTCTCTCTCGGCCTCTAACGTTGTTTGACTGCTTTCTTAATTTCTATATTCATTTATGTCTTTCAGTCAAATGTGCATCTTTCTAAGATCCATTAGAGGCTAGTTTGTTTATGTCCTGTAAAAATATGGACTTGATCGTTGTTAGCGATTCAACTTCTTAGTCTATTCAAGCCAGCATGAAAGTCACTGTTCCTGAAGCATCTATTTTTGCAGATGTGGATAGCTCAGTGGTTAAGTGCCTGGTCTTGTCTCGGCAAGGCGATGGGTGCCGCATCGAAGTGCAGGTTCGATCCCTGTTCATTCCATCAGTCATTATGTTTTCTCGTCTTTTGTCTTATTTGTCGGTCTCAAGCTAGATCTAGGTTTGTGGTTGATTTTTCTATAATACTTCTCTCTGGGAAGCACGTGAATATACACTTACTTAATTTCTTTTGCAATTAAGAATTTTTTTGATCAAACACAAAATGTTATGAATAGTTTTTGAGCTGTTCCATGAAACTATTTTTTTTTTTGGATAGTTTTTGCAAGAGCCCTTAATGGTTATTATAGATTGATGAGTCATATAATGTTCAACCAGCATGATTGCTTCTATTTTGAATTTTTGTAATTGTCTCTTTGATCACTTTTACATATTAATGTTTTGTGCACCTTCACAACGTGTTGAAATGATTTTTAAAAAATGAGTTTGACGTTTTCGATAGATATTTTTCAAAGAACTATTATTGTCGGTCATAAATGCTTAACTAGATGTGAGGGCTGTTTGTAGATCACCCATAATCATTTTTTCAGCATGTATGTCCTATTATATATGTTTGTTTGCAGAGAAAAGATGAGCGAATTGCTCAATTGGAGACAGAAAATGCCATGCTGTATCTTAAGCTGGCACAGTTAAGAGCCGATGTGAAAGAGGCAAAACAAGAAGCCTGTCAGTCGGTGTCAGGTCTTGAAAGTGGAGCTGCTTTTAAAGCCAGCGTTAAAGAAAAAGCATCAAAACTACGCAATGATGCACAGGTACATTAAAGATTTATTTGGTTGTTTTAAACCCCAAAGAGGCTAAACAATGACATTAAAATAAAGAACTTTTTTTTTCTTGTTTTACAGTTTCAATTTAAAAAGTTATATAGGATAGATTTCATTTCATGCAGGTTGGAAATAATTCTGTGTTATGTCATTCATTTTTATTGGCAAGCTAATCCATATTTTTCTTCTGTTTTAACTCAGGACCGGACATGCATCATCTGCATAACTACCTGAGATGTCCATGAAAAATTTAAACATTGGAACATTTTATGCAATCCTCAAATGCCATTTCAGGGCTTGTAAAAAAAAATTAACTTTTCAAAGATGTATTTTCACTGAACTGTAGAGAGATAATACATACAAGCAATAAAAGAAATGTTAAAGACAAATAAAAAACAAGGACGATGAGCCAGAAAATTCCAGTACTCATCCGTGAAATAATGTATAAAAGCTAACCCTTGTTACACCATTAGTTCATATCAGAGAGAATGTAATTAAAAAATTAGATTAAAAATAGCAAGGAGATCAACAGTATGAGAGGCTAAAGATGATGATCAATATTTCATATATCTCAAACCTTTTTAATGAGTCAGATGTTGGCAATCTATCTTGGGAAAAACAGTATTTGAGACTATTTTTTTTTATTTATGTAAGTATTTACAAGCATAAAAAACTGTATGCTTCATCACTGAATTATGCAAATTCTATGCAATTCTCACTTTTGAGAAGATTTGATGTGAATGAATACAGTTTTGAATATAAAAATAGCAACACTTGACTCCTAAGGATGCAAATCAAGACATATAGACCATGAAGAAGGAATCTAGAATTATATTTTGTGTGTTAACTTTCAGCTCTTGTTTCAGACCTTTTTCATAAAGCTTAAGGTTTTTTTTTTATTTTTTTGCTTTCATAGGCTATCAAAATCGAGCTTGGCAAAATGAGAGCTCTAGCTAAAGAGATTCCTGTTCAATTTGCTCACAGTGTGAAAAGAGCTAATTCTGTGATGCATCACCACCAAGCTGCACTAGAATCACACTCCTCCAACGTTACAGGTAAAAGGAAACAATTTTAACAGTGAGTTTTATTTTTATGCAAAAGAATGTGCAACAATGAGTGTCTAGTTTAGCATGTGAACATTGATCTCATCTTGAAATGAGCTGGAATGTGCTTTTAGTGCACACAGCTTGACTTCATCTTGTAAAATTCTCTGCCCTTGCACCTCTTTTATTTTTTTTTTAAACAATTGTAGTAGTTGCAGATTTTAATTGTCTTTGACCCTTTTCTCTATTCTGACTCAGAAAATATAAAAAAATGATGGTGTTTATTATATATGAAAAAGGTGAGGTCTTCTTATTAAGTATCTGCTGATGAGTCTACAAGACTCCCGCTGAACATAAGTTATTACTTAACTTGAATTCTTATTTCTCAGCAAAATATCCTGATATTTACAGCTGTCATGTTTAAGATTACAACTTTCAAGCTGATCCTTGAAATCCGCATTAGAACCTTGAAACAGCAAAGTGGAAAAATTACAGGAACACTGCCTTTGAAATTTACAAAATTCTGCAATATAAATATGTCTTGACATCCTCTTGTTTTCTACCCACCAGGCCACCCAGCATTTAGATAAATGATTTCTCATTCCTTATCCAGCAGACAAACTCAAAAGTCAGTGCACTACTAGTAGTACCTACAAATATGTAAATATTTGAAAGTTTTAACTAACGGTTTTGTTTTCTGTACAATGGCCCCTGTGTTTTGCATCCACATCATATTTTTCGTTGATAATAAGTTATTTGAACATTTTTTCTTATCTTTCAACTTCTTTTTCCTTTACATCAATTGAGTCAGGTTGTTTCACTTTTAAAGACTGATAAACAAGACATTTGACATCAACTATCTCATAGAACAATAACATCTGTCTGTGGCAAGAATTTGCGCTATTTCAAAGCAAATCTTAGAGTACCACTATATTATTTTTATGAGTAGGAAGGTAACATGAAGATTTTTTTTTATGTCTGTGCATATTTCATGGCATTGTATATTTCCAGCCCTAATATTTTTGCTAATCTCTCACCTAGCTCCCGCCCCCCCTTCCTTTTCCATGATTTTCTTATCTCAGCACTCGCAGATCAGGTGGCCCAGCTTCAACAGAACCTTGATGATGTCACAGACAAATTAGGTCGTGAGAAGAAGAGAAGACAAGAGCTACACAATCTGCTCATGGTATTTGGCACTTGGAAACAAATTTTATTTATAGCGACCATTTATTATTTTTAAAGCTTTATTCATATGTCTTGCAAAACAGTGTGAGCTCCATCTAACTTTTCAGTCTTATATTTCATTTCCTTGTTTGAATAGAGATTGTTCTATATTCAATCTAGATTAAAATGGATAGAATGTTTTTTTGAAGAAGTAAAATTTTAAACTAGAGTGCACATGCTTAATCATACTGTTTCTATTTTCTTCTAGCTTGAAACTGATGAAAGCTAAATTGAAAACTTTTATAGCATGAAAAGATCTATTTTTGCATGTATTTTTGATTCACAAAGACTTTTGATCATATCAAATCTAATCCAGAGATGTATAATTGTTATCATATAAATTTTTTATGAACATTTTAAATAAAATTTTAACCTTTGCTACCATACTCCCTAATTAGGAATTGAGAGGAAATATCCGAGTCCATGGCAGGCTCAGGCCCCTCATGGAATTTGATGCTGACAATGAAGATGTGACTTCACTTGGGAGGTAAGTTTTTAAATTAAACATGTCAAAAGTACTTCATTATACTTCATTGTGTTCTTTGAGACTTAAGCATTGCAGAGGCCTGATAGTTTGGCTGAAGCAAGATTACAAAACTTATTATTCAATTAGAAGCACTCATGGTTTAGAACATTGAAGTATGCTGATGATACTCAGCTCTATCAATCAGTCTCACCATCTGATTTCTCTGGTCTTGTAACAGCTATAATAGGTCACATAGATGTCAAAATAGTGCTGCTAGGATGGTAACAGGAAAAATAATAGGGACCATGAAACACCTGTCCTTAAACATCTATACTGCTTACCATCAACAATCATGCATTAAATATAAGACTTTGATTCTCCGTTATAGATGCCTTTATGGCACTGCACCTAGATATTTGATCATCGCATTCCCTTCATCCGAATGGAAAAAAAAAACCTTTTGAGTGTGAAAGGATTTAGAAGTAAAACCTAATAGTAGGGCAAAAGATTACTGCTACATGGATAATCTGGAAGAGCCTAACACAGCAACTGAGAGACCCAAATTCAAAAAGAGACTTTTAAAAAGCTACTAATAACACATTTGTTCACCGCTTAGCTTAGTTAAATGTAAAACCATGTTCTTGTATGCATGAATGATTTTTTTACTTGTATGTGATGTAATAATACTACTTTTTTCTCAATGTCATGTTCTTTATAAATAAAATTTTAAAGAGTAAAAGCACCCAGGGCTGAGGTTTTTTTTGGAGGGAGAGCACTCTAGAAATCATTAATAATAGAAATTATTATTATTATTATTATTATTATTATTATTATTATTATTATTATTATTATTATTATTATTATTATTATTATTAATATCATTATTATTATTATCATTAATATTATTTCATGTCACAGCTGTATGTAACTGCTGGAAAAATTTAAAAGAAAGTGATGTGTTTTAACATACCTTATGAAATGAAACCACTTTGTCTTGACAACCAAATTTATGTTTTTGTCTGTTAGATTTTAGAACTGAGACAGTCCATTTCAATTTTATGTTTAACAAATTTAAATCATGTTAATTTCCAAAGGATTTAATTTTCCTTTCCTGTTTAGGCCTGGCACAAGATCAGAAGTGGTTGTGCATTTTGTTGATGATGTAAGTTTAACAACTTTATCTCATTTTCTGTACTTCTAAGCTATTATATTAAGTAACAAGATAGATAGAACTTTTTTTCTGTAAGTGTTTGCAATATAAACAAAAAAAGAAAAGCATTAATTAGTAAGAAACGTTTTTTTTATACCAAAGAGGTGATATGTTGTGTGGACACATGTAGCACATTCTCTAACCACAGAGCTTATAAATTCTCTTTTGATGTCCATCTCAAATTTATAGGGTTAATGATTATGTACTGTGCCCGTGTTAAATAGATCCAGATTTGAGTCTTTCTAAGAGTGGATCTGTTGAGTCCCTTTTCTCTCCCACTTTTCTGTCCACCGATTCATGATTTTCCTTTTACTGACATAACATAACACGATAATGATGTTTTATTATTTATGATGTATCATGCTGAAAAGATCAGTTAACAAATGAGAAAAAAGTCACTTCAAAGTATCTTTTTCAAAACATGAATAGAACAAGTGTATGTATATATCTCAATATTTAAAATTTATTTGACAAAACACACACACTTTCCAGAAAGTCATTGCTTCTCACTACTTTTTTTTTCCAGGAAAATATTTGTGTGCGCACCAGTAAACATAATAAAGTTTTTGAATATGAAAGGTATGATTTTTTTACATGAACCAAGAATGATTTCTACAAATGCACTTGTATATGTTATTAACAGACACTGTCCAACTCCTTGATCATAGCTCTTAATCGTACTATGGTGACCAAAAAAAAAGGAAGAAAATAACATGAGATTATAATGATAACCTCATTTTAAAGAGAGTTTTAATCTCCAATAAATTAAAAAGAAGAATGTTATGCTTTTCCAGAGTTGAAATAGTTTTAAACACAGTCATTTTTCAGTTATAATTTTGATAGAAATTTAAACAGAGATCTTTTACAAAATCATGCTGGCATTCTGAAGTAAACCACTTTCTTCATTAACTCTTTTCTGTCAAAGCTCATGGCTGTCACTAAGAAATCTACTCTGGATTTTGCATGATTATTGATAATTGTTGAAAAACAGATTTATAAGCTAAAAAAAGTCATGTTTAAATCAAATATTATTTATGAAAAGAATTTTGTTATTAATTTTTTTCTTCCAAGGGCTCCCTTGAAATATATATTGTCTTTTTCATTTTTAAAGACTATCATTGTCAGTGAATGGGTATTAGTTTTTATTTACATATATACACAATTTATATAGAATGTATATTATGTATAATTGATTCATCATTTTATGACATGCAATCAAATTGCCAAGTCCTCTTCATTGTTGTTTTTGGTCTGTGGTTTATTTGCTGTAAAACCATGGCACTTTTTGATGCACACAATATAATGTATTTTTTTTTATACCATGATAGGGTGTACAGTCCAACGGAAAAACAGGAATCTGTGTTTGATGAAGTGCAGCCAATGCTTACTTCACTGCTAGACGGGTAAGATGAAGATTTGTAAGAGGAGCCAGCAAAAAAAATTCACACAAATTTTTGTCTTTGTTGTGAAATTGAGGGGTTAGACTAATCAAAGATATTGTCATAAAACTTATAACTTCACTAGCAGAGCTGGGAGTTTTCAGTTCTTATTTGTTACGCTATTTATTAAAAAAAATTGGAATTTAAGATTTTATTCTTTTTTACAGATTTTTTATATGGAATTTAATTTTATCATAACTTTTTTATAATTAAAAAAAAAATAATGCTTTGGTCAGTGTTTTGTGTTTTATTTCATCTGGAAAGATAAAAAAGCTTGCCACTGCAACGATCAACAGAAAAGTTATATCAGAGGCATAATGGCTTTTTAAACTAATGTTATGTTCAATGAAACTTTATGGATGATACAAGTGCTGTTGCCTGATATACCACCTAAAGAACTTGAGTTTAACCAATGATCTTGTTCCACGCTACTCGTGACTTAAGTGTTTGGATTGTTTTGTTTTATGTCACTTTGAACCTATGAAAATGTAAGGAATGAAAAAACAAAGAGGCTGAATGCCATATTATATATGCATAAATTGATTTGGGCTCTACTTCTTCAGATAACTCAATTTACACTTAACATAACACTTAGAGATTTCCTGTGCAAAGTCTAAAGCTTATTTCATAAAACAAAAGTTATTGACTTATTTATTTTTGAGTATTAATTTTATTACCTTGACAAGTGGAATGTGTTTTACAATTCATGTATGCTGCTCACATCTGTAAAAGAAACCCAAATTTTTGAAAGATACTAAAGATAAAATTATGAAGTATGAAAAATAGTTCAGTATTAAAGAATGCAGAACAATGTTTAAAACATTCTGTATTACTCTTTGGTAATTTCTCTGATGATTGCAGTTCAAATTGGTCTCATATTTACAGACAAATTAACTTCTTTGAGACAAAACCTGATGAAGTAGATATCAGAAATCACTAATTTAAACCACAAAGCTGTGCCACAAAACTTTCTAAAAATATTTTTAAATCTCAGTGGAAATTAAGTATTTAAAATAATCTTTATTTGCCCCATCATTAATAATTTTATTTGGACGTGACTTTGAAAATAACAAAATAATGGATATTATGGACTTATAATCTTTCATACTTAATCTGAAAATAGCTTAAAGCATTTAAAATTTTGCAAATAAATAAAAAAGGTCTTTAATGGATATTAGTAAAAATCTTTATTTGCTCGATCATAAACAATTTTATTTGGACATGACTTTGAAAATAACAAAATAATGGATATTATAGATTTATAATCTTTCATACTTAATCTGAAAATAGCTTAATGCATTTAAATTTTTGCAAATTAAAAAAAAGGTCTCTAATGGATATTAGTAAAAAAATTTAATTGCCCAATGTGATTCATGTGGACTTATGATAATCAAGACAGGGAAAAATATTTTATAACTGTTTAATCTGCTGTATTAACATAGCACATTTTCTGTCCATTTTTCTTTTCAGTTACAATGTCTGCATTATGGCCTATGGCCAAACAGGCAGTGGGAAAACACACACCATGTTAGGCAGCCATCGTGATGAAGATTATAATCCTAGCCATGATCCGCATCCAGATGAAGGTGTTATCCCAAGGGCTACAAGAGAACTTTTCAGGTTTCAACTATTTTCACTAGTAATTTTGAAAGTGTTTTTTTTTTTCTTTTTTTTTTAATGAATATTTTTTTCATTTGTTTTTAAAATGTGTCTGACAAGCCTTGAATGTCAAGAGATGAGAATGATAATTAAAATAATTTCTCGGCATTCAATTTTTAGTAGCAATTAAAATATAGTGAGATGTGGTATATTTCCTCTTCCCTCCCCTCATTATATCATATCTTTCATCATATACATAGATTAACAAGAGGAACATATAGAAACCCACTGTTAACTGTCTTTTTTTTGTTCACTTATTTAGTACAATTCTCTCTTCCTTAAAGATAACTGAAGATTATTCTGCATATATTTAATTTACAACTTTTCATTAAATCCTATAGTTTCCAAGCCATAAGTTCTTGAACTGGAGATATTACTGCTTGGCAATACTTAGGAAAGCCTACAAAGTTATCTTCAATGCTTAATATAATAGGCTATTTCGCAAAAACATTTCATCATTATGCTTGTAGAGTAATCACTTAACACATCTAGGCAACTGTTTATTTTTTTTAATTGGTTTAGATTTAATGAATGTGTATACAAGATATTTCTTTGATTTATAAATAGATATCACTCTTCTATGTGATGTCTGTTATTATTGCCTGTGTGGAGTGGTATTCTTGAGTGAATGTGGAGGATGCTTACAGGCATTTTTATCTTCTACTCCTTAACTTTAAATCTTCCCATCAGTAATGATTGGTAGTGCTTTGATTTTTGTCACCATATAGGGAAACATAATTAATTAAAATGTGTTTGTGGGAGTACCGTACTTAATTTTTTTTTTGTACTTTGTACACAGCTCGGATCAAAATATGCATTACTCTTACTGTCTTAGCCATACTATATTTTAAATTGTAGTCTGTAGTCCAGATTTTTGCATTTAAGGTCCTTTTTCTTTATTTAAACATAAATCTATATTTTAACATCCTGACTGATCTATCAGATTGATAGAGGAAAAACCAGAGGGTAGCCACACTATTGAGGTATCCATTGTAGAGGTCTACAATAATGACATAAGAGACTTATTGAGTCGTGACCCTAATGCCAAACATGACCTAGTCACAGGTGGAGATGGTCAGCTCAGTATACCAACTGTTACCTCCAAGTGAGTGAAATCAAATGAGACTTCAAAGGTTCTGGTTAAGCTAACATATACTTTTTGCTCATAAGTTGTGAAACGAAGGCATTTCAATACTTCTCTTTTTCATTCTTTTTGTTCATAAAGTTTAAATCAAATTTCATAAATAATCTACCTGGCTCTAAATGTTGAGGTCTATGAAAAAATATGCTTAGATATTTTAAAAATGACCATGTTGTTTATAAAGTTGTCGGTGGCTACGAAAATAGTTACTTGCAAATTCAAATTACAAAGTTTCAATTGTTCTTTCATCAAACAAAATAAAAAATATCCATCCCATAATCTTTCACTGGCTTGTTAAGCCAGTGATTCAAAGTTAATCTGAATGAAAATATGATAGAATTTAGTCTTAATATGCATTTAAATCTCATCTCCTCCCCTTGAAAGCTGAAAATAACCATGCAGCATTTGATTGTTGTTTTTTTTTAAATAAAATGCACGCTGCCTAATATCAAATATAAACTTCAATTTGTTTTTTTTTTTCAAAGTAAATGCTTACTTTGACAGATGCATCAACAGCAATGTCACATTTTCAGAGTGATGAAGGTAATGTCTGTTTTTTTTTATTTTTTTTTTTTATTATTTTGATTGTTTCTTAAACACAATGTAGTTAAATTATAGGTTGGGGGAAATTTATTTATAAAATGTATCATTTTTCTTCTCCTATTATTAGGTCAGTGGACAATGTTTACAGTGTGATGACACTTGTCCAATATGGATTAAGAACACGACAAGAATCAGCTACTTTAGTGCATGAGCACTCTAGTCGATCTCATCTTATTGTCACTCTGACTGTGGTGTCTAGAGCTCCAAGCTTCTTTGCCACAAAGTCACTGTCGTCTGCAGATTTGAGCAGCAGTGGCTCTAGTATTGGTGGACTTGACGGTAAAAATGGGTGCTGCTGCACTTAAATTTTAAGATTATTTTATGTATTGATTGAAATGTCTGAAATGACCAAAACAAAAAACAAAAAAAAACCACCCAAAATGCTATAGGTTTTTTTGGAGGTTTTTATTTTTTGAAGAAAAAGATATTTTGAATTATTTAGTCACATTTTTATATAAAACATCTATTGAAAAAGTTTGATTCCCATTGTCCAGTGAAACAAACCTTTTGAAATAAGGGTTTCAAAATAAACAAGAAACATTTTTGTGTTTTAATTACAATTATAAGTCAGTGAATTGAATATTTGCATGGTACTCTCATCTTTTAGGCCGTCAAACTCCAACCTTTGGAAAGAAAGGCCGTGCACAATCACAGACATGGACTCCAGATCAACTGCAAGGCATGCAGCTATCATTGCAGCAGCAACAGCAATCACAACAACAACAGCCAGTTATCAGAACAAAACTTCAACTGGTAGACCTTGCTGGCAGTGAATGTGTTGGTGAGGATGTCATGCTCATATTCTTCCATATATACTTTTTTACCTCTGCTCTGTTTTCATTCAAGTGGACGAAAATAAAGTTAATGAGATAAATAACAAATTGGAATTTATAAAAAAATTATACAAAATTTGAACAGGATAAATGAGATTTTTGTCACCATTACAAAATGATAGTTATTAATAATAGTAATTTAGTGTTCTGTATATCATTTATCATTTTTCAACAGTGCAAAGTATGTTGCATAAAATTTATTTGCCTTTTATCAGGCATGTCAGGAGTAAAAGGTGCAGCTCTTCGTGAAGCATCTTTCATTAACAAGAGTTTATCTGCACTCGCTGATGTTCTTGGCGCACTGGCAGAACACAGAACCCATGTTCCTTACAGAAACAGCAGACTTACTCATTTTCTACAGGATTCAATTGGTGAGAAGCAAATGCCTCAAATATTATAAATGTTAAGCATCCATAAGTGAAAAGTTATGAAGGGAAATTCAGTCCGTTGTAAAAGTTTTACAAAAAATATTGCTGAAACGGACCAAACCTATACTCGAATTTTGGGTGATTGGATTATACAGTGTATTCAATTCTACTGAGGGAAGATCGTAATTTTCTAACAGCAGATCATTCCTTGTATCAAGAGGCCAAAACTCAAATGATTGCTAGTAACTAAAAATGTAAAGTTATTGCAACAAGGATGGGCTAAGGCTTTTACAGCCCATCAGATAAACTGTATCAGAATCTAAAAAAAAAACCTCGAAAGCTACAGTCCATTCTCAGATTGCACAGATCCACAATCAGGAAAAATAATTTCCTGTGGATCTAAAAGCAAACATTCTTTTCTGTTCCATTTTTAACACTATCCCTCAACAGAACAGTATTCATCATGTTTTTTTTTTTTTTTTTTTTTTATCATTACTAAATTGTTGAACAGATATATTGTGAAAATAGAGACACGTTCAGTAACATTTTCTTAAACATTTAGTAACCCTTAATATATATATCAGAAAGGGAAAGTTCTATATATGAAGTGAAATTCTCCCAAGGGATGAATACTATGAATATGTTTTATTATGTAAATTCAAAAGAGAAAAAATATTTCCTAAATTGTAAATTCCCAAACTGATATGACAGCATCAGTTAAAGACGATAAGTTTCAAACAGAGTAAATGATGCTATCATTGTGTATTTAAAGTTGGGCTGCATTTATTTGAATTTATCTAAGTTCTATATGCAAGTATATATAATGATAAATATCATGTTTTCTTCTTTCAGGAGGAGATGCAAAGTTGCTAGTGCTGCTCTGTGTTTCACCAGCCCAGAGATATATCTCTGAGTCTCTGCAGTGCCTGGGATTTGGCCAGCGAGCTCGTCAGGTCCAGCGTGGCCCCACCAAAAGGCGCCTGCCTTCCAGTGCTGAGAAGATTAGTGGGCCAGACAACTCAGGCAGTAACAGACCAAGGACAGGCTCTGCATCAAAATAAGTCGCTATTTAAATGTCTGATTGCAAGTCCTGTAATTATGTAAGAAAAAAAATACCAAAGCACATTCATATGTATTTGATCCCACCTTTTTCCGCTGAAAACTCAGTAGATTTCACATTAAAAAAAGCCTGGATTTGTTTGCATTACAGGTCAGTTTTTATATATACATTCTAAACTTGATGAACCAGAAAGAAAATACTAGTTTCTCAGAAATGGGTAACTCATTATCATCTTGAGTTTTTAACTTGCATCTCCATGTTCACGCTTATACACTGTACATAACTAAATATTTGAAGTACTTTGTAAAGTCATGTCAAATTGCAAGATCTACGTGAAGCATCAGCATGAATTTAGTCTTCCATATATTTATCCACTGAAAGAATTTCAAGGCTACCTTTTGAAGAAATCTATTAAGCAAAAACTAATAGAGCTAAACATATATTAAGAGATTATGAGAATGTTAATTTCTATTTAATTCACAATTCTTTTTCTCAACCTGTTCTAAAAAGTTTTATTTGTTGTGTTTGTTTTATATGTAAGGAACACATTTTTTTTAATTGTCCTAAATGGCTGCTACTTTCAATCTGCTTTATTGCCATGGCTATGTCTTGCTTTTGTAATGTGAGAATATTTGTGGGAAGCAATTTTTGGTGCCTTTTTTGTAAAAGATATGAGTGATAGAAGTAAATTGCATGTAAAATTCAAGATTATTAAGCTCAAAGCTAAGCAGTTTGATAAAATCAATTTTTGTCCTCGTTATGAGAATAAATTAGAATCTTGGTCTTCAAACTTGATAATATACACTAGAGCAATATTTAAATTTTTTTATTAATGTAGATTGGTGTGAAAAGAAAAGCAGTCTCCCACGCTTTAGGTCAGTTTTGACTTCAAATTTCTTTCTTGCCCTATTCAAGAGTCTCTGACCTTTATCCAACATCATTTTGATGGAGAACATAGTAGTCAGGTTTATTAGATGCTCAAAAATACTTGTTTCAGATCTCAAAGCATGAGATGGTGTATTTTGTTAATAGCCAAATGACGAGTTGTAATGCAGTTTGAATGTTTCATTGAATTTGACAAGCAAAATTACCAGTCCAGGAACATAAGAGCTATTCCACACCAGTTTCTGAGAATATGAGTGTTCCAGGTCTCAATATCGGTGTTTGCTCTCTGAAATTGATACTCAAGATAATTTATTAGGAATTCACAGGAATTCATGCATAAGTAATGCTGAGTTCCTTCTTTCAGTTCTGTCCTAAATGTCACAAACAATAAATTATCTGTTACTTTACTGCCTTTTTATGTCTTGCAATCAGTCTGAAAAAAAGTTGCCTGTTGCCCGTGTGTCATAAAAAGTTGCCAATGTAACAAATAATGCCTTTTTCTAAGCTTTTCAAAGTTGATCTCATGAGATCATCAAACTTCTCTGAAGAAAGGAAAGATCATGAGGTAGAAGAAAAATTACTACATTCAAGTTTCAAAACTTCAATATCTGAATCATTTGTGTTTGTGAGACATATTCACCTGAAAATGAATTGTCTCAAGAGAAAAAAAAATTACCTCCTCAGAGATAGTATTTAAATTGCATGTGCCTCACAATGTGTTTGATTTGCCCATTGTGAATCACATTTGTGCGACCACATCAAACTTCCAAGAAAAAAACAAAGCTCACTTTTTTTAACACTTTTTTATTCTTTAACAAAAAAAATGATCAATGTACCAATACAAAAGAAGTATACATATTGAGATTGATACAAATTTTGGAAAAATCCTTCAGTTTAGTAAAATAACTATGGAAGCAAAACATGCTTAAGATAAAAAAAAAATGATAGATAAAATTGAAGCCATGCACACACGTACTGAGCATCGATAGACAGCAATCCTAACTAAGAACAATTATTAATATTAATATTAATATTATAAGTTCAAGTAAAAATTCATTGTAAAATGCTTTGAATTTGATATAAATACAATGGCAACATTATCTGCCTGGCTTGGAATGGACGAATTTCGATATAAGAGTTTATAAATTACATAAATGACAAATACATCTCAAAAAAAAATTACAAGCAAAATTCTTGACTGCCATAGAGCCATTATTTCATAGTTGTACTCATTTTTTTTAAACTTAGATGGTCACACTATGCCACCACCCTCACTTAAGCTTGAAAAGCGATTGGCCACACTTAGGATCAGTATTTGACATAGAAATTTGCCAGGATTATTGACTAATGAAAATCATATCACTTGCCAAAATCACAGGAACAGATGATATGGAAAAGGTGAAGGAGAAAAAGAGATTTTATGGGAATCAACTGTGTCCACTCCCCTATTCCCCAGGCAATTAATATTGCTTCACTGTAAGTTTTGAGTCTCAATCCATGATCAGAGAGCTTTGGGCAGTCCAATTGCACGTTGATACTGTTGATTTCAAGTTAATAAGGAAATATGACTTAGAAATTATAGCTTTAGATTTTGCCAAGTTGAGGAAAATAAAATTAACATCTGTAGCAGTTTGATTTAAAAGTAGGTTGCAAAATCTGCAGGCTATCTTCATGCATGTTTTAAGAATATAATTTACTTCTCAATGTATATTTTCATGGGTCAGTTGGGACAATTTTAATTTCAAATAAACAGAAAAAGACCAGAGAGAGGAATTGAGTTCATGCAGCTGTAAGTAAAGTCTTTTCAATTATTTTCACACTTAGACAACAGCACTCTTTTGCCATTACCTCTTATGAAAAAAAAGGAAATCACACAGCATACAAATACAAACGAAGCAGCAATAAAATAAAAGGAATCTCACCTTATACAAAGAATAGAAAAGGTAAAACTTCCACAACTTCACTGTACTTACATACCCCAAAACATTCATAGGTTACAATTTTTTGCCATACAATTTCCCAAAACATGCAGCAGCGCAATTTTGCTGGTGATAGAAATTTACAGCAATTCGTTTTCTAAAATACTTGATCTCATTTAAATATTTTCTGTGCACTCACAAACAGATTATTCTTTTGAGATAAAACAAGTTATAGCTGTTGATATGAAAGACTTTTGGTATTAAATTAAAATTGATGCATGTCATTTATGCGATTTGTAAAAATAGAAAAAGAAAAACAGATTTAATAGACCTGCAAACTTTACTGGCTCAACACACAAAACCCAAGACAATTTTCATTAAACTTAAGTATAACATTCCAAACTGCATTAAATGCGAGGCATTGTTAAATCAGCCGTCAAATAAAGGCAATCTGCGATAGCAAATGCAAATAAAAATGTATAATTACTCTTTGGCTCATCAAATGAAATGTAATAACATTTTCATTTATCTGAAGCATGAGGGTTAATACTACAAATTATATGAAACTCAAGATATCAGTAAATCAGCTGCCAAAGAAAGGCTATGTTCAAAAGCAAATGACAAATCAAGTATAATTTCAAGCTGTAAAAGATAGCCTATTTGCATTTTGATTTTGACACTTTTTTTAATATACCAAATGAACTTTGCCAATTTCAATCAGAAAGACAAGGGAACTGATACTATACTGAGGAATTCAAAAGAAAAGTGAAAGCTATAGATATGATTATGATGTGTTTGTTTTCACTTTTTGCAAAGCTTTATTACATTGATTAAGACAAGCTCTCATTATTGATCCGCTATACTTGCTATGAAATTAATATTGGCTACTATGAGGTCACAAGATTTAAAAAAAAACATATGCACGTGTTAATCTTCTTGAAATTGTAGGCTATCTTTATAGCACAATTCATCATCAAGTAATTAAGCGACTATTTCCAAGCATTAAATGTAAACCCTGGACAAAACTGTTTGTAGTTTCTTATGTGTTAAACATACGAAAGACAGGCAAAATCATTTGTCTCCTTGCCAATTTCAGAAATATAAATCACAAAAAAAGTTTGGGGACAGCAAACAAGTTTTAAAAAATCATGGAATGAGGCAAAATAGCTAAAATGCTTTTTTCCAAATAGATTCTTTAACAACAGAATTTCAAGTCCTATGAAGAATACATTTTAAGATTTCACTTTCTAGAGATCAGCCAAAGGAGGTGATACTATACAGTGATGAAAAGTTCTCTCTTGAAATAACCATAAGATATTTCTGAACTAAGATAAAATCTTTAAAATTTAATTACAGTTTTACTTTTCAACCATAAAAAGCAAGGTGTTGTCATATTGATATTTTTATTAATCTGACGACATTTTCATAATCTTTGTCACACAGCTTGTATACAAATCTCATTATGGATAAAGTGTATGTTTAGCATCTAACCCGCTTGGACTCAATAAAAAACATTATTTTATATCAAATATCTTCACACTGTTACATGAAACATGTAACAGTTTATCTTTGCATAAATAAGAATGTGAACAGCTTAGTGAGCCAGCTTCTCATTTTCTTATGATAATAACAGAAGTTAATATATTACCCCTTGGCCATAGAGTTAGTTTGTTGCTTTAATGCTTTAAAAAAATTGGAGCTTTTTTTAATTCTCAAAAATGTCCATGACTGAATAAATGACTAAAGATAAATCTTTTAACCCATCAAGAGTAAATTGTTCTTATCTTGGAAAAATGATATGGAGATAATAAAAATATAAATAAGTTTCTGAAATCATCTTTAAAAGATCTTCGATTATTATAAGTGTGGTATATCAAATGCCACTATGAATTCATAAACCTCCTATTTAGAAACCTACAGCCTAATGCATATGATACTTTTAGAAATTATGTGGAGTAAATTAAGTAGCACTTCAATCTTTTGCCACTAGGCAATAGTTACCAGTACTTTTGATTCTCTTTTCCTCAACATAAAAAAATGTTTTTCCTTTATCTTTAAAACTGGATAGACATACTACAAAATACATTAAAATGAAGACTTACTCTATATCATATGCTGATAACATGTACAAATTTTAGCCTAAACACTGAACATGTCAATAGTCAAACTGCAAATGAAGATAAATCAAATGGTTCAAATATAAAAAGTTGGATGAATTTTGTAATGTAAGGCTCTCATCTCCTAAAAGGTGATGTGTCAAGGGTTATATGTGTGTAACCAGTCTAAAACCCTACTATAACACCCCTGTGCTGCTGTCAGTCCCCAAACAAAGTCCATGTGGTTCCATAATGGCTGCAAATACCAGGCTTTGAGGTTGGGTATACTGTTTACAAGTTGCCTCACATCCTAAGACAAGAATCAAATGAGAATTGAAACAATGTTGGATCTTGGGACAAGTCGGTACAGGACAAGTGAGGATTTCTTTCTTTAAAAAAATGAATATGTTTATCTTTCCCAAAAGATTTTTAATGATATTGGAAAAAAATTACTTTTTAATATACTTTGAAGACTTTCAAAAGAAGTTTGAAAATGAATCTCAACCCAGAACTTTTTTTTCATATTTATTTTGAAAGTACATAAGTAAGAAATAATGGCAATGATCAGAATTAAAAATGATCCACCTATGTACTAGCAAGAACATTTGACATCAGTTTTGGATCCAAACACATAAAAACAGATCATTCAAGCATACGAGCACATAACCACTTCTAATGAATACTTATAGTTATATATTACTGGTGAAGCAAGACATGTGCAACACAACTCTAATCAAGAGATATAACATAACAAAACAAAAAAATAGTGTTCCTCATTTAAGCATTTCTTTTTGTCTTTTTTTAATACTATTGTGAGATTATTTAAGAAAATTAATTTGGAAAAGAATTGTTGTTTTAACAAATATTACAGTAAATTATGCCTCATATGAAATTTCTAAATATATTCAAAGAATGTATGGTTAAGAAGATTGTGACTTACCGCTGGGTCAGCAAGCCAGTCTTGAGTTCCACTGAACGCCACAACAGGAACTTTGACCTTGCTAATGTCGTACTGGGGTGGAGTGGACTGAAGAAACAAAGTTTAATGATTGAAGAGCACAAAATGAAATAATGGCTTACTAAATAGAATTACTGCTTTGCACCAAATTTAGAGGAGGCAGGCCATTGGTTTAATAATAAATAAGAATTTTAAACAG
Organism: Elysia crispata; assembly: GCA_033675545.1. NCBI lineage: Eukaryota > Metazoa > Mollusca > Gastropoda > Plakobranchidae > Elysia > Elysia crispata. The sequence continues at coordinate 77,981 of JAWDGP010002489.1, read as the reverse complement.
CTTGAGATTTGGGTAATGTTCAGTAATGATTAGAAAAAAGCTTTCTGGTGAAAATGACAAAAAAATGTTTGCAGAATTATGAGATTTCAAACATTACCAATAGATGCCGTGTCGGTTCCCATTGCCTTGCCACTAAAAGAGAGCATAACTTATACCACTACACCATCGAGCCCTCGTTGCTTTTAGTGGATCTGTCACTCATCCTTTTTATGGCTTTGTTAGTCTATCTAACATCTTTTCTTGCCGATTTTCCCTGCTGTTTTCCTTTGATCCTTCCAGTTGTTACAAGGTGTTCTAGTTTCTCTCTTCTCATCTCATGACCAAAAGAGGTTGCCTGGCATAATCTTGTAATGTCAGCTTGTTGTAATACTGTTCCGTTTCATTTCTTTGCTATCCATGAGATTTGCAGCATTCTCTGTATGAACCACATTTCTGTTACCTCCAGTTTCTTTTGTAGCTGTTTTGAAATTGTTTAGGCCTTGCACCCATACATCTGAATGGGTTCAGTGTAGCACTCCAGGGCTCTTCTTGTGTGGATGGATTTGTTTTATTTGTAAGTAACGATAGAGAAAAATAATTCCCCAAAATCAACAAACACCTACCTGATTGTAATGAGCCTCATTTGCCTCAGGTGAGCCATAATCATATTTGCCAAAATTTTTCTGTCGATAAAGCTGAAGAATGCAAAAAAAAAAAAAATACTTAGGTATGGCATATGAAAAACATTTACAATATACAAACAACATCAAACAATTTCTTTATTTTCCATCTATTTGAACAAATTTTTATTTAAATTATTGCAAATGATCTATTAGAGAGTTCAACAAATAACTTGAAACATTCTAAGTATTTCTAAGCTGTTGCGCTGAAGCAGAACGTACCTATACAGATCAGAATATATGGATAAATTCATAGCTAACCTGAGCAAAATGCACCAAGTCCTTCACAGACACACCTGCAGGGGAATGGTGAAAGTAAACATCTAGTCTGGACTGTTGCAAAAAAAAAATTTTAAAATATGGTTGTAATATAAAAGGGAGAAATTAATATAAAAATTATTTATATTTGTGACATAAAAAATAGGCTTATTTCCATAGAAAGTTACAGTACATGCAAACATTAAGTGGCTACTTTTGTTTCCAAAAGCTTGGCAATTGCAGTCCTTGCAGATTTCTGTGGGTTCACTCAAGATAAGTGAGACTGGCCAAATATTATCAGACTTGATATATCTAACGAGGTTTAAAGATTTTGAAATGGATATACAGCCTATGCTACAGTTAAGTATCTATATGTAAAAAACTTGATGTAGATTAGTCTCTGAAATAAAAAAAAAAAAATGGGAAACTTAAAGAACCTAAAAATGTCAATCACAAACTGATTGAAAGCAAAAAAGTTAACTTTTCACCATTTTCAATCAAAACAATTTTGCCAATTTCAGGCTTCCCAGGCTAAAATGTCATCACAAGTGTTGAAGCTTTTAAGTCAAGATTTTTATTCATATTTTTCTGTGAAACTTTTTGAAAAATTACAAAGAAAGATGAGATATGAAAGACAAAGAGGGAGTTATTGGCTTTAAGTATAGCACCTAATTTTTAGCTCGTGAATCATATCAGATATCCTCTAAGTGCTTGGAATAAATTGATTGACAAAACTCCACAAGGAGCGCTTGTAAGTCAAATATCTTTGAAAACTGGTATCACAATATGTCTTGCACACTGAAATTAAAATCAAGTCATCAGGACTAACAACTTTTATCTTTATTTGACTCTCTATATTTTTTATTTGTCCAAATACAAAATGTCTCTGTCTCCAAGTCAAGGTATGAGAAAAGATTCCTGTTGATATCCTTACCTGATTAAGATTTCTGAGGTCAACACCAACGAAAAGGAAGAGGATATCATCACAAATCCATTTAGTAGATACTTCAGTGCAGAATAGATCTACCAAAAACTTAATGAGAATATCGTTGGGAAGAAAAAGTTTGTTTCCGAAACGTGAGTATATTTCCTAAAAAAAAAAAGAAGAAATAAAAATGACATCATACAGTATATTAGTTTTAAATAGCTCTTCTACAACTACAACTCTGGGAATTTAAGCATTATAAAAAGTCACATGATACTCAATAGAGTGCCAGATAAGAATCTAATCTAATATTATCACTAAATCATATCTTTCAAAATGTGCAAAAGACATTAATTGATAGAAGGTTTTTTTTAATGATAGCAAATTGTTAACTTGTGACATTTGCAAGTCCATGCCTTATAAACTATTATCTTGAGTCCATAATCTGCCACTCATTTTGTCTCTTATGATTTACTCATGAGAATAATGTAAATAATATTTTACTTCAAGACCATTCACATTTACCATTTTAATTTGCAGGATAAATGACAAGCATGCAATTAAGAAATGAAAAAAAAAAGTAAAAATACTCACCTCATCATTCATCAAACTCAAATAGGAGATAGGGGAAACAATGTGTCCTACATATGCAACTGGGGCCAGGGCAATGAACAATCTTACCTGCAGGAAAGAAACATGCCATTACAATTTAACTTAACATTAAACTTCATTATAATTATAATTATTATTATTATTATTATTATTATTATTATTGAAGAAACAATTAGTAGTGAGATCCAAAATAGCAAGAACCCTAAGAATAGTCAGACTTTTGAAAATATGGGAATTACAAATCTGTGGACACTAAAGTAAAAGTCTATACAATAATTCTACATTCTAACAAGGTGGGAGCTTTTACCCACAATATATGGTACAATGCATTATTATTTAATATCATTTGACACGCAAAATTCTGAGTGGAGCAGTGCATCACTGCCACAGGTACCCTTGGTTGCTCTAATCTAATATGCTTTCACATCTGTGGTAAAAGTCTCATACAAAACAACTCTAAACAAGTGTGGCAGGAATGAAAAAAACAGTATTTCTAGTTAAATATCGATTCTTTATATAAAAAAAAAAACAAAACATGAAGAGAATCCAGTCAGAAACAGGAGTTTTTATCTTTTTCACCAGTTTCACTGTAAGTCTGCCTCATTAAACATTATCAGCACATGAAGAGTTTCCTATTGGTACAGTTAAACATTAAAATTAGAAACAATTTCAACTGCTAATACTTTGGTCTATTAAATGACATTTGCTAATTGAAATTCTAAATGGGATTCTTAAATTTATCTGTTTTTCAAGAAACTTTAATATGTGCCCCTAGAAATGATTTATAATTTATTTTTCTTTCGAAACGAATCTTGGAAACCTTTTTTTCCATGTCAGGTCTCTGGGAGAATAGTGCAAAGTTCATCATTGTTCCTTGTGAGTGTCCTATCAAAGACAGTGAGGGCTGACCAGTTTTATTCAGGACAAAATCTATGAAAGCTGGCATATCATACTGAGCCATTTCATCTATGCTGATAGAGAAAGAAAAAAAAAAAGGGTTGACTTATAATTACAAGGGTGTCAGTTCTTATGAAAACAAAGAACCTAGAATCCTTTTGTTTACTGCATTTATCAAGACTTCATGTTTTAAAAGCTTTTATATCTATGTAGATGTATATATATTCTTCTCTCTTTCTCAACTGGAAATTTACATTTTTATTCCTTAAATTTAAATTTAGCTTAAACTGCTGTAAAAAAAGATATGGACACTTTGTGCATAATGTTCATATACCTCGGCATTTAATGCCATATATTGTATTAGCTTTGCATAATATGATAATAAACAGTGACAAACCGTAAGGTAAAAATCGGACTGATGGCCTATAGCTATTGCTTAATACTCATACTTAATAACAGATTTCAACCTAAAGAATATTGCATTAAAATCTGCTTGACTAAAATACAAGACATACATGCATTCACACAAATCATTTTACCAAAGGGATAAATAACACGTGCATACTGCATTGAGTGAAAGAAGCAACACATTTGAGAAAGCAAGATAAAAAAATATAAATACAATCCAGACATGTAATTGTAAGTGTAAATAATGTCAACCTAGCCAAAAGACAAATTCTGCTAAGAATAGGGAAGACCCACGCCAAAGCTTAAAAGCAATAAAATAAACAAATTTCTATAAAAGGAAATTTGGATAAAAAAAGTGTATACTTATAAATGTAATAGGCCGAATATGTTACACATATGTTAAGTTGTAATATCACTTGAAAACATACAGTATGTTTTCAAAACCTTAAATGTGTTTCATGAGCTATTCAGGATTTACCTCCAATCCCAGAACTTTGAATTATTTGGTGATAGTGAGATATGACGTCTGGAGTATGTATTGCCCCTGGTGTTACCCATCCAAACATCGAAACCATTGTCAGCCAAGATAAAACCTAGTGGCAAGAATTTCAAAAGTATACTTTGAAGAAAGCACATATCAGTTTTGTATCCCAATTCGGGTTAATTGATTGTAGTTTTAATTTTTTTTCAATACCTGAATTTGAATAGCTTCAAATATTGCACTAGAGCAAAAGAACTATATTAAAACAAGAAAAAAAACGGGTTGGTGGGGAGGAGAATTTGCAGTCAAAGATTAATGAACATCACCTCATTGTTCTCTATCACAACTACTGTAACCTATGAAACTGCAATGATCATGTCAATATATATATATATATATATATATATATATTTTCAAGTTGAATTATAATACAGTACCTATCCTTCACAAGTTTTCAGATTTATACTTACAAATCCCAATATTTTATTATGAAACTCCAATCATAGATATTTACAATGAACAACTACAACAACAACAAAATAAATCTTTGAACAGATATAATCCATAGAGATAAATCTATAAAATGCAGTTTAATTTATTTAGACGTAACTGCTTAGGAAAAACTAAAACATTTTACATTATGACTATTAACAATTCATTTAATTCCATATATGTCTTGCAACCCTTCAAAATGAGTCTGAAGTCGAATTTTGGGGTCATAGAGATATTGGTATTAAAAGAAACCTTATAAAATACCCTAAAAATTGCCGCAAAAATCAAGTGTTTATCTTAATTGTGTGCGGAGATATCGCTTTTTAAAGATACTGATGTAGCCCGCAATAGGAAGTGAAAATTCTGAGAAAAACGCCTTCAAAGATTGATCTACTTTCACCACCTTTTTTGCATAGCAACTATACGTTACGTTGTTTACGTTCTTAAAAACATTCCTATTGGTTGAATTTGAAAAGAAGAGCCAAAATATGGACATATTCGAATAGCTTTTTAAAAGACCTTTCCAACGATATATAATACGCTGTGTCCAAGTTTGAAACATACAGATGCAGGCGTAAGGAAAAAGACCGAAAATTTCGTATTTTATTTCAGAGCTGTTTTTTTTTTACGATGGTGGTATCTTGAAAAATTATTTTTATGCATAAAAATGCCGACTTTTGGGGTCCTGTGCGTACCAAACGATTCAGAAATGGCCCACGTTTCAAATGAGCAAAAAAAAAAAATTTTTGCTTAAAATACTCGATTCCAACCTTTAGAGGCCTATTTCTCATAATGAGCCACCGCGACTTCCGTCTCATTTTGACTGGCCGCGAGACATATATTCAATTTTGAACACTCACTTATTTTACATTCATAAATTTCATCCTTCTTTTCTTCCATAATTTTTTTTAGTTGTATAAGGTACTAAGCCACAAAAGTTGTAATATGTGATGAACTCAGAAACATTTAACCTTTTCCCTTCTTCTTTTTGTTTATTCACTTAGCTATTGATACATTTGAATCTTATCATTTTCATCAAGATCTTGAGTGTTCATTTTAAAAAAAAAATTTTTTTCATAGTTAAGACAAATTTTAATCTCACTCACCAAGACTGTCATTAGGAAAATTCATGACCCAGTCACAAGCAGAAGAGAGAAGGGCATGCTGTAAGAACACAACACCTCTCTGCTGCCCAATTTTTGGTTTTCTATGGGCTGCTCCATTGAATTTTGCTCTGCCATGTGGGATACGATGAACATCAAGGAGGAAGCCATCAACAGTTTCAACAGTGTAAACTTCAACAGGGTAGCCGTTTGCTAAAATAAGTTCTGTCTAAACTCAAAAAAAAAATATTAAAGAGTCTATGAAATTTCAATTAAAAAAAAAAGACACATGTATGCTAAAGATGGTGCAGTTACCTTTACCTTATAAATTTTTTTTATGCATTATGGTTTTCTGCCCTGGGTGATAGGAAGTCAAGTCTTGGAGAATCCTTTGTGTGGATAGGACCTCATTTTCTGCAACTTACTGCAGGAACATTTTCTCTCCTCTGGAAATAGATTCCCACAATTCTACCTCTACTTTACAGCTGCTACTACTTCTAAAAATTTATCTCGGCCTCTGAACACAACAATTAACTCTTGGTTGGCTAAAGGGAGAGGAGGGGATTCCAATGAGTGTCATTATCCAAAACAGAGCAAGAGTTCCTTATTTGATCCACCCTGATCAATCTTATGACAGCACATAAGCTGGAGCTATCATCTCCACCAGAACATTTACAATACAATTTACTGTTCACGTCAATTGATCAGTAAGCTGCTGATTTAGTGGTGGAAATGGAAGGAAATTGAGGATTTACATGAGCAGGTCTTCATTTCTTCTTTAACCCCTTCATGACAGGGGTATTTTCAATCGCCATGTCAGGGCTTATTCTGAAAATCGAAGAGTGATATGATATTATTATTTTCAACATTACTTAATTCAATTATGAAATGGGATTTTAAATTAATTTGCATTCAGTGCCTCTTTTACGCAGCTAAAAACACTTTGTACTTCTAAGCATCACGGGGAACAGCTAAATCTGTGGGTTTGAGGACGTGGGCTTGGCATCTTGACACGAAAAATCGAATGTGTGCCGCACATTACATGGCACGAAGTGGTTAAAAGGATTAAAACAAGTGTACACACATAAATTTAGAAGTATGTCTTCCAAATTGGTTGTATCTTTATTAAAGAGACAATTATTAATAAAAATTCAATTTTTTTCGTTTTTGTTGTTTTTTCAGCTAGATTTTGATAGACCAATTTTCTACAGAAGACTTCCCATCAAGACTACAAATTATACCTCTTTGAAATGTATGAATGTATGTATGTATGTATAAATGTATATACATATATATATATATATATATATATATATATATACATAAATGAAATCTTTAAATAACAAAAATAAATAGCTGGACATAGTTTCAATGTAACCTGGATAGAATCTAGAAAGAGAAAACTTAGATTATTTAGATCTGGATCTTTAGGATAATATTACTTTCATTTTAATGTCAGTCCTCCTATATCTAGATCTAGATCTAGATCTAGAAAATCTATGAGATTTAGATTATAAAAATTCGAATAAAAAGATCCAGAATCTAGATCTACATTCATTATGAGAAAGTTTCTGCTTCCTCACCAAATTTTTGGTGGCATCTGAATTCACTTCAAATTTCCTTGCCCTGGTTTTCAAAGTAGGAGACTGTTCCCATTGAAACTGCATCAGTTTTGGGGCGTTTTCCTTACTGAAAAGAAGACTTGATGCTGCATAAATGGGCACAGTTATTGTCAAGAACACTATAAAAATTATCAAACATTTTGCACAGCATTGGGAGTAAAAGGCTTGGTTCATTTTGGCCCAATAATTCTCTCAACGGTGAATCAAAAAATAAAAAAAAATACAGTTTGTAATTTGAGAGTGAGTAATCTCATGACAGATTTACTTTCCTCTCATCACGAGGACAGGGTATCTCGACCTAGTAGGCGTCATTCGCGAGCAAGGTCTATATCAGGGTTAAAGGTCATGCAGATTATCGTATTTTTTTCCCACTAGATCAATCAGCTGTCGTATGGCCTCAGGGGCCTACTAGAGACGACTATTCTAAGCTTATTCTGTAACTGACTTCTACAAATCATTTGTTGGCGGAAGAAGCCGGTTGCCTTTGTGCGGAAGATTTTTATGTATAACCATTCTCCAAAGTATTTTTTGTTATTATAATGTACAGAAACATTTTCTCCTTCATTTTTTAATAACGTTAAATGTTTACTGCAACACATAGGTTTATCTAGGCCTTATACTATTGAATTAATTCACGTGAAGATTAGATCCAGATCTAAATGTTTGGTGGAAATTATTTCGAGCCGTTCATCGTTACCTTTCTCGGTATACCATGTTGTATGGTTGTTGGCCTATATTCATGGCTAGGAGTGCGATGGATAACCACAAAGAATATCACAAAGAATGCCAATATTTATGGCACTTTTAGTTTTTATTTCCCACTGAAATATCATTTGTTCCGCCTCATACTATGGCTTCGGAGGCGTAAGAACTCAAAAAGACTTCAGACCAAGCAGGCGTCCTCAGATGGTGCAGGGTATGGAATGAAATCCAGGAATTCGCCAGAGGAAATGGACAAAGTACAAGTTCTAGCAGAAGGCTATCCGATGGTACTTAAAATGAAGTTTTACAAATACACTGCTGTATAAGTTTTACCAATAGTTAAAATGTACCACAACCGCTACCATATAGCTAGCTCACTTCTTTAAACACTAAAATTAATATTTCCAAGGTATTGCAAAATTATTTTTTTTTTACCAGAAAATTGATCTAGATTCTAGATCTAGAGATTTTCTATGTGTTGAAAGATTTCATTGCTATTAGCCTTGATTTTTTTTATTTGATAAAGGGGTCAACATGTCTCTTTTTTTACCTACTTTTTTATTATTGTTATTCTTTGTTACTCTTTATCTGTCTGTCTGTCTTTTTAGTTAATCCATTCACTCCAATTCTTTACTTTCCATTCTCATTTTTTTTTCCATCGAACTTTAATGTCTTATCTATTTAATGTTTCTTTTTTGTTCTTTTACGTTCATTTTTTTCTTTATTATTTTGTATGTACCTATTTTGGGATTTTATTATGCTATTAAAAAAAATTCTCTTTATTTTATCCACTATTATTCATTACTTTTTTTGCATATTTGATTTTTTTTTTCTGTGAGTATTTTTGCGTGATTCATTTTTCTTGGTATTTTTTTTTCTTCATAACCCCTTGTTTTATTTTTATCCTTTTAAAATTGTATTTAATATTTTATATGTGAATATCCTTACAAGTAATTACATGTTCTTTTATTTTGTGTGTCTGATGAAGGCGTAATACTGAAAACTCACATGCTTTGCATATATCAATTTGTACATTATGGAGCTGTAATAGCAATTTACCTATTTTTGTTTTTTTTACTGTGCTTTGAAACCATTTGCAAAGCTCCATTGGGACATCCAGTTTTAATTGACCTTACTATTTATTCTACTACTACTACTACTAAATACTAGTACTTTACTATGAGAAAAAAAGTGGATTAATATGACTGTTTGCTTTTATCTCTCAATTAATGTTTCTATTGAATTTTCAGTCTTGTGAATGAAGCACTACTTGTTTTTCCCATGTTGATTAAAAAGGAAAAACAAAACAAAAGAAAGATCAATGCTATGCCTTTGATTTTATTTCCATATAGGCTGTTGATGCTGTTTACTTCAATGGAGTAAGTCAGGATGGTACAGTTGTTGTAGCAGCAACAGCAAGGAGACCAGAAAACTATGTCAACACAGTTCTGTTTATCAAGGTATCTCAGATAGATTCATCAACTTTTAATTAGATGGTAAAAAGGAAAATCTGGTGGGTTTTTTTTTTACAAAAAAAGTTTCAGCATAAAGAAACACTGGTTGTTGCAAGCTTTCTTTGGTACACTATTTATATAATTAATATAGAAATGTTATGAAAATAAAACATTATTTTTCTTCCCATTCTTGAGTAACTGAAAATGCAATTTTTGAAATAAGCCACCTATTACTCAATGGTGCTACAGTGATGATAGAAGGCAAATGACTTTTCTGTCTTTCTTGGCTTTTTGGAAGTTGCCGCAGTTCACGTCTACCACGTTAATGTCCGTTTCTTATCTTTTCTACTGTCTACCTCTGGCTCAAACTTGTTGAAAAATCTTATAAGATGAAAGGCCTCCCATTTTTGTGATTCCATCTTTTTTTTTTTTTCAATCTTTTCTTTACTAATAGTTGCCAAACGTTGGACTTCTAGAGATGCCAGCTATGCCCGACACATGGATGCAGGATGAAAAAAGCAAAACTGCATTCACTGCAGGAGGTCTACTCATCTCCCCTGTAAAATGCATGGAGGCATGGACGATTGCATATGATGGTCCCATGAGGTGTGAAGGAAGCTGAAATTAAGGCTATAGCTTGTACCAAATATAAACAAGTTATACTATTTTTCTAAATGTGTCAAAATGAAAATTGAATTTCATTTATCAAGATTGCTAGTAATTAATAAAAAGGGAAGGCTCTTTTGATAAAAGAAATTATTTTCAGTTTTTGATGCAGTTTCGTCTTCTGTCAAAACATGTGTTTAAACACTGGAATGTGAGTGCAAGAAAAATTTAAATCTTTATGGCCACAAAAATTGATGTCTTTGAATGTGACCGAATTCATGTGTGAGTTTACATGATGCATGTATGTAAAAAGCTGTGTGCTTCTGAAAAGAAAATGAAACTGTACATTCATTATCAAACCTGTTGAGACATGACTCTTCTGGCGGTAGTATTTATTCTGTCCTTGTGGACACTGAAGTTAACATTGAAAATATGTGAACTATATTCTTCACAGGAGTGCAGACTCTGGTGATACCGTTCACGTCAGCTTCAATCTTATCTGGAAAGCAAAAACAGCAATCTTTGACTTTGACACAGATATTCATCCACATGCCATGGCAGCTGCTATTGCAAGAGAAACATGGACAAGGGATTTTTTCAACACATTGAAAGAGTGTGTAAGACTTCAGTTATGAGGAATATGAAGGTCTCATTTCTGAATGTTTTAAGTTATAGATTATGTGATTGAATCAACTGCACCAAACTTAATATCATGTATTCTTATTTTGAAAACATATTTTATCCATAGTAAAAACAGTGCTTACCATTGCAGTTTTATAATTTATGAATTTAATTTAATTTTGCCAAAAGCAGTCTTATTTTTCAAAGAATGTAAACTCTGAACGAAAAAAGAAATTCAAGGAAATAATCTTACTTCTTTTAATTGGTCTCTATGTTAATGAAAAAATTGTTGATTTTATTGCAAGCACAACTGACTGCTAGACCGGTGAATCATTTTTAATCATTAAAATTTTTTTTGTGGACCTATGAATTTGTTGTGGGTACTGTGGGAGTGATAGGCTTATTGCATTTCAATTCACTTCAACACTCAAACATGGTCTATTTTTAAGCAGTTTTTATTCCTTCAATCAGTTACCCAATTATTTGATAAAGATTACCAAGTGTGTTAGGTTTAAAACATGAGCAGATCATGCAGAGTTAAAGATACTTAAGTAAAATATACAGTAGCAAAATACTTTCACAGACATTTCTTTGCAAAATATTCCTTTCAGCTTATTTATTTTGTTGCAACGTCTTTTACAATCTAAACAAAGATCAGGCAAAATGACGACTTGTATTTCAACTGTGCAGCCAGAGTCACAATTATCAAATTTGATAAAGGTTGATTGCTGATCTCACATTGTAGCCCAAAAACTAAATTTGAACTTGAGAAGGGATGATAGCATGAGGCGATATGAACCAAATCAATGCTATGTCTTTGTCACCAAGTGTTTTTGTTTGTCATTAAAATTGCACTTTTTAGATTGATGAATTTTTTGAACACATTCTGCAATTTCTGTAAACATTGTCTTTCGATCAGAGCTCATCAGACCCATTATGAGCAGTTTGGAGAAATTTCAGGGCTTGTGCGTATAGAGGGACACTCAGACCAGAATATAAAGGTGCAAGGGGTACGAGATCATTCTTATGGTATGTTTATTCATTAGAATGATTGTATTCGTTATTTAAAAAATAACAAAATACTTCATATATTTATGCAGTAGAAAGTTCTTGTTATTTTTATCCTCCATTTTTTTACTTTTTGCTTTCTTCTTTTTTCAGTGGAGAATGGAACAAAACTGAAAAGAGTAGCTTTACTTTTTATTTATTGAAGTTCTTGACCCCAGCAAATATTTGCAGTTACTCCAGTTTAGGACATAAGTTGTTGTGATGGACTAGCTCAAAAAAACTTTTTCAACCTAAAGGAGATTCATACCAACAACACTTTTTTCCTTTTTATTTTCTAGGTAACGTTAGAGACTGGAAGACTATTCATCGTTATGCCTTAAACTATGCGTATCTCGAAGATGGATCTGCTGTGTTTATTGGAACCATCTGCATGCCCTCCATGCTTTCAAGGTAAGTTTGAGCTTATTGTTCTGTGGTTTTTTTTTTAATTGTATCTTCATATTTATAATTTGAAGTTCTTCTGTCTATCTTGTTCATGCTTTCTCTTTTTTTTTAACCTTTTCTGTGCATGAAAAACTCAGATTTGATCGTATAAAATAAATGAAATTTTCTTTTTCCCTCCAAATTATTTCTAAACAGATTTCCAACGTTTTTATATCTAGTCAGTTAGGCACAGCTGAAAAGTTCCGAACTAGACCCTAACTCTAGAGGCTGATTGGCAGGGTTTTCCATAGTAAATGTGAAAGTAGAGGTGTTATGAAATTATACTAGATACATGAGGATGATCCAATTAGCCTTTCTCTAAACTGTGCCTTGATCTTATATTTGGGTTTTTAGGTATTATCTTTCCTACACACAAAAACAGCTGAAAGAAGTTATAGGAATACGAACCTGGCAGGCAATTTATGAAATGAAATGCAAGGATACTTTTTAAATTATATCAAAGTCATGCTAAATAGATGTTCTTTAAAGTTTTAATGGTACACGATATATATCATGAAAGTCTATCAACTGTTTTCAAGGGAGTAAAATAATGTTTGCTTTGTAAGGAAAAAAAACTTCTATGTAGTGCTTCTCTGAATTTATTTTTTAACTTTGGAAATTTCCACATTGGTTGTGGGGTTAAAATGCCTGTCTTGAATATTTGTGTGCCCATACTTCACAAGATTGATCTAGATACTGTGGGGCTGAATTTTGGAAGTTCGTCTTTTCAGTTCCTCTCTGCCTAAGTCGGGCTTCTTTGATATTCCAGAAAGGCCTGATATCACTTTGCCGTGAACAGATTATATGAAATGAACAAAACAATATATATTTTTTATGTTTTTAACCTATCTCTTTTTCAGACTGGATTTTGGATATGTGTTTCATCCAGATGGTAAAATGGATACAGCTGAGAGGTCAGACTTTGAGTTTTACAATTGGGGTGATGATGGTGAAGCCCCAGAGTATTTTGAAGTGAATTTTGTAGCCGGTAAGTAGAGCTTTCAACGTTTAACATTTAATGGAAAGTATTTTCATCATTTAATTTAATAATATAAATTTTTATGATTGACTCTTTTATGCGTTAAGACAGTTTTTATGATTGCTTTATATCTGCTCAATAATGATAGAACAAGTAGTAATTTGAGATGGATTTAAAACTATGCTGTTACATGTTGAAGTTTAAAGTCATTTCTCTATTTTGCTTTAAGTATCTGTTTAGAAAGTTCATTCAAAGATAGAAAGAACTTAATGTAAAAAAAATGAAATCACATTTTTTTGTAATTTTTTTGAACTAGAACGATTTAAACAGATATCCAATTTTAATTAACTTTGCAAGGCAGAGGACACTTTACTGTTCCAAAGTCTTAGCATAGATATGTTTTTTGATTTGAAAATTCATGCAGTTTATTCCTAGTTCTGTGCAGCAACTAAATTTAGGTTTTGCTGTGACGATAACTTGTTCTCTGCAATGCATAAATGTATTTGTTAAGGCTCTGAACTGGGCTCTGCAGGGCCCTTAAAATTAAGGGTTCACTGGCAAAACCTATTTGAAATGTCATTATTTTCTAAAATCTCCAACTGAGATACTTGGCAGACTTTTCTAAGAATATCAACCAATGAATAGGTGACAGTTCCTGAGGTTAAAGAGAGAAGGGTATCAATTTTGTGTAGGGACTAAATTTATCATTTGTTTTGTTGTAAATAAGATTTTTAATTTTATCAATAATAATAATAATAATAATAATAATAATAATAATAATAATAATAATAATAATAATAATAATAATAATAATAATAATAATAATAATAATAATAATAATAATATTAATAATAATTATAATAATGATAATAATAATAATAATAATAATAATAATAATAATAATAATAATAATAATAATAATAATAATAATAATAATAATAATGGTAATAATAATAATTATATACAGCACATTGTGAACAGAAGCTTAATTTTTATCTGTTTTTCATGACAGGTGGTAAAAAGTACAATGTTAAGTGCAGCAGAGCTGAGGTATTCTATTTCTACATGGGGAAGGACTGGGACTCAAAGATCCATGAAAGAGTATGTAACTACACTGTGAATGGAGTGAAAGGCTGGGGAATCAGTGAATGGGACTACAGGTATAAGTTGTGGATTATCTCAAATGAGTGAAAATGTCTTTTAATTTTTTTTCATTACTCAAATAATATCAGCTTGAAATAACTATAGTCCTTGAAGTGAAATTAATTTTTGCAATTTTTTAAATTGAACATGGTGTCCAGCAAAGTCAAAAAGTTGGATTTTGATTGAAAATTTTTTCAAAAAGTCGGATTTTAGGGGAAAAGTAATTCCTATCTGCAGAAAATTTAGATGTTTCGCAAAATGACCTTTAGACTGCCTTGCTTAGTTACCTGTCTGAACCATCTCTCTACTGAGGTGTCAGAGATTTCAGTTTGGTAGAACAAAAGAAGGATGCTTATCTACGTTTGGAATCGCACCAGCTATTTAGGAAAGCATTATGGCAGCAGTCAAAGATTGTCAGTACTATGTTTGATGAAATTCTCAACCCAGATCTTCAATCCTAGCAGATTGATGTCCATCTTCACTATCTAGATGCGGATGAGATTCTTGAATCAAAATATGTTGACTCATATTTTTACTAGGCCATACTCCAGCATATTATTGAAAAAAAACCAGCCTCTTATTGAAAAATTAGGAAGACATAAACTTGTCCACTTCTTCCATAGATGGAACGCAATGTCAATTGGAAAGTGTTTGATGACCTATCTTGAAAGAAAAACATAGGCATTTATTATTTGATTTGTGTTTTTGTCATGTTTTTGTTTTATGTGCTGGGTGGTGGTAGGATTTTTTTTTCAGTTGGGATTTTCATTTTGGAAAAATGCTAGACACCTTGTTGAATTTTTAAAACCTATATATACCTATTCTAAACCAGGTATTTATGGCTATTAAAAGGGTCATATAATTTATTTATCTCTACTGATTTTGACTTTACAACTGTTTTTCTCTTTTAACCAAATGCCCTATGAGTGAATTTTAATATAAATATATGTGCCATGTCATACAAACTTCATAATTAGACAATTCAGATTGGTGTTTTGTTAGTAGGTTTTTATTAGTTATAAGTTGATTGGATTAAATATATGATTCTATAAGTGTCCCATACTTGCTACTAGACTTTATTAAGACTCTTTTTAAATTGGCAATTCTTTTTCACTTCTATTTAAATCATGTTTATTACCTTATCTGTAGGAATTATGCAGGCAAAGCTGTAGAGATGTCAAGAGTACTGGAAGGCAAGCAAAATAGGAAAATATGAACATGTCTTGTAAAAATGGATGCTGGCTGAATTCGGACAAAAGCGTATGAAAGATAATAACAAGTTGTACCTCACACCCTGTTACAGTGGAATAGTAATTGCAAATGCCATTTTAGCCAACTTTGTCCTAATTTTTTGTGTGTTAGACTAATTTGTCTGAAGAATGAGAATGGCAAAACAGTGAAAATCCTAGTCAGAAATTCTTTTTTAGTAAGATAGTGGATTGAAGTTTTATGAGTGAAATTGTTATGGCATTGTGTTTAACCTTAAGGCTCAAAGGATTTTTTGAAAATACTCTAAAATGCTCAGGCTGCAGTGGATATAACAACTCTTGAATCCCAGGCCGCAGAGGTTTAAATTTTTTAGACCAAAAATCCATGAGAATGGTAGTGATTTATTGCATTATGGATGCACTTGATTCTTTCATATCGAGTTTATCAGGGTATATAATATTACTGACTTGAAAATGGAGAAGTGATGATCTTGCTTGAGAGTAACTGAAAGTAAAATTAAATGAGCATTATTCAGCCACATGAGGATTCTCCCTAGTTCTATATCAAGTATTTAAAATAAACTTCTGACCGTATGGCTTATTGAAATAGGCAGAATTGTTGTTATTTTCCTTTTTTCTCAATGATAATTGAAGAGTATTTTTGTTTGACACAAGTGCAATGCAATTTAAACCAAAGTAAGAAAATAAATGTTCAATTTCCATTGAATTGGAATTTGTATTTGAATGTTCCGCCCCATATTATGATTTTGTCTTGTGAAGTGCCATATTTGCCACTATATATCTCTTTCAATATAATCAAAATAAAACAAAAAGAAAATATTTAATAGCTCTTTTTTGATGTTATCAGTTTCGTGTGTTTGGATGATAAAATTTACTTCTGATTTATCGTCCTTGCACAATGAACCTTAAACTTGATTAATCAGCTTGAAGTGGTCGAACAATTTGTTGGATCCAAGGTTCATTGAAGCCAAGTGATCATGAGAAATGTAAATTAACATTTTTCATACGATAATTAAATAACCCCCCTTTGCATATATGATCTCAGAATACAGTAGAATTTAATAAGACTCAGGTTCTTCCCGTGGTGAGTTTGCTCATGGGAAGATTTTTCAAAAAGTAAAATTAAAGAGGGCAAAAACTAATTTGTTAGTCTGAGGTCAATGGAAGCAAAATACACTTTATTTCATGTTAATGTTCAGGCTTTTAGGCCAGGTTGTGATTCTCTAATTTCCATATGAATACTTCAATTCACCAAATTAAATGATTATTATTGAGAACAATTTCACCTTATTCCTTAATTTAAAAATTCAGTTTTAAGTCATGCATTATACAGGCTCAGGTCACTTTTGAAAAAGTAACTTGTTTGGTTATTAATTTCGAAATGTATCTGTTAACTTTACCAGTGCGTGATAAATAGACCTTGTTATTTTTCCTATTAATAAACTTTTCTTTTTTTGTTTGGACTTCCATTGGATCTACATTATGACTGTATAAGAATATGTATGAGTGAAGCCTGTGTGTGTGAATGTTGTTTTTTTGTGCTGCTAATTTATGGGCAATTGTTCAATTTTATCTTAAAGGAAATTTACAGGATGCCTGTAAGTTTTTGTTAAAATCTCTCAAATATTCGGCCACATACAGAGGCAACAACTGCACATTTATATTACAAGCTGAAAACCCCATTCCATAAATGGAAATTTCTAATTCCAAACAGAATCTAGATCTAGATCTTAGTTCCTTTTGAAATTCTAAGCCTAAAAGTGAAATCTAGATCTCTAGCTTTTGTAAATATGTAGGTCCTAAATCAAGAATCTATGCCGCAGCAATTCTTTTTAGATTCTTTACCCAAACTTTACTTTATAGCATGTAGATTAGTTCCAGACGGTTTTAGATATGCCATTGCCTGCATTATATGTGTCCTTTCCGTTTCATTCCTGCCATCTCTGTCAAGCTGTGCTTACAGGAAGTAGTTCGCACATTCGCCTTTTTCTTTTAAGAAAATCTTTTTTAGTGAAACAATATTACCACTCCAATCTATAGAACTTACAACTTTATGCCATATTTGACATGCCTAGGTGGTTATGAAATGCGCAGACAGATGGTCTTCATTAATTGCATAGCTCCATTATTAAGAATTGTTCTAATAATTAAATAGTTAAATATGATTAATTCACAATGCTTTAAAACACAGCAAGTATGGGGCATCCAGTTATTCTACAAACATTTTGCACGCGTGATTATGAATATGCCAAATCCTAGTTATATTGCTTTTTGATCTGATCTAGTTTTCTAGTGTTACTAGTGTCTGATATGTTGAGAGATTTAAAATTTGAAAGAATTACCAATACTATGATAAATACATACATCACCCAATCATGACAAAAAAAAATGAAAGAATGGATGTATTTTTTAAATAGTACTTTTATTGACATGATTACATACCTGCACACGTTAAGTGGGTTTAACTGGTGGGTTTAACCATGGATCTGGTTAAGAATTAGAGTACGAGAAATCACAAGAAGTAATACTAGTAGTTAGTAAACACATTACACACAAACAGAGAGACAGAAGTGAAGAGAAATTTTCCCACATTGTATTATTTAACGAAAAAACCTAAACATTTTGTTAAAAAATGGATCCTGCTATTTTTATTCATTATTCAGTACAATTTGCATTCCCACATTATTTCATGAAATTTTTTTTTTCATATCCATTATTTAAAATTTCATCAATAAGATGAATTTAGAATTTTTCCAAGGCTCATTCTAGTTTTGTGGCTGTTGTGATTTGAAAGTTCTTATTAAAAAACCATACATGCACCAATGTTAAGAAATTTGAGAAACAAAACAATTTTTTTTAAATTGTTATTAAACTTCCACAAAAACAATCCCCCCCCAAAAAAAAAAAAATCAAAACAAAACAAAAACAAAACAAAAAGCAACAAAACGTCAGTTATTTCCAGTCATGAGTGACTTAGATAATATGCAGTTTTTACTTGAGGGCTTAGTTCATATCAGTTTTGAACTACTTTGACCAGCACATTTTAAAAAGATCAGCAAGACATATCAATGCAATGCACCACAATAAATCTCAATTTAAAAAGAAGTCAGTATTTTGAGTTCTCTATGATTTTAAAAATAGTTGTCAACAGGAAGTTCATGCATAAAAGTCAGTAAACGTGTGTAAAAAGATCATAATCTCAAGATGTTGACAAATTCATTTATGATGAAAAAAAATGAAGTATATCAATGATAATGTCAATAAGCTGTCTGAGTGAAAATTGCACATTTGCTCTGGAATATGATATATGTTGAAAAGGAGATGGCAAAGACGCATAAACAAGTACTAAAAAACTTGAGTAAAAACAAAAACGTAATCTCTCAATCTTCTCGCATCATGCCAGGCACACCTCATCTAATTCCTCAATGCATGATTACAGACTGAAAATTTCCAGTGGATATGCCTCATATGGGTCATACAGTTTTTCAGACATTGCAGGCATATGGAACAGTAAGAAGAAGAGGTGTTAGAACTGCTGCACATTCACTGTGCATGGTGAGGCAAAACGTAAATTAACCAGCTCTCCCAAATAGCAGCATGGTAAGAAAAAATTAACTATGAGCATAACCAATCGTAAGTCATTTCAAAGAATAATTAATGGCAAGCCTCAAAATAAAATAGCAAGTTTCACTTGAGATAAACGCAAACATTACCTCTACAATATTGCATCAAAGTTAACCAATGTCAATTACAATTTTACAAGTAGCAATGCTCTGTAAATGGAGCTTCACAAAAATCATCAATTATCAAGAAAGTGATTTCTAACATCACTTGTTAAAGCCCAGACATGTGATTCAATAATAAGAATGATAGGGCTTATAATTATCTACCCTTGTTATCATTATAAATATTCTTTAAAAATTTGAAAATTTTAAGCTGAGTGTGGTAACATATTGTACATCTTACAATTTTGTTTCAAACTTTATAACTGTATTTTTGTTTTTATAGAGTAAACAAATGCAATTGATAACATTACATTTACAGCTGATCAAATTTATCATTTTTTCTGAACACCATTTTCAGTCAATTAGTGGCAATGTAATTACACTGATCATCCTCTGAATCAATGTTAAGAAAAAACAGCACAGATAAGTGTAGCAGAATTAGCACTAAAGAATATAAAAAAGGCTTCCTGATAAGTATCTGGCAAGATCCCTCTTGTTCCTTACTTAACATTGAATGAGTCTGCTACTTTCCATAAAGTGCAATCTTAACATATGGACAGCCAGGAAAATATCTCATTATTTGTAAAAGTTGAGATTCAAAGACTTATCCAAAGGCACAATACTAACATTATAAAATCTGAAGGAAAAAAAAAAACTCTACAAAATGTAAGACCCTTTATCTGAAATAGAAAGGAAATAACAGCTGTGAAAACAACATAAATATGAAAGATTAAAAAAATTATTAAAACAAGGTATGAACTTAAATAATTGCCCTTTGGAGACAAGAAAAACAGGTTCTTAGATTATGTCATAAAGAGAACTTGCAATCGCTAAAAAAAACTTTTTTTTAAAACTCATTCAGCAGTCATAAACCAATCAAGAGCAACTGAGTAAATGAAAGGTATGAAGCAAGTGAGAGATAAAAACAAAGAATTAAAAATGTTGTTAGCTCCAGCCTACCTACAATCATTGGATAACCATTCTATTGTCAATCTCTGCACACAATCTAGATTTTATAGTGTGCCTTTCTCTACATCCATAAGGAAAGGCATAGGTCTACAACTTGTTTGGCCTTAAACTTCCCAAAGACGGCATATACGACAGAGGAAATTTTGATCTGCCTTCCCCATGTACACTGGGTAGATTGATTACCAGTCACTTTGAACACCCATAAAATCGATAGACACAACAGTTTGCTTGATAGATGAATACAACTTCAGGTGTGGAAAATCTTTTTCACCCCTTCTTTTTACAAAGAGGTTTTCGACAAATTTTGTATTAAAGATGTGTTCTTAGAGATGTGAAATAAAGAGAGAAAATTGTGAGGCATTAGTGGGTTCATACATGGAGTGGGTTTTAAAACAGCAAGTTCTTAGACTGAGACCACCTCAGCTCCAGCAAATAATAATATAAGTACAATTTATCAAGACTGGCTTTTCATATGTCAATCTAAATCTAAATAAGTTGACAAAAACAAGTCAAACAAAATACATGAACTAGAATTATTAACAAGCCAATGTTTCGATGTACCAGATGCTCAAGCCTTTTGTCTTTAGGGGTATCTGCTGGTCAATAAATTATATTTTGAATGAAATTCTAAAACAGTTTTTCTTGACTAGCCCCAAAAACAAATGATTCTGCAAGCAATATACTTTCCCATATGAATTCACTTCAATACACAGAAGCTCAATGGCATGACTAAAGAAGCTGTTCATGAATGATGAAAAAATACATATTATTTACTTGTAAATTATGTGACAAGGTTAAACACTGAAGAATATCAAATTCAAAGAGAACTCCAATAATGCATATTCCCAAAAAGGGACTTTTCATGAATTTTACACTTGTACAATCCTACAGAGAAAGTTATACAAATAGTAAAAGAAAATTTACTTATAATTAAGAACTAAAAACTTTTACATCAAAAGATACACAATACAAGAAAGAATTAACAAAAACAAGAAAAGAAAATTGTCAGATTTCCCAAATTTTCTAGGTATTCTTCTACAGTACTTATTACGTACCTTTATTTTCAATACAATCTATAGGATTCCTTACGCCGCAGAGATTTCATGTTTCCAATTAAATTTTAACAGTTGAAATCCTAATGCAGTTCTCAGACAAGAAGGCAGCAGCTTTTAAAAATTTAATTGGTTTCCACACACACACAAAAAAAAAATGAAAAATAAAATTTGATGAAGTTTCTAAGATTAATTATATATGCAGTACCCACATCAGATGCTGCTCAAAGATATATTGCCTTGAGAATAAAAGTCTAAATATTTTATATGATGTATTCTGAGTTCTGTGCATAGGATACAAGGCAAACAAGGTTATACTGGGATCATAGGAATTTCATTATATGCGGCCTTCTCTTTCAAAATTTACAAGCATTTCCTAAGTACTTAGACATAATTCAATACAAGTGTTAGAAAAGCACCCCTATAATCCATATTATTTATGTCAGTGAAAGAAAATACTAGCTAAAAAATAATATATTCTCACTGATAACATTGCTGATTTCTCTAGCCCAAAATATTTAGATAATGAAAAATTGTAAAAACATATTCGAATTTTCCTATTATCTATTTAAAAAAAAAAAAAGGTACTGAACCTGTTTTAATTAGGAAAAAAAATGGGGGATTGCAAAATTCACCCTCAAAACAAATAATTTTCACTGCTAAGTGTTATTTTACAAACTGAAGAATGTGACTCAAATAAATATTGACCCTGATTAGAAAAGGACAGTTAAGTATTTCAGAACAGATGCATATACATTAAAACATGATTATATTTGGATATTGCAAAAAGCATAGCTATTGACAAAAATTAAATAAAAAAAAATGAAACAAAATAAATCAAGCTTGAAGATGGATTCATTCCTTAAGGCTACAATTTATCATGTTTGATTTTTGTTTCATAGACAATGAAAAGTTCTTATGGAATTAGGAATTTAAGTTTGAGTTAATATAAAACTCTATCACTAATATAATTTTTTAGATGTAAGGTCCTTAATGGTGTTTAAAATTCTTTCCTTTCTTCTTGTCTTTGAAACCACAAACAATAAAACCAATTGCAATCATATGCAAACTTTCCAAACTTTCTGATTTTTCCAATTATTTTTTGTTCTCATCCTGGAATGGCCAGGTAAAAAAACCAGAATCCTTTTCCCTGAATGTTCAATATATGTATGCTCTAATGTGTTACACATATGTCTTGGAGTTTGGTCTGCCAGACGAGCCTTTGTCACTAGAGCTACCAGCGGTTATGACTGTCTCCTCAGGTGAGTCACTCATAGGATTCGTACCGAAAGACTTACGATGAGTAACATTTGTGCCATCATCGCTCAACTGAGGGGAGTATCTGGGAACACTCTCATCATCTGACAGATGGTAATTGATGGCCTGGATAAGATCACGAGTCACTTCCTCACCATGTGCGCGTCTCAACTCTGTCTTAAGCACAATTTCATTTGTGATGTAAGCCTCACGACGAATCTGTTCCTTAAGGAGGGTGGGGACATCTGGGATGAGCCAGGCAATCAGACTTGTAATGACCACTACAACATTCTGGTGATGAGAAAAATTGTAATAAATGATGTTGACACAGGATAGAGGCAACAGGAAATGCAAAATTTAAGGCCATATGCTTAGATGGCTTGGTAATACGAACTAATGACAGTTCTCGAAAGTGAGCATGGGTGTTCAGAGGCACTGAGCAAGAGAACCATTTAGTTATGCTGCCGGGCCCTATGCACTGGATTCAGGTTACTTGGGTCTTAAAACACGCTTGAATATGAAAGTCACCTATAGTAAATCAGCAATAAATCCATTTCTTGAGTCATTATTAAACATTTTGTTGCCTCTTTGCCATTTTTGTTTCTGTTTTTATCCTGTCCTTTTCAATACCAAATAAAAGCTTGTTTTCTTCTGAAAAAAAACCTGTTTTAACTTTTCTTCTACCTGATATGTTTTTTAAACTAAGTGTATGCTTTTCAGACATGCTTCATGATTGGTTCATATTAACTATGATTACCTTTTACATGTAAAAAAAATCAATTAAAATTAATTGAAAGGATCAATTTGCCAGAGGCTTCACTCATATTATAAAGAAGTGGTGGTCGTACCAATTCTGCAAAGTCAAATTGGTTTAAAAGTTTTTCTTCCTTGAGAGCCTTGTTTACCAAATTGTGGCTATGAAATATAATCTTTGTTTCAAATTCTTGTGAGATTCTAAATAGGGTATAGTACCATTCTTTTTTTAAATCCTTTTTTTCTTTGTAGATAATGGAGCACATTATTCTTGGAACTTATGTTTAAATAAAATGCGCCTCACTTGTGGTGACAGAAATATGAAACCCAGAGAAAAAATATAAACAAATATCCTATTCAAGTCCAAGCTCCTATGTGTATCAGTATTATCAAGTCAATAAAATAACAACTTTGTTGATATGTAGTATGCTCTGTGAAGGATACTTTCAATGCAACCTTATGGGCAGTGAAAAAGACAATTGGGCTTAGTAGACATCTTTTCGTGAGCATCTGACTATAAGTGACTTCCTTGTGTGCTTTAATTGTACAAACCAAAATAATGGATGTATGAAAGAGAAACCACAGTTATTTGACTATGCACAGGGATGACCACTTGACACAATTCAGGAGCATTCTCTGTCTCCCTCATCCCTAGCCCCCACCAGCTAGATTAAAACAAAATTTGAATGTTCACAGAGCCATGATTGTAAAGCATTTTTTTTTCTTACAGATTAAGCTCATTTTTCTCTCTGTGCTCAAATCAGTCTAAGAGATTGAATTGCCTGTGTAGCCCATCTACAGCTGTGTCCCCACAAATGTTACTGCTTTCTGTGTTTTACTGGCTCAGCTTAAACGCTATAAAGGCTTACTCATCAAAGTATACATACAGGCCTATATTCTAGCTTACATATTGAGCACTGCTCTCCTTATCCTTATCTTTTCTTAAGACATTTGAGCTGAATATGATCAACGTCTAAAACCTCTCACTAGTCTCCACCTGGCCGTGTCAAAAAGAAAAAAAAATTTTAGATCTAGATTTATATTTATTTGCTTTGGAATGAAATTCACCTAGTATAATTCTAATCTCATGTCATATCATGCCTACTTATAAGATCTTGATTTACTCTAGATCTAGATCTAGCTCTATTTAGGATTTCTCAATGATCTTAATAATTTACTTGATTTAGACAATGTATCTTGACCCCCTAAAAAACCAACAAAAAAAAAGGTCTAGTCATTGAAACTATTATCATTTGAACAAATGAAGAACGAACCTTTGTTAGACATAATGCAATGTCTAGGTGTGGAGATGGAGAGAAGAAAGTTTTTTCGGACCAATGTACAATAAATATTTTTGATATATTATACATATCAATGGCACCAATATCTTGGATGGCAACTACAATACAAATCTCAATATTAGAACTGAAAATGTAAATAGTAATTCAAAAAAATACGCGATATCAACATGATTTATGACCAAATTTATACTTTCACATAGGTTGATACTTGATGACGGAAAAATATTGTACTCGTCATAGGATTGTATTTTCATTGCTTATTGTTCCATAAAATTTTACATACGTTTAACCTTGCAGATTAAGGTCTCTGTCTGGCACAAGAAGAAGGATTTACAGAGGATCACATGACTGTTCAAAATATACGGAGTTCCGTAAATTTACGGAAAATTCTCTTCCCCGTAGGCAATATATATAAGTCAGAAGTTAAGCAGTCAAAAAACTATCCAAAACTATAATTATCTGCCTCCTATGGTTACTGTATATTGTGCTGAAGATGACAAACTACAAACAATACTAACACAAAAGCTTGGAATACCAACTTCAGATATGTTAACAGATTCCCTCCATGAAGTAGCATCCCTAGCAAATGTATAGAAATAAATAAAACAGCAGCAAGATTAGTATATTATTATGCAATCAAGCACCTATACAACTTTTTTTTCTATCTTTAATAAAAAGTTTTAAAGAACTTAAGCTTAAAACAGTTCGAATGTTCTTTTAATTGAGGATCTTTAGTTGCAGAGTCGCCAACCCTCCCAAATTTTTTTGGATGAGATTTGAAAATTTTTTGGGTGAGAT
Source organism: Elysia crispata (assembly GCA_033675545.1). NCBI lineage: Eukaryota > Metazoa > Mollusca > Gastropoda > Plakobranchidae > Elysia > Elysia crispata. The sequence goes on along the minus strand of JAWDGP010002489.1, from coordinate 52,444 downwards.
TTCAATATTTTTAGTGAGATGAAGCGCCACATGCTAATAAAGCCAAGCGACATTTTTTATGATGGCATCATGTACAGCATGGTCTATTCGAAACTGGCTATCACATATCTTGCATCAAGCAAGAGATGAATGCTTTCCAGTAACTATCCAGAGAAACTCAGTTGTGTACTCGGGCTTGAAGGAGACTGTATATTATTTCTTATTGGTCACTTCAATGCTACTAGATCTTCCATCAGTACTAGTACCACGCTCTTTCCTTTTAGTGGCCATTATTATAAATATTATGATCTAGGCTTTACAACTTGTACAACGCAACAAAGCAGTGCTTCAAAATGAACTTCAATACGAGGTCTATCAAAACAAACACGAAGAGCTGGACCTGTACTTGAAAGATCGTGAGTAATGCAAGGGGAAGTACGTTGGGTGATTGGATACTAAATCTGGATTCAACCCTATGAGGCTGTGCCTGAATATTGAAGAAATATCTGGTGTCGTGGTGAAATGTTATTTTTTACCGAATAAAAAGAGTTAAAAAAACGAAAATTCATAAGATTCCCTGAACATACGGGAGAGCATGAGCTTTAGCTAATTTTCATGAGTCTCACTAAAATTGTAAGGTTTGGCAACTTTGTAGTTGCATTGTTCAATGGCCGTTCTGGTAGGGTCAGCTAAGTGCCTTGGTCATGACCTAGTAACCCTGATTAGGCTAGCTCTGAAATAAGTGATCCACTAGCAGACAGCCGTACGAGGCAAAAAATATTTTTACATAAACAGGAGAAAATCCTAAATAATTTTTCAGAATGTAAAGCAACATGGAATAAGATCTATATTGCATATGAATAAGATTAGTTTGCATTGGCATCTTCAAAAAACGATTTGATATTTATATGAAAAAAAAAAAAAAAAAAAATATATATATATATATGTATATGCAGTTAAGTTTTTTTTTTTTTATTTTGTTAAACTCACTCGTGCATCATTAGTGAGAGAGCTATGATACTTAGATGAAGGTGATATGAATGTAAACTTAAGTTATGCATGCTAAAAATATTTATGGTAGAAACATTTTATAAATGTCTGAAGATTTTCACCACCTTATAAAGTCAATAGTTATATGCAATTAACAAGTGTTTTGGTAAAAAAACTTTACAATTTAGCCTTAAAAAATTGTTCAGAAGCAACAATATAAAATACAACTTCAAGAGTGCCAGTGTATATGTAAAAAATGAGAGCAAAGAGGTAAATAACAAGATGGGATTAAAAAACTAGCTCTTTTAAAGAACATCAGAAATGATGATGCTTCAAGGAACACTATATTTTTTTTCAAAACAAATAGCACTTACTTCGAACACACAAACAAATGCAAGCCTTGCAGTCAGAATGTGCCAGAAAGCTGTTGAGCGTCGATAGTTTGGGTCCTCCCAGGGAGGATTTCGGAAATCTTTATATCTGGCACAAATGAGAGAGAAAGAGCCACACTTATGTAATACTGTTTATGAATGACTTATTTAATCAACCTTGATTAAAAGGTAAATGCAGTTTGTTAAATACTAGCACTACTTATCTCTGGAAACACATCTGCTCTGAGCCTAACAGTTTATCAATTACAAAATTATCACGCTTCTTGTGACTGCCAAACTACGTGGGACATCATCACAAAATGTCACAGCATAGCTTGATTTGAGAGAAATTGAATTTCAAAGGGTTGGGGTGGAATATATAAAAATTTTTCTTTTTTCTTTAAGTATAACCTTTTTACTACTCAAATATGGCAGATTAAAAATTGCAATTAAAAGTCCTTGTTTTTTAACCTTTTAAGGAATTAACCATCAGCATTCACCTACAGTATGTGCACTACATTTTATTTTAGAGTTAGCATATGTCTTCCCCCCTCCCCTTCCCAAAATGGAATTAGATGGAGAAAAAGATGCAGTCTGTAGAATTAGATCTAGATACAGATCTATGAGTTAAAATATTTCCTATGACTTTTGTGTTTTAAAACATATTTTCAAAAGAAAAGATAAGATAAGAGCGGGCATGCATCTACAATGGTTGCCTTATGAGTTATAAAATTGAATGCAAAATGGGCGCTCAGTTTCTGTAAAGAATCTTCCTACATATGTGTTGATATTGAACAAAACAAATTTCACCAAAAAAATTAAAATTGATTCAAATTGGCAGAAAATAATTTTCGGGGCATAAAAGTCAAAGTGGACTTTAAAACTACCTTTGCTAAGAATTTTATGACATACATTTCAGAAACCTGAACTATAATCTCTTCCTCTTGCTTTTTAAAATCTGGCTCTCCACTGATCCCCTTTTTAAAGATTTATATCTGCATTAATAATCAAGATAGATCAAAAATTCATTCACAGCTTAAACCTTATTTATTGAACTTTTCAATGCCAGCAGTAAACCCTTTATTCCTGAATAACTCTGCAAAATATCTCATTTTAAAGCGACACCACACATATTTTTCTCACCATAATATTGTTGTGGATAGACATGTGAATCACATATATTTTGAAAGCAGGAAACTTTATATTGATAATGGTTCTGCTTAAATCTATAAAGTCGAATCCAATAAAAGAAAACATTTTCTCTATTTTGTCTTTGAAGACTGAAGATAATATACTTTCAACACAGGTTGGGCAAAATAAGCTGTCTATGTAATTTGATTTGGAATCTATAACACTTGAAGGTAATTAGATAATCAAGGTGGTTAGAGATTTTATTAATGAACAGGTTCTTTCATGACTGATCTGCTGCCAGTAACTGACCTGCACATATCCACCTTGCCTAAGGATACGTTGCGCTGCATATTATCAATACCAAAATCTGATGTGTTGAAATAAGCCATAGTAAAGTTTACATATCCGTTGAGGGTGCCATCATCACTATAGCGCAGCTGGTATACCAGCCGTGGGATGAAGTCTGATGTCAATGCAATGATGAAAGCCTGGCAGGATATTTAAACTTTTCATAATTTTACAGGCATACAATGATATCCTCTAAAAATAGCTACATACCCAAGAATTAGGAGTGGGTCATTCATGAAGATGATAAAAAGTTGCTGATTCATGTTTTTAGTTAACTGCGGTAATTTTTACCTAAGCACTACAGATTTAACCAAACAGCTTAGTGAAAAGCTTTTAACACCAGCGGTGATGAACAGCAAAATGAATATTGATGCAAAATTGCGACTTCAAGTTGAAATACACTGTTCTTAAGTTATGAAATTGTTCGCTTACACTCAGATGAGAGGAAAATATATCATGTGTTATCACTGTCAGAATAGGCAAAATAGTAAGAAATAAAATGAGCTAAGACACCACTTACATTTGATATGATGGCGATTCTTGAGATTCCATACAGTACACTGTACCAAATACCTGTCAAAAAAAAATTGCCATTAATTTTAACTTTTAAAAATTACTATGCCATGTAAATTGCTTTTATAACCCACTATTTTGTTGCCAATTTCAAATACTAAATTGGATAAAATCCTCCTGAAATATAATTTTAAATTTTTAATTCGGAGAGGACTCAAGCAAAGAGAGCCATTACATGATAAATAATATATGCTCTTCCTTTCTTGTTTGTAATTTTCCTTTGCATGGAAGGATAAATCATCAAACTTTATATATTTATTAAGGATAAATTGTCAATCTCTATTGCACAACAAAATTTCTCTATATTTTTGCTGAAAAAAACCCATAAGAATTAAGAATTAAAAAAAAAGTGCCTTAAAAATAGTATCTCAAAACAGGTAGCAAGTTACAAAAACAAAAAAAAAATTCACACAGAACTGATGCACAACTGAAAATAAGGAGACTTTGTGCTTTTTTGTTTTCTCATTGATTCCAGAGAAACAAGTATCTCACCAATATTGGCAGATTTCTCTGCCAGGGGCCGACGCAAGTCTGTGGTAAATTTGGTAGCATCCACGCGGATCTCAATGATGTTGTTGAGCAGAGCAAATAATGGTGCCAATGGGAACGCAGCACAGAAGATTGTCAGGAAGCCATACTGGAGCACTGTATTTTAAATATAGTATTACTGGGTTGCCAGACAGGCATATTTCCAGGATGAAAGTAAATGCTATATAATAAAACCTTTCAAGTTTATGAATTTGTAAAATATATTGAATTGCTGTAGTCTGTTGAGTCAAAATCAATTGCGGACAATGAAAATAACAAAATACAAATTCAATCTGAAGGATAATTAATCAAAAGGAACTAGAACAAAAACTCAGAATGGCTTTAAATGGCAAAAAACAAAACAAAATTTCAGGACTGGATGTTTGATTATTTCTTTGTCAACATCAATATATCAAAAACTTAACATGCATTTCAAAGACTGCCTTACCCATCTCCAAATATTCATAAAAAAGTGACATAGACTGAGCTGGCTGCAGTATATAGTCTTTCTCCCAAGCTGTCTTTGCAAGCTTCTGCTCTCTAGTCTCCTTAGCCAGCTTACGTTTAATCAATTTTATGACTTTGCTGAAAATGAAATGACAATTGGAGATAAGATGATGTTTAAATGGTTTGAAACAGTCAAGCTTTGTAGGAAAAAACAATAAAAGGATTACACAAAATGTTATCAAAATCAACAATGCATAAAGTGATTAAATTATTTTAAATAAAAATTGATAATCTAAATTAACGAGGCCTTTTTTTTTAAACTGTCCAATATCAATACAAATATAGGCAAAAATGTAAAAATCCTTGCATGATTTATAATACTCAGTCCCTTTTACCCATGATCTAAGCTCTGAACACAATGCAATTTCTATAGTGCAACTCACGGTACAACAATCTCAATGAAATTGTTCTGAATGAGCTGCTTTCCCACCATGATGATGGCAAGCTGGATACACAACTCAATCAAGCAGCCTCCTGCCTCGCACTGAATGATAGGAGATGAAGTGGAAAAAGTGCAAAATACATTGCATAATTATAACAACTGTGAGCAATAAAAAAATCTTTAATTCTCTTTTCATGAATTATAGAACTAGCCAAAGCTTTACTGATTCATCGTTAGATCTAGAGTCAAGTATCACAACACTTACTGAGTCACAATAAGCATCAATCAATCAGCTCTGGACTATTTACTTACTTACTTACTGCCCTTTCTGCCGTGGGCAATTACGGCAGTAACTGGACAATTTGTAGGGATAAAAAAATGGTTTTGGTCCACGGGCTTCATATGAAATAAGTAAATCAAGTAAAATGTGAATATGCCAAGATTTATTTCATTTCGACAACTAATTCTAAATACTTTTACTCACCCTTCAAACCATTTAAAGAAATTTCTAATAAAAACAAAATCGTCTTCACATTTCAAAATAAAAAGAAAACAACTACAACTATTTATATACACAGGAAGACTAATATGAATAAATAGGCTTATTTTTTTATCCAGCCTTACCTCTTCTTGTCGACCTCCAAAGATTGTTCTATATTTGCCAGGCCTTCCAACAAATCTAATAGAAAAAAATCCTCTTTTAAATGCACATTTAAGGACTCATACTAAAATAATAATAATAATAATAATAATAATAATAATAATAATAATAATAATAATAATAATAAAAATAATAATAATGATGATGATGATGATGATGATGATGATGATGATGATGGAGGAGGAGGAGGAGGAGGAGGAGGAGGAGAGCCAGACTAGAGCAGACTAATTTTATTCTTTTAAAATTTGAGCTCATCACTTTTCCATGCCCACAGCAATATATCCTTCAGTTAGGACACTTGTTCCATAAAGGTAAAGATTTTATTAAAAAATTAATTACTTTACACCCATATTGCCCTTACTCACAAGATTCAAGACCAAAATCTGAGAACTAAATATCTAACAACTGAACATTACATCATACCTGCCCTTGAAGAAGGCAATGTAGATAATGGAAGAGAAGTAGTTCACAAACTGTAGGATAAAGAGTTTAATAGTGATGCTATTGTCATATTCACTCTGTGTGCGCAGACACTCCCAGTCTGTTAACCAGAATGCCAGGTATCCGTAAACCTAGAAGGGCACAAGAGCAAGAAAATTTTCATTATTTACATTAACAGACATTAGTGCAATCTCATATTGTTGGTCACTTAACTTTTCAGCATTAAATGTAAGATATTCAGATAGCCACGCTGCCACCTCACAAACCTTTTATCTAAGGCAATATATCATAGAAATGGCTTCATCTATATAACTCTCACTACAACTATATGCTAAATGAAAGAAAGCAATCTTTGCTTGAATCAGAAAATTACATACTACCCAGAAAAAAAATTCGAATAAAATATATCCTCAGATCCTCTACTCTAAAAAAATTCACTTGTCTTAGACTTAAAAGTCCAACCTAAGCAAAAGATAAAAAGAAAGTGCTGAAACACTAACCAAAAAAAAAAGAAACGATACCCCCCTCCCCCTTTTCACCTCAAGAAAATATAAATAAATATAGACCTAAACCTCCAATCAAATTTCCTCATGTCAATTGACTAACCAAGTTGAGCAGAATAATGATCAGCAGATTGATGAGGGCAGCAGTCACAGTAGTCACCAAACTGGCATTCTCATAGATGAGTCCAGCGGTAGTTGTCACCACTGTGTGATTGCTGACTACTTGGGCAGGTATCAGCTGGAGGGCAGCCAACATCGATACACGATAAGCTATCACCCCAATCACAGCCGCCACAGCCAGAGCAGCCTGTCATCAAGTGGACAATCAAATTAAAGCATGACTTGATCTTAATTTACAGGGATGAGACGATGCATTATTAGAAATAACTTCAAAATTTAAAACTGTACTTTCCACTCAGACCTTAAATCTAAAAAAAAAAAAAAAAGAGGTAATTATAAAAATCGTTTTCAAGTTACATATATCATAACTAAAGAAAAAAATAATAGGTATAATCATTGTCTCTTCCAATGCAGCAAAGCTAAATAGAAGTGATTTCCTAGTGTAAAAATATGGGATCACTGAAATACTTCTTTGCATATTCTTGATCGCTGTATTGAGCATTACAATAAGGAAAGATAGTGTTGTTTGCACTGAAAAATCACTAAAAAGTGAAACAGGTTTAAAATGGATTACAATTAATTAAAGTGTCAGTGTCAACCATCCTCTCTCAACGTACCAACACAAGCATGATAGTGTACGATGTGAGAAATATTGGGAATCTTCTTCTCCAGAATGGCAAGTGAGGCTCTTTCAGCTGGGAATACAAAACAAACAGTTCATAAGTTTAATGTACCAATATAATTTATCTGAGGAAGAAATTAGACTAGTGGATATTTAAAAAAAAAAAAAATAAGTGAATAGATAATTTACCCTTAGATAAAATATCTGAATATGTGGCTCTGTTAAGCCACATAAATAAGATGAAAACTCAATAAACATATTTCTGTTTCGTATTAATGAAGACAAAATGCTAAGCAAAAGAGACTGAATTCCTACAAAATAAGTAAATTGCTTGTATTTTCATGACGGTAAAGGAATTTATGTCATGTTACCTACCCCCGTAACAGGATTGATCTTCATGTCATTCCAGTTCTCCAATTTTGACAAGAACTCTGGCCTTGGAGGTTCCTATTATTATGAGAAAAGTGGGAAAAATAATGAAAAAACGTGTTATACGTCATATTGATTACATGTGTGTATATTTATGTTATTTTCCCTTTTAGCCTCACAGCTTTGGTTTATCAGCTAGATTGTAGCACTAACCAGCCATTATTTTCTATTCATAAAAAAAAATCATTCAGTAAGAATTTTTTTTCTTAACTATTGCATAAATTGTTTTCAATTGGTCTCAACAATCGAGGTAATTCTCTTTTAATTGCAATGTTTGGATGATGAAACTGTACCCGATACTGTTGATGAGTGTCGTTTTCAATCTTGTAATAGAAATACATTATGGAATGAATTCAAATTTAATTTCAGATCTTAGCTATAATTCATTAAGAATGCCCTTGAAATTTGTGTTTATTAAATCTGAAATCTTATCAGAGTGATTCGAACTTAAAAAAAAAAAAAGAAATTTGGACCAGTAGTTGCAAAGACCTACTGAATTTATAACAGCATAAACTAATGCAATATCTGTAGGGTCATTATTTAAAAAAGCTGTGATTTTTCTCTAATAATGCCAGCTCCCTTTATGCACACATACTTTTTTTTTACTGAACACAAAGTAAGCCAAGATGGATTTAGTTGTCATGAGCACTTTCAATTTGCATTGTGGGAAAAGGGACATTCAGAGTGTTAAGAATCAGCTCTTTTAAAAACCCTTAAAAAAGATATATCAGGTGCTGACAGATAACTGGCTTTGGCTACATTGGACTGAGAAAAGGGGTTAGGGTGGGAGTAGCACATGAGTGCCGCTCTTGGGTTGCTACTGGATGATCAAAGGCTAGGCGAGACAGGCCAAGCTTGTTTGCATAAGGAATTATCAACACATTTGGTCTTGGCCCCATGATCAAAATTTGATTTCAAATCCGCAAATGTGATAAAGGGAACATTGTAAAGCAATAGTCTATTTCATTTATCAAGGATCTAATTTTTTAGATTGTTGATGTCATATTGTTGAGTGCTGTAACTTTTTACTAGTAGCATTAATATGGAAGCAAAGAGAGAATTAGCAGGATAAAAGAAATAAATTGATCTAAGCTTTTATTTGGACGCATCTATGTTTCATCTCAGAATGTGACTATGTATGAGTATATATATGTATATTATAATTTTATGACCATAAACCCTTGAAATTCTGCCAATTATCAGCCAAGAAAAAATAAATTCTAACCTCTTCTTGAACAAAAGATGTCATATCCCATTTGTACTGAATGGTAGCTTGTTTTCTTTTCCAGAATTCCAAAAAAAGGGTGCCTGTAACAAATAAAGCACGCTCTAGTCATTATATCCTTTATATCTTTAGTTTTAAGCAGTAATTATCAACACAGTACAATACTACTTGATGAGATCTGTATGAGTAAGATACTGCATATATACAGACTGAAAAATATATTAATAATGGTAATCCTCTTTTATTAAAAAAAAATTTCACAATTTTTCTTTAGAAATTCTGATAAACCTTTAAAACCAACAACAATCATTGTCATTTCTGATACGATTATTATTTTGTTGTGACAGTGAGACATATTTTCAAATATGTGTGGTGCTGGATTCATCTTACAAATGATCTTTTATTTTAGAGTGAAGTGTATACTCAAAGCTTTTCTTTGATCCCTTCAGTAATTTATCTTTTGCCCTAACTCTTTGTGACATTTGGTGCTACTCTGAACTACAGCTTGCTGCAAAATAGTAATTCCCTGACATCATTGTATGAGTCGATACCAATCCTAAAACTAAACACAAAAAAGCATTTACTGTGTTTAGCATGAATCATCTTTCTAGCTTAGGCTAAAAATAAAAAAAAGAATTGATGAAACAATGATATGAACATTTTGCTATCATACAAATAAATGTTATTCCACATCGCTCATTTTGTATGATATTTCTGATTAATCTAGAAACTCTTTAGTTTATTCCCCCCATTCATAAAATGAATACTTTGATGCAAACTATTTATCAGGCGCAGCATTACATTCTTGCTTCAAAGATCTTCCAATCTGACTCACCCCAAAATGACATGAAGATGGCAAAGAACACAGTGCCTGCATTGTCAAACAATCTGCTAACTTTGACATGGGTGCATGCATCACTGAGCCTCCAGTAAGGACACTGAGCATCACACAGAGGGCACATGATTATGTTATTGTTGGAGTCACATACTTCTCGGCTGGGTAAATTGAAGAAAAAAATAGCAATCCCCTTTTTAAATAATTGAAAAGGAATACTTATCTTTCCAATTAAAGACAAAGTTGCACCAATTTACAAAACAAAAGTGAATTTTACTTTAAAGACTTTGGAGTAAATTACCAAAATTTTTTTTATATCCCTAATTTGGCATCTGAAATATATTCTTCAATAGACTATTACTATAAAATTGAGAACAAAAACATTGTTCATATGTTGGTGCATATTCTGGACTATTTTCACAACTTAAATATATCAGACCTACAGGAAGACTATAAATTTTTATGCAGCATATTTGAGCCTACATTATTGCCTATGGCTCATATTTTGGGATAAGGACATATCCAATATGCCAGAGGGTACCAAAGAAGGATATATGCTTAAACATGTCATAATTTAAAAAAAAATTATTCCATTATTTTTACAAAATTGACTTTGAAAAAAAAACCGCCGCTTAGCCTTCATCATGGAAGTTAAGGGAAAAAAACATAGCAGTACAAAAGCAAAGAAGGATATATGTTTAAACATGTCATAATTTGAACAAAAAACTATTCGAGTATTTTCACAAAAATGACTTTGAAAAAAATGTCACTTAGCCTTCCTCATGGAAGTTTAGGAAAAAAAACATAGCACTACATCCGTAATGTCAACATGTATGAAGACATTAAAAACAGGCACATTTGATTTTCTTGGAGTCACAACTGAAACAAGAAGGACATGGAAACAAGATGACCTCTTAGTATAAATCCAGTTTTTAAGGAGCTAATTTTGAGTCCAAATTTAGGCCTGCATAGGTGATATGTTTTGCACCATAACTTTGTTAAAAAAATGATTCAATTCTCACAAAACACATATCAAAATGAAGGGCTTTTAGAAGACTTTACAGTCATGATAAAATCACAAATTTGTTTTAGTTTAGTATGCACATTTGTATTTGTCCTTGCATCCTGCTTCTTTCACAAATGTAGGTCAAAATCTAACCTTTCATAATCATTTTTCAACATCATTGGTGTCTGAATCAGAACTAAATCAAGAACTAGAGTTGAATTCATCACAATCCATTCACTTTCTGATTGTTTTTTGCACCTCAGAGCTTGTGTTGCACTGGGGCCTATTCTCAATGCTTACTAGGATCAGCTGTTCACATCTACAGGCTAGCAACGATATAAACAATGCAAAAGAAAAACTGTTAAAAGACGTATTTCTTTCCCCAATACTGAAGAAAAGCTTCAAACTGAAAGCCATTGACGTCCGTATTTGATTTCTATAAGTTGGGTTGCCTTTTATTGAATAAGGATTGGATTAGAATATTTGTTAGTCTGTGTGCCACAATGATACTTTTTACGCGCCACACAGTGTGGTGAGCCAGATACAAAGAGTTAAAAAGAATAACAAATTTGTACAAGAAGGTAAAAATTTTTTGGGACCTTTTTTTTTTTAAATCAAAGAAAAATGGGCTTCATACCAAACAAAGACAAAGCAAGTTTCAAGGTGTGTAAAGGTGTGTGCCTGTGTAAGAGCGTAAAACTATCTTCAATATAAAGAGTCTTGACAATTTTAGAAGCATAAAGATCAACCAAATGAAGCATGCAACTTTTCCAATTAGCATCAAAATATTTTTTTTGCCTTAATTTTGATGTTGACAGTCAATGCTTTATAAAATAAAACTATCATTTATTTAAAAAAATTGCTTACAGTGAAAATTTTATTGTTAACAAAAAATGTCTGACAAATAGAATTTTTATTTTTGAATTGCATCTTACACATGTACTATGATCTTGTATAATGCAATACATTTACTCTTTAGGACTTAAATTTCTGTGATAGAATAGGATTTTTCATATTTTTATTTTTAACTGTAAGGAAATTGATAATGTCCTTTTTATTATAGAAAGTACATCTGTATCTCAAAACATTACTTTTATTGGACCTTTTACATGTAGTGCAATTTAATGAAAAGCAATTCTTCCTCTTTTTAATTTTAGCTTTAAGATTTGTGTTTGTAATGTAAATTGAGCATGTGAATTTTCAATTTCCCCAAGGGAGATCAATAAAGAACATTTTTATCAAGAACAGATAATCTGACTCCATTCTGAAATGTTTACAACATATACCATTTCTTACTAAACAAAGACAATATGAACCAAAAAGGCAAAATGTTTCAGTAAAGCATTTAAAAAAAAAAAAAGAAAAGGAAATGTGTGCACAGTGCACAGGATATTTCTACCTTATGGCACGACTAGCATTTGTATTGCAAACAGGACTAAGTTGCTTGAAATTGTATTAAAAAAATAAAAATTAATGTTGTGCAAAATGCTCAGGATATTTCTTCCTCGTGGGATGGTTATATTACAAAGAGAACTAAGTTGCTTAAAATTGTTGAAAAAAAAATTAAGCTGGTGCAAAATGCATACAATATTTCTTCCTTATAAATTGGTTGCTATATTGCAAACATACCTAAATTGCTTGACTTGTTTAAAAGAAAAAAATTGCAGTCAACCCAAAACCATTTTTAACTACTTATAACTTCAAGGCACACTTTTAATTGCGTAGATCAAAATAGTATTTTACTCACAAGGATATGACAAATAATAAAACAAGATGAGAAAGTGGAGAGAAGCACTTGAAAGTGGAAATAAAAGCTTACCTGGGATTACTTAAATATACAACAAAAAACAAAAAAATCATAATAAATGTTATTTTTGTTGATTTTCATTCTTTAGTAAGAAAATAATGGGAAATCACATTATGCTACATCTATAGTTATTTAGCAAGCCTATTTTTTTGAGATGTAGCTTTGGGAATCAAAGGTTTTGTACTATTTTCTTTTCAAAAGTCGTTTAATTTAGATTTTATATGCTGATGTATATGCTTTAACATCTAGAAATCATTCCAAAGATTGCGAACTTGAGCAAAGGCAAAAAAATTGATTTGAAGTATTTGTAAACTGAGATCTTGGTTTGAAATATCAATCGAATAAACTAACTTTGAGACATAATCTTACTATTGCTAGTTAGACTGTAATAGCTTAATTCTTGAAATATCACTCTTTTTTTCACAGGAGAGTTGCATCCCTCCAGAGTTGAAATTGATTTTGACTTTTGCCAATTTCTAAAACCTTTTCTGCTTACATTTCAATTCATTGCATCCAAAATGAGTCTAACTAAAAAAAAATCATACTGGGCTGTACAAATCCTTACAATGATGAAATTTTCCAAGGTGAAAATTTATATTGTGAGTTCATTCGAAAAGATAACTGACATTTTATATCTCAAGATTTTTAACTAAAAAAAACAAAACAAAAAAAACAACCTATTACTAACCTTGCTGCATTGCTGTTCATGATGCTGAGACCATAGAAAAACACACAAAGGCCCACTACAGATGCAGGAACAAGCATTGTTGTGTAGAAGCCCAGCCAGGCAAAGTACAGAGCAATTTTCTCACCAAAATAAAGTCTGAATCAAGATTTTAATATGATTCAAAAGATGATTAATACAACCCATTCATTTAAAGTGTGGTCTGAGGTATTTTTTTACTTGTTGCACAAAAAAAAAAAAAGAGACAAAAAAAATGAATCATGTTTTAAGCTGCACATAATACACTCTGTCGATATCAAGGATCTTAACAGACAGACATTAATACTCCTGATTGGGTGATTAGTTAAGATACAGATCAAGAAACTCTCTTCTGTGAGCAAAACAAGGGCTTCTGCTGATTTGGTCCATTCTTGTTTGTTTGAATTAATTATTTTAAATTAATAATAATTCATTGTTAATCATATGAAGAAAATGTAATAGTAAATGTTAAGAAAATATAACAAGTCTTTTTTTCAACTACTACTTTTCATGTGTTTAGAAATTATTTCCTCACCTTCAATTATCGCTTAAGTATTTTATCTCCAGTTCAATTGAAAAAAACTTCAGATCATAATGAGGTACTGGATAAAAAATTAGTTTAAACGCCTCATATCTGAATCACCACAGACGCTTTCGACATTTTCTTTTTTTTTTTCTTCTTTTAAGAAAATTTAAAAAAATGGGAAAAAGATTGAATCATCGCCACACTAGCACACTTTGCCAGGAATAATAAATTGTATGAATGAGAAAGTAAAAGTTGATTGCTTTTCAATTAACTTTGTATTGTAGAGGCTATTTTGAATGAAAATTATAATGTTTCTGGTGTTCAAAAAAAAAAAAAGTATGCAAACAAGAAAATATATAAGGGAAGAGCACTAAAAAGATCCAGCAGCAAAGAGACTACCTGATGTGGTCAATAGGCTGAAACTTGAGACAGTTTCTCCAGCTTGCCCAATGATCATACAAAATCTTGCGCTTATTTTCTGCTGAGCCGGCTTTCCAATGACCCTATAATGAATTGAATGTCAGAATTAAAGTTACTTGAAAATGAATAAAATTAATCATACATCAAAAAAAAAAAAAAAAAGCTTTGTACACATTTATAATGTCATGCACAAACATTTGCAAATTTTAATCAATAAGTGAACAATAAAGAAAGGGAAAAAATATAGGATAAGGATATAGAAACCCAGCTTAAAGCAACAGAACAGAAATAACAATAATATTTTAGAGAAAGAGGATTTATGAAGCAATATCTTTTTTGGATTGATTTTGTCTGATAATAACGATATTGATTGTGACAAGGACATTGATGAAGGCTACTAAGAAAGCAAGCACACCTCTTAATATACTTATTTGAAACCCTCTTTGATCTAAACATGAAAAGAAATACTAGAATAAAAGGCATTAAAATACAAATGAAAGTACTGAATGTTATTTAATTTTTTGAAAACTTAGTGAACATCATGCAACTCAAAAGTGAACACTTAGCAACACTCTGCTTGAAAGGAAGCCTTGAATATGTAACAATCCCATCTATCCTTAGAATATTATGTCAAGCGTAGTTTTATTAAAAGCAAAGAAAATCCTTTAATGCAGACTCTTTAAAACAATTCTGATTCGCCATGTTACATTATCTTTTTGTATATTTTGTTCAACTAAAAAAGCTTGATAATCTGAACTTTGTGAAGTCCCTTAACAGCTACAGTTGCAAATGTACTTTACACATAATTCCTATCAACCCTAAAAGGAATCAATCAAATCTATTGAAACAACAAAAACAAAAACGGAAATGAGAACAGAAATAATTTTTTTTCAACACAACAAAGAAAATGCAGCAAACTTTTACAGCCATAATTGCTCATCAGTCCCTGAAATTCAAAAGGTAAAACTTATCTTAAGGACCTCTTAATGAATCATCAGCTTACCTCATGCAGAGGATAAGCAGCAGTATAGTACTCATCTGATATCATCTTTTTGATTCCTGAGGGGAAATTTAAAGCAGTCAGTTTTGAGCCAATTAATAGCTATTTAAATATTGCATGCAGAAATCTTGATATTCACATAAAACAGAAATTAAAAAAATATATATATATAGCCAGTAGTGTAAACTTTGGATCACTGAGTGTACAAGGTAGACATTTTTAAAGTGATTAAAATGATATACATTTCAAGGACTATTATACACATACATACAAGCTAGGCAAAAAAAATAATTGAAAAAAATGAACAAAGTCATGAAGAAAATACCATCTAGAAGTCTGATCTACGCTTTTAATATTTAGATTATAAATAACAATGATGAGAATATTAAAACCAACCAAATGCAAAGTTATTTTCCTTGATGACTGCATAGGGTTTGCGGCGCAGAATGTAATCCACAATCCAGCTTCGAGTTGACTGACTGAAGTAATCCTCTTCATTTTTTGGCATTTCAAATCTAATAATGATAATAAAAAAAAAATCAGCTTCATTTGTCTTTTATTCTACATCTCTTGATTTCTGTAATTTATTTCATTTATGAAGCCTGCACTGTCTTTTGTGGGTAAATTAAAACCAATCAAAATATGGGTTCTCTCTCTAACACTACTATTGTGATTCAGTGGGTATATCCAATTTCAGCCATGGCAAATGGATGGTACCCAAAGTAGTTTCTTGATTCATTAAGAACACTGACGAAACTATTGATTAAAAAAGAAAACCATCATGATTGCTTGCAATTGTTTTCTTTCTTCAAATTGTTTTTTTGCTCCAAGTTTTTTTTCTTCCTCGACTGTTCCATTTTTTTCTCTGCAGTGTATAATTCGGAGTATCAGATATATATATATATATATAGAACTATTGATTTTTTGCCTTTTGGTTCATAAAATCAATAGGGAAAAAATTAGTAACACATTTAAGACACATCCACTTTAATTTGTTAATTGATATTGAGACACTATCCCTTATCTAAAAAATCTTAATTTTAATACTCACAGGTACTCCTTGCCAGCAGAGTATGGACATGTGTAGGGTCTAGACTGGGGAGGAAGGATGGTCTGGTCATAGCTGAATGGTACAAGCAAACGTCTGAACAACTGGATTGACTTCTGCCACAAGCGTGTGCCCACTGATTGCATGGGACCCTAAGAAATTTTGTGATATAGAAAATGGTCATTTTGGTATAAACTTTGGGTGGATAAAAAAAAGTAGTTGTGAGAAACAAATGTATAAAGAGCAGAAAAAAAAACTTTACAAAGACTTAATAGAGAATGTTAGTGAGAAAGCGAGAAAAAGAAAGAGAGAAAGGAGAGAATGTGAATCTGTGAATGAGAAAGAAATGACAGCTAGAGTATAAGTGAAAGAGAAAGTGACAGTTAGAGGAGACAGAACAAAAATACAGAAAAAAGGAGAAAGACGAAAATTAGAACGAGAGAGAGAGAGAGAGAGAGAGAGAGAGAGAGAGAGAGAGAGAGAGAGAGAGAAGGATAGACAGGTAAAGAAAACAAAGTGACAAAAGAAACCAGAAAAAAGAGAAATATGTATTTAGTCTGATATTTAGAGGTACTTGAATGGTTTCCAACATTATTTTGCCCCTAATTTACAAATAGGTATGTTTTTCATCTATATCTAAATAATCCACAATTAGGAAAAAATTTAACTTTAAAATGAGTGAAAAGAAAAGAAAAAAAGGGATTCTTTCAAATCATTAACCATATAAAGGTCTATTTCCTAATAATAATGAAAGTAAAAACAAAATCATGATGAAGTTAAAGAAATTTAAGGAGACAGTCAATAAAAATCTTGGTTTTTTTTTTATATTGTAACCATTTAATTAAAAAAGAATCAGGTAGCAAAGAATATTGAATTGATCAAGAGGTAATTAATGATTAAAATGATTAGATATCAACAATGAAAAAATATCAAGTGGCTTTATTGTTTTCACAGGATTATTGTTTTTAAGATTTGAGAAAACTGCATGAAAAAAAAAGAGGACAAAATAATAACACCAGAGGGAAAAAAAGGCACGAAGACTAGAAGTAAGCAAAAATTGCACTATTATTCTTATAAAACATGCAAAACAAAAAACGGTGAGGCACACTGGCAAACATAAAAATGCACAAAGCGTCTAATTACAATATGCATATGAATTATTAATAATTAAAAATAAAAGGGAATAAAAAAAATAGTTGGAATGATAACAACATAAATAAAGTTGAAAAGTAATAGTTGTAAAGGTAGGGTAGTAGTAGTAGTAGTGGTAGTAGTAGTAGTAGTAGTAGTAGTAGTAGTAGTAGTAGTAGTAGTAGTAGTAGTAGTAGTAGTAGTAGTAGTAGTAGTAGTAGTAGTAGTAGTAGTAGTAGTAGTAGTAGTAGTAGCAGTAGTAGTGGTGGTGGTGGTGGTGGTGGTGGTGGTAGTGGTGGTGGTAGTGGTGGTAGAGGTGGTGGTGGTGGTAGTGGTGGTGACGGTAGTAGTAGTAGTAGTAGTAGTAGTAGTAGTAGTAGTAGTAGTAAAAGTAGAAGTAGTTGTAGTAGTAGTAATAGCAGCAACAGTAGCAGCAGTATTATTATTATTATTATTATTATTAGTAGTAGTAGTAGTAGTAGTAGTAGTAGTAGTAGTAGTAGTAGTAGTAGTAGTAGTAGTAGTAGTAGTAGTAGAAGCAGTAGTAGTAGTAGTAGTAGTAGTAGCAGCAGTAGTAGTAGTAGCAGCAGCAGCAGCAGCATCAGCAGCAGCAGTAGTAGTAGTAGTAGTAGTAGTAGTAGTAGTAGTAGTAGTAGTAGTAGTAGTAGTAGTAGTAGTAGTTGTTGGTGTTGTTGTTTTAATAATAATAATAATAATAATAATACATATGTTACCAATGCAAGAAAAGACATCTCCATATATATATACACACACACGCACACTGCTTGCTTGCTGCAAAATCCTTTTCTTAGAGACACCAATCAAAAACACACGAGAAACCTTTTTTTTTCAGTCATTGCATTACATTTTTTTTCTTGATCAATTGGAAGCTTAGTCTGATTTTGTTATTAGAAGATTGGAGATTGAAATAACACAGCAACACTTTATGTGACATTATTCTGCTAAGGGAAATCTAGTGACATACAACAATGAGAGGAGTGAAAGAGGTGGAAACAAACATTCACTTTGTTACTTTCGATAGCCTAGATAAAATTTAAAATGTACAATGTTTTCAGCCCTATCCTATCTGGTGATAGCTTCATTTCTAACAAAGTCCATTGTAATTTTAATTGAGGCGTTATCATACTATGTAAAGAGAAAAACAACCAAAAAAGCCTAAAATTGAATCTGGGTTCATTTCAGATATAAATTGTGCAAAATCAAATTTAAAAAATCCAAGCCATTGACAAAAAATTCATTCACTCTCTGTCTCTATTTCTTTTGTTGTTGTCATTTTTAGAGCAGTAGCCAATTATTGATAGAGTCCAGAAAAAGAGAGATTCAGGGCTGAGAATGGTCAGACAAGAAAAAGTCTGAAAATACCAGCCAACGAGCCGAAGGCGCGAGATTCACCTAGGGGGTCCGGGGGCATGCCCCTCCGGAAAATTTTGAAAAATTGCGTTAAAGTTAAGCCATTTAGGCCCCTCTGGCACTGAACTTCCCTTAATTATTGTGTTTGATTTTTCTGTTGAAGTTTAATATTTTCCTTGTGTTTCGTGAGCCGTCAAAGCCGTAAGTCCACGACTTGTGTAACTCAACTCCTTGTCACACACACACACTACACCACGATACTCCTTTTTCCCTTAACTTTCTAATAAACTTCCCCAGACGCCGACCATTAGCGATTTTGTCACACCATTCCCATCGCCATGGGTTCACAATATCGCCGTCATCGCAAGCTTCTCCTCTACTAACAATGTCTTGACGCCTCGCCATTGTGACGTTCACGCGCAAACGGTTGTGGAAAGACTGAGATAAGTTGCGCCAAGCTTTGGCAAAAACAAAGAGAAATTAGGCCAATATCGATCGATATTTTCAAAACCGATTAAGAAAGTACAGTAATGACAACAAAAATAGATTATCATTAAATGGTATCGATGTTAATCTCGATAATTCCACTTGATCAATACCATCGAACTCTTCTGTGTTGGTTGGTTTATGTTTCCGGAAACCAGCTTCGAAATAGAAAAGAAGGCTTCGGAATTTTTGTGTTGTTTTAATTTTTTTTTTTTTTGGGCGGACGCGATCTTCGTTAGGCGGATGGAAATGACAAGTTGGGCGGAAATCCGCCTTTAGACGGAGAATTCTCAGCCCTGAGATTGAAAACCAAAATTTTTATTCAGTTTGATATACTCTATCACGGAATGATATTATGAGAAAATGATTGCTTTTGATTAATTAATACTGATTCGAAGAATCTCCTCCCGGATTCTAATTAAATATCTCGTTTAAGGTAATATGTAAAAATCCAAAGCATGATTTTGTTGCAAATGATTAACTACAAAAAAAAAAATATGAAAAATATCATCATTTCAAAACACAAAAGTAAAAAAAAAGTGTTCGAAGATTGTGAATGTGACAACAATTTATCTCTTGTCTCGAAGAGGATGAAAATAAAACTAAAATCTTAAATTTTACATAGCCATTTTACAACTTTTGACAGCTTGAACTTTATGACTTGCACTAAAACTATGTCTTTTCTTATGAAAGAAAGAAATAGAAAGAAATTTGACAAAATCTGGCAAAACTTTTCCATGCCCTCGGTTTTTAAATTTACTTAAAAATACAGCAAGAGCAATGAATGGAATTACTTATTATACTTTACAAGTGCCATATATGTCCTTCCCTGAAGGAAAAATAAAGAATAGATATTAAATAAAAAAAAATATTAAAGTCTGTGCTTCAGGCTATCTGCTAGCTAACCTGTAAAAGAGTAAAGTACATAAACTAAAGACTACAACAGCACAGGGTGAAAAAAAAAACCATCCAGTTGCCTTACCGTGATGTCGCCTGAGCCAGTCTAGGTGTACCAAATGTTTAATTATCAGAAAAAGCAAGAGAGAGTTAAAGCGAAATTGAACCTTCATACATTTTCTAATTTACCATCAATATATCATTGACATAAAATCTGACTAAAGCCAAATCCAAAATCATCAAGTTCATAATCAATCCATTTTGTGACAACTTTGTCCTACAAAAAGAAACTCTTAGATATTCATTCTTTTCTGTATCCATTATTCACATTGACAGAAAAGATAAAAAAATAATGCTTTAAAAAAAACAAAACAAAACAAAAACAAAAACTCCCCATGCAAAGCAAGGCATATGCTTCAGAATTTGCAACACGATGCAGCACATGGCTAATGGACAATATATTTTATAAAAGATATAAAAATAACACTAATACATATTCAAAAGGTTTAAAAAAAAAATATATATATATATAATCTTTGTAATCTGTGTAATGTGAAAGAAAAGTTACTCTAGTTTGACCAAGACCAAGATGTTAAACCATAATGATAACATGAATGTATTGGAAATAAAGTGATTATACTTGATATATACATATATATATATATATATATATGTATATATATATCAGATTGCAAATATTTTACAATATTAAAAAAAAAGGGATTGCTAGTTTCTATTGGATAAGAGGATTTGAAGGGTATTGTGTTGTAGCTAGGAACGGAACAAATATTGTCAGAAACACAGTTGTAAAAAGTGTCAAGAGGCCAAGAAAGTGCTATTCAAATTTAAGAGGAAATTTATAAAAAGCAAGAGATGACGGTGAAAGGGTAAAAATAATTTATAGGACAAAGCCGTCTCTAAGCTTTAAAATATTCAAGCTAGCATGCCCAGCAAAGCAGAATGGATGCATGTAATGGCTCAAAATGCAAAGCTCCTTGAGTTTGTTTGAAAAGTACAGAGAGGATCATATGAGTTGAAAAGATACTGAAAACTCTAAGTTTGTTTTAACAATTTATTAACCTGAGGACATCAATTTCTTCCATAATTCTGTTGCTGTAGCCTGCAAAAGTGGGAGGTAAAGATGCAATGGGATTTATTCGTCCATCACATCTCCTCACTTTGCAAGCAACCAAGTTTCTGTTGTGTGCTGATTGTGTTTACAACTTACAGCCAAGAATATTATCTAAAAAATTTCATGGCCAATCATGATATTCTTGCACAATGTGGCAACATTCACATTCATAATATGATCCTACAAGCATGTTAACATAATTTCTGGAATAATTTCACTGTCATTTTTTTATGATTTGAGTTACAAAAACTCATACTGATCAGAAAAAAAAAGGAAAGGAAAATTGCTTAATACTGCAAAACAAAGAAAAAAAAAAGAATCAAAAATTCACCTCCCCCCTCATTTCTCTTCCCCTTCCCTCCCAACCAAGAGATTGAGAGCGGGCAAAGGCAGAGATAAAGGAAGTGTACACAGACAGAACAATTTTATCAAATGAAAAATATATTTTTAAGAGAAGGTTTTATTAAAGCTAACCTTCCAATCAGCATAGCGTTCTTCAATATGCTCTGATGACAAGTCCTATCAGAATTGAAGCCAACACACGGCGTAGCAACAGCATCAGCAGCATCAATGAAATAGTGATGGTGAAACACATAGTTTGAGGATGTGATGGTGATTATAAGTTGTGAAAAATTGATTTTAGATTAAAAAAAAAATCAAATCCTATGAATATTATATTTACTCATAGACATGCAAGAATGAAAACTTAAGGGAAGAAAAAGGGATGAAAACAATATTTAAACCCCTATTTACATCCTACTGGCTATTATAGTCTACAGGAACTGTAGCTGTTGGGAAATTTACGAATGCAGAAATGATTAGGTTCCATATTGCTCTTTTCAACTTATTATTTATTTCAATAATATTATCATGATGTTGGATATAAAACAAACTTGTTATGGGACAGTTAAAATCAAACTGGAAGAAATTGTGTAGAATTTCCAGAAAGTCTTCAAAATCTGTTTTTGTATATCAATCAGACTAAAGGGAATGGAAAATATCTACGGACAAGACTCCAGTTAAAACTTTTGAAAAATGATGCCAACAAAAATAAAACAGAAAGCAAATCCTTCATGCAGATCAAGATAAATAAAAGTTTAAAAAAAAACACGCGCACACACATATTAAAGAAAACCACCAAACCTATTAAACAAAAACCAGGTCACTTCAGGAAAATCACTATACCTCAAAACAAAATTTTAAAAATGTTCCAAAAAGGATAAAAAAAAAGTTAAAATAAAAGAATACTCTAGATAAAAGGTTTGTAAAAAGAAAAGTAAATTCAGCAATCTAATTACTAATAATGAAACTTTACAATTATACAGACAAAACACATAAAATATCTGAAAAAAAAAAAGCATAAAGTAAATGTCTGCAAGCTTAAAAAGACTTCCAAAAATTGTGAAAATTGTGGCTAATGCATCTAAGGCAGACAGTGCAAAGGTGTATAAATGGTGAGATCCCAAACTCACCCACACCAGAAAGTTGCACAATTCTATGATGCAAAATCCCTGAACATCTGAGGGTAAATTTACTTGCCATTAGGCTGCTTGATGCATGCAAAAAAAACTATGTTAGTCTTTCCACCAAAGGAAAAAGCCCATATAACTACTGAGGCAGCTTTAGATGGCTAGCTATGAATATTATTAAAGAGGGAAAAAGTCAAAATAAAAAGCCTAAACGAGCATTACGGCACCTGTGGACAGCTATTACGGTCACATTCAAGAGGAAGTAAATTCTGGCTCTTTTAAAAAGCATAATAAACCCTTGCTAAAATTATCCATAACATGAAATGAAAGGCAACAATCTTTTTATGTTAAATCAATATATAAGGATGACATGTAAAAGAATATTCTTACTAAAGAAGTGTTTATTTCATTCTTTCAACGGCACTCTGATTTTTCTAACTTTCTACCAATTGAAAATGCATCCTCTTTTCTCGTCATTACCATTCATATATGTGAATATCCTCTCAGCTCTTCTCTCTACCTCTTCCCCCTATTTTTTTTTTATCTTGCCATATTTAATTCTTAGTGATGCTATCATGTAACCAAGATCAGAACAGTGGTGAGTTTCAATGTCTTGCATGAGCAGAAACCGCTCCCTTTTCATCTAACTAATTTTTTTGCATTTTACGAGTTGAAGATAAAAATTACCCTACTGCAAGAATAAATGTCTGAAGTTTAGCTGAAATTTGAATAACATACCTCTCTCATTGGCATCCTTATCTTGAGAATATCAGCATACCGTTTCAACACTGCAATAGGAGCGTGGATTTTTGCAAAATGGGTTTCTGCCCCGCGCTATGAAGGTAAGAACAAAAATAATCATGACTAACTGATGAAATAATGTTGAACGATTTTCAAACAACCATTGTAGGAGCCCATTTGAATTGAGGAGTTTTCACAAATTTGAAGAATTTCATAAAAAAAAAACTTGTAAAGAAATAATCTCCTTTTGATCTTTTTTTTCCCATTAAGAGAAATGCTTTATAAAGTAATCCTTTGCAAACACAACAATGTCCAGCTTTAATCTTGTAAACTATGTCGCATTTTGTTGTTCAAACTATTGATACAGTTAAGAAATCTTTAGACATTAGAAAAAAAAATTAAAAAATAATTCCTATACAGTGATTTCAAATCACAAGACAAAACTGTCTAAAGGCCGCTAATGAAAGTTTGACTTTGAAGATGAGAGATTACACTAAAACTTATTTTGGAAACAGTATATATGGCTAAGAGGGATAAGTGATGAATTGCTTTCAAACACCAAGTGTTTTCATGAAAAAATAAAAGTTTTCTTTCTAGGAAAGTCCATAGAAGCAATAACTAAATCTTGAAAATTTTCACATTAAATTTTTATTTAAAAAAAAATAAAACTGTATTACAGATTCCAAAGAAGATTAATGGGCTAAGCGTTAAAATCTTAACTAGAAAATTCAAATTTGTTTCATAATGTAGTTAAAAAAATACTCCACACCATTTTTTCTTCCTTGAAAGTCTTAAGTAACAGAAAAAAAGCAACATACACTTTTACATCTTTGAATGTACAAGTTTTGCAAACCAAGCTCCAATACACATATATATTTATATATAAATAAAATAAAAAAAAATCACAATGATCACCTCATCCTTTTCTATTTGAAGTCCTTCTTTCACCAAATTCTCCTCAAAGATCCGCCTTGCTTCACGTGCATGTTCCTTCCCTTTTTCGCTTTTGTCAGATTTCACTGACCAGGCCAGCACAAAGTCAATGCGCCGCCGACCATCTTTAAACTGGAGGTTCCTTTTCTATTGTTGCGGAGAAAAAGGTGTGTGGTGGTACAAAGTTAGTCCCATCATAAACAAGAGAGAAAAAAGTATAAATAATAAAAAATATTTTTGAATTCTATAGTCACATACTTATCATCTGTGGTGTATAGGTGAAATATTCTCTGAATTATCTTTCTATTCATATTTAAAAGCCCAGAAAACAGCTGGACACTTATAAAACAAGAATCTCTTTATTATGCAAGTTGGGCCAACGTTGGTCTTGAACAGAATAGTTTGATTTGATCTTCATTTCAAATGGAGGTGAAAAATTATACACATTTCAAATGGTGCAGAGTAAATAAAATTGTTTTTTACAATCATTTTACAAAGTAAATAAACAAATATGAAAACCAAAATCAACTACATGCTTTTTCTAAAACCGTGCTGTTAAATAATCAAGTTTCACACAAAGGGTCCATTAGCTTGCAATCTAATATAACCCTACATTTTTTCTTATCCAGATACACCAACAGTCAAATGCTGATTCTATATTTCTTTTCTAACAAGCGATATTGCTTTATCTACTGCAATAAAAATCAAAGTTAAAAGGCTTGCTTCACTTATAACATTCCACCTTAAGATTTTGCTTCTCTTAGTTCATCCCTGAATTATTTTTTTTTTTTTTTAAATTTTTTGTACAATAAAATAAATAAAACATATTCATTTACAATGATATCACTTAGGCATGTTTCACTTTTCATCTCCTTAACTGTTATAAAATCAGAAGCAAATAATGGTCTTCATATTTACAGTTGGGATTACCATAAACTACAATGCACCAATTGTTGGAAAGAATCCGCAGCAACTGCAGTTCTAAGAAACCTTTTGTTTAATTACAAAGGGTCTCCTCTTTCCTTTTCAATTAAAAAAAAATTCTTTTGTATAATGGCTGCAAACTTGATATTAAAGACAACTTTGGCAATAGCAGTGAATCTGATGTTGATGACAATGAAAATAGTGATAATGAGGCTGTGGGGAAAAAATAATGATGGTAACAATGGCTACATTTACAAAAGTATTAAAATAATATTATACATTTAATAGAGGTTTCAGTGGGTTTCAACACAAAAGATGAACGTGATTAACCAACGCCAAATAAAAGGACCTCTTTGTTACCAGAAAATAATGCAATCACAAAATCACAGTTTAGAGTGAGCTAAAAAAAAAAAAAAAAAAATCAGGATTAATTGGTTATGAGATGGTAGAAATCTGGCAGAGGAATAATCTGAGCATCTTTCGCTGCCTACAAAGATGTGAAACCTGTTTTTTTTTTCCCTTTCTTTCTACCAAACAATTCAAGGTTATATATTAACTCATAAAGCTGGATTCCTTGAGGTTGTTTATCGTAATTGATGACACAACTTATATTTTATATGAAAATCTTTCTTTTTTAAGATAACACAAAATGGATTAAGAATTACTGAATACAAGTATATATTTATAACACTAAACTTATTATGAAAAGTATCATAAATCTGGTGCCACTAGTTATGACAACCAACACCTAAATTCTTTCAGTATTAACAATACTTACAACTACCATTACTACTACTGCTGCTGCTGCTACTGCTACTGTTAATGCTGCTATCAATAAAACTCCTCCTCCACTACTACTACTGCTGCTGCTGCTGCTGCTGCTGCTGCTGCTGCTGCTACTACTACTCCTACTACTACTACTACTCCTACTACTCCTACTACTCCTACTACTCCTACTCCTACTCCTACTCCTACTACTACTACTACTACTACTACTACTACTACTACTACTACATAACAACAACTATTACAACTACCACTACTACTGCTACTACTACTACTACTACTACTACTACTACTACTACTACTACTACTACTACTACTACTACTACTACTACTACTACTACATAACAACAACTATTACTACTACCACTACTACTGCTACTGCTACTACTACTACTACTACTACTACTACTACTACTACTGCTTCTGCTGCTGCTGCTGCTACTGCTACTACTACTGCTACTGCCACTACTACTACTACTGATGCTGCTGCTGCTACTACTACTGCTACTACTACTACTACTTCTACTACTACTACTACTACTACTACTACTACTACTACTACTACTACTACTACTACTACTGCTGCTGCTGCTTCTCCTACTGCTACTATTACTACTACTTCTACTACTACTACAACACAACAACAATAACAAAAACTACTACTACTACTACTACTACTACTACTACTACTACTACTACTACTATTACTACTACTTCTATTACTACAACAACACACTAACAACTACTACTGCTACTTCTACTATAACTACTACTACTACTACTACTACTACTACTACTACTACTACTACTACTACTACTACTACTACTACTACTATTACTACTACTACTACTACTACTACTACTACTACTACTACTACTACTACTACTACTACTTCTACCACTGCTACTACTAATACTACAACTGCTGCTGCTTCTGCTAGCACTACTACTACTACTACTACTACTACCACTACTACTACTACTGCTGCTGCTGCTGCTGCTGCTGCTACTACTACTATTACTGCTGCTGCTACTACTGTTACTACTACTACCACTACTGTCTACTACAGCTACTACTACTACTATTACTGCTGCTGCTGCTGCTGCTACTACTACTACTACTACTACCACCACCGTTACTAATTTTTTTATTATTGTTATTATTGCTGTTATTAATGATAGCATTATCACTGTGCTTCCAAGAGGCGCACTGTTAAATCAGCCAAGTATCCATTTTGTCACTTAGTTAAAGTGTCAGAAGTTAGGACTCAAAAAACATTCCGACCGCACGCGCTTCACCTTTGTGTTTGAGTAGATATGAGGCATCCAATGACCTTTTTCTATGAGTCAGTGCAGAAATGTTGGAAAATAAATATTAGCAACGGTGTATCAATCACACGCATGGTTTTTTTTTCCAATCAGTTAGGCTTTTATAAGGCAAAGAAACAGGTTTAAAGCTTCCACACTTTACAGCTTTCTTTTTTTAACCATGAAGCTACATAGAAAGCAGGGGCATTGCTAAGAGGGGGAAAATGGATAATTCAATTTTTCGGATATTATCCAGAAATGAATAGGCACTAGCAACGATTAACAACCAACAACAGTAGAAGCCGTGCTTTTTGTCTTATTGCTGTTAACCAGCTCAAAACTAAAAAAAATCGTTTTTCTTTTTACGAGTAATCCAAAGGCACACAGAGAGGTTAATCGTGTTGGTTCGATTGTTGAAATTCACCACAAACCTCATCATCACTCTCACCAGGTTCCTCGGAAGTCTGCGCCATACTTACCACATCGTGATCTTCTACCTAGAATACACGATTTGGTATCAGTAACAAACGTTAAAAAGACTCACCTGTCGACCAAACCAAGGCTTGAAACTTTTGAACTATCAAATAATTTAATTTAATAAATGTCCTTAAATTCCTTTCAAGAGACCCAGGATGAACAAGAACAGAGTAGATGTTGGGGAAGATTAATTTTTCTATTTTTAAGTCCATACGGTTAAATTCAATAAACACAATTGGCGATGTCCAGTATTTGAATTTTAGGAACAGGCTTTCTTAAACCAGAAACACAGTGCAAGCAAAATGATCAGGTGTTAATATGACTTATGAGATCGAGGGCGATAGCTTCTTTACAACTATTCAAATATCTATTTTCAACATTCAGTGACCTTCTGGAAGATATTTCTTTTAAATACGCAACAGAATGTTACACTAAATTTGAATCACAGAAAATAAAACGGAAAAAAAATATTAAAAGGAAAGAAGTTATACACTTAAAGATTGTGTAAGGTTTTAAGCGGTAAGAAAACAAAATTGAAACTGCATTCAGAAGTTGTAAATCCGACCCCTTTAAAATTTGTCGACATTTTGACTGACAATAAAGTGAGCAATACAGAACTGCAGATGGAAGCTAAGCTGGATTTAGCCTATCTCCAATTATTTTTATTTCTTGTTCAAGAAAAATATGTAAAGAGCACAAACAGAAGGACAAGTTATGGCGTCTCTTGATATTTTTGTAAATGTAGCAACTTATAACACCTTTGCAAAGACATTTTCGGATACACAGTATCAAGAGAAAATAAAATCCTCACACATAATTTCTTGGACTACATTAATCTGCAATATTGTTTGGACGAATCTACGGAAATGTGATTAGGTTTACAAAAATATAACATTAATTACCAAGAAGATAGTTTTTATAGTTCATGTAAATGAATCTTTGACTTGACTTAATATAGCCTTTTGGACTGGAAGGTCTATGCTACTTGATGTATACATGCCGTATCACAGGAAAGCCTATGCTACTTGTTGTATGCATGTAGTATCACTGAAAAGCCTATGCTACTTGCTGTATACATGTAGTATCACTCGAAAGCCTATGCTACTTGCTGCATACATGTAGTATCACAGGAAAGCCTCCTCCACTGGTGTCTATCTTGAGCTATGCCTCTTGCTAACATGGCTTATGACAAGCGAACGAGAATCTTTAATAAGCAGAAATATCAATGATAATTGTCACATGAATCATAAGAGTAAACTGTTCATGACCCTATTGGATTTCTTTTTTCTCTCAGTCTTTTTTTTTTAAACTGCACACTACCGTCTATGTTTTGCAATTGGAGACTTGACGAGACATGCGCGATTGAACCTTGCGACAGAACGTATTGGAAAGACCAGTTTGGGACAATGCTTAAGACTCTATATATTAAATCCATTCTTTCTTGTTAAAATACGCCTCCACGAATATCAACAGCAACAAAATGGTTATTTTTAAGAGAAAATGTCAGTGAGAGAGACAGGAAAAAAGGAACTTCGTGTAGTTTATTATTATAAGCCTATGGGAAGAAAGACGAAACGTGCCTGCCTTCTTTACGTCAATTTTGAGCATCGAAAGAGCCGGAAAAACTATTTCCAGTGGAATAAAATTAATAGAGATGAAAATATTAGTTCAGTTATATATCAATTAAAATCAATACAAATATTGATAAGCTTCGAGATAAAAATCGATTAGCCGTATCACGGTAAATTAGATCACTCTATGTAAATGACTGTTCTGAATTTAAGGCCAGACAAAAAGATTGCAGAAACCTCTAAAAATTTTGTTATACTTTTTCGCGGTGGGAACACAAAGTAGAGCAAGACATGGGAAACGAGGTGAGTTGCTTCAGGAGCTTTGTTTCACTAAAGAGATAACGCAATAGTAACAAGTATGATAGTTATTTCGCCTCGACTGAACTTACCTTAGGCTTGTCGTTGGTCTTGTCAGCGGCCTGTCCGTCAGCGTCGCCATCATCGGCATCTTCGTCGCTACCAATGTCTTTACCGTTCGCTACGATGCGTATGATTGGATGAAAAAAAGAGGGAAGAATAAAAGAGAGTAATACGTGTTAAGAGAATTCCGTTTGTACAGGAAATGGCATCGGAGTCAGTAAACCTCTGGTGAATTTTGTCCCGATATATGCGTGGGGTAAATCCTTGATGAGGAATTTTTGAACATTAGTGTATACATAATTATATCAAAGATGTGATCTCCATATAGTTGTATTATCAGACACGCGTTCGAGCACCAAACCAAGCCATATGGAGTTTCTAGATTTTGATCTTGTATAAGCAGAAAATACCCTAATCTAAAATTTTCTTACTTATCGACCGGCGTAAAATTTTATGGGAGAGGAGAGGCGAGCTCGAGAGATGCTGCGGTATTCTTCAGAAAAGAGATGGATAAGAGATGAGTGGAAATGGTATGGTGTCAGAGAGAGAAAGAGAGACCTGGACTAGACAGTGGTTAAAATGGTGGAGACCACATTATTATTCCCTAACGTAATGTGCGTATATCTTCCTTCAAGCAGGGGTAAAGTTGCTTAGAAATCTTTTGCCAAAGTCTCGTAAGGGAACCAAATATCGGTCTTAAAACGGTGGGATTGGACGATGTATGATGTCATGTGCACCTTTCAAGAAACGAAAAATTTTGTAAGCGATTAGTTCCAAACGTTGTGGAAGCAACTGTGTGCCGTGAGTATAAACATGTCAAATATCTCTTGCATTATGAGTGTGACAAGGGCATGCATATCCTTTTCGACTGAAAACAGACACACGGTCTACCACAGAAATATAAATTTACTTCTGACAGGGTTGGAGCAACATGACTGTAAAGCGTTGTGCAACTGTGGCAAGTAGAATCTAGAGCCACATGTCTTTCTAATCGGTCTCACCCTGACCTCGACCCCAACTGGCTTTTAGCCAAAAAAAAGAGAAGGAAAGGGAAACTGGGAGACACGGAATAAAAAAGAAAAAGGAAACTAGGAATCACGGAGCGAAGTTGTGATGGAATTTCCCCACCCCGAAAGGGGTCTCGATCCTCATCATAGACTGACGGGGTTTACCAATGGCAAACTCTACGGTGGAGCCAGGAAAGAATAAAAAAAAAAAGTGTAATCGATTTAGGCATTATGTAATTGCGTTGACTTGAACGCATGCGTGAATTAAAAAATTATTATTAGACATTATATTTATTTGGGAAGCATGTTCCCATGATGGTACAATGTAATTAACTGTCTTGCCCTTGCACGGAAAAGCGGACAATATCAAGCTAATCAGAATTTGAAGTCTTCTTTCAAATTTAGGGACACTTGACATAAGCTTGTTTTAAGGTCCGTAAGTATACTCATTCTGGGTTTGTATTACACACTTAAGTAGGCCTAGCGTTCTAATTGATCTTCGAAAAGTATATAAAAGTTATTAAAACAATGAAAAGACCCAGTACATGAAGGAAATTAAGTTAAAATGCATCCTATTGGACAAGCAACATTCCTCGCCAAAAAACACTATTATCCCAAAATTCGCCCGTGAAAGGGAAATCAATCTTCGTTTACGTTATATTCAACCAAATGGCAGAGGTTCTTTTTACTGACCAATTCATATGCAGGCACTCTTCCCCACACTAAAAAAATATTTGAAGAAAGATTTTACAAGTTTCGACAATGGCAAATGATACGATTTTACAGAGTAAAGAAACGTGATCAATGTCGATAGATAAAAAGAAGTGTGTGTGTGTGAGTGTGAGGGGAGGGGGGGGGGGTGGATAAGAGAGAGGAAAGGAGACGACGACCGAAGGGAGAAGAAGATAATATGAGGGGAAACAAAATAACAACGACAATAGTGATAATGATAATAATGATAATAATAATAATACTAATACTAATACTAATAATAATAATAATAATAATAATGATAATGATAATAATAATAATAATAATTACATAAAGAAAGAGAAGCTCATAGCGCTGCTACTATAATGGGAGAGAAGCATTATATCTCTAGGCTTCTTCAGTGAACAAATCAGGTTATACAACGATGTTGGTTGCGTTACAGTGAGCCACAGCAAAGTAATGTATCTTACGCTATGAAATGAAGAATATGCGAACATTTGTGCGAGTCATGACTGTACTCTGGGCCGGGCCTTGTGAGAATCATTGTTCAAGTTAAATACGTTTAGAAAAAAATATTTAACTGCTACAATCTTTCACTTTCACGGGGAGTATTTATTATCAGCTTTATGAAACCACTGTATAGCAGGATGATCATCTATTTTTATTCTAATGAAAAACCAGAATAGGTGTTCCCAACAGCATTCCTGGACTTCAAGGGTCCATGATTTTGCAATAGGTGGCGCGTGGATTAATTCGATTTAATTGAACAATGCAAAATCACAACCATGATAGCAATAAAAAAAACCCAAAAAAAAAAAAAAAAAAAAAAAAAAAAAAAAAAAAAAAAAACCAACAACACATAAACAAAAAAAACCAAACCAATAAACAACAACAACAACAACAACAGTTGTCTGAAGTAAGTTTGTATGCACTTTTAACTTTAACCTTGGTCAACAGATAAGTCAAGCAAATATGAGATCGTTTAGTAAGCTACCTCGTGGATATCAGAAAGAGAAAAGCAACATTTATATTTAATTGTAAATACAGTTCTCTACCACACTATTAAGACCACGCATCTGGTCAAAGCCAGATAAATAAGGTTCGCAATCACACAGCTAACTTGATTTTCCTAAGGAACTGAACGGGATTGCACAGGTGAATTTTACCTGGACGTATGGTGTGCAGGCGTACGTCACTCGGATCCAAACCAGCGACCACCCCGCTGCTGGATTCGCTGCCTAATGATGGGTACATGGTCGCCTAGTTGCGGGTCAAGATGACTCGGTATGTATTCATGCTAGAATGATCTTGTGATGAATTTCACAAACAAATCTTTAGAATGCTATTCCTAGTTCAGTTTCTTCGAATAATCCGCTTTACTTTGGACCCCGTGTCTTTGAGCAGGTCCAACTTTCACAGAGAGAAATATAGGGCGCAAACATCTGAATAATATGCTTGTGAATCAAGCATATTATTGACTTTTTTGTTAGGTTCTAAAATAAAAGCAAATGAAACACTAAAAAAAAAAAAAAGCGAAGTTCCTTTGAATAGTTTCACTTCACTAAAATGTATAGAGCAAAATTCATTAAAAAAAACAACAACTATTTCTGCTTCACAGAACACAACAATAATACGGTGTATACAAACAATGTCATCAAGGAATCACATTTCGTTCAACAATAAATTCATCACACTTTTACGATGAATCGACAGCCATTAACTATTGAAGAGAACTGCACTTTAAAACAACAGCTTCCGAGTGTAGGGGCAATGTTCAAAGCAAAGAGAGACCTCGTTCAATCATTCACATTCCTTCAGTGTCGGCGTTTGTCAAATATGGCTCATAACTGAACGCGGTGTCCACATGAAGTGAGGTAAAGGAGGCCAATTTCCGACCGCACTTTTAGCGATGTGCACACTAGATCTAGTTCGCTGAGTTGGGCTTGATTCACAGGTTATTCAAGGGCCCTGTTTTTTTTTACACTAAAGCTAACACAATTTACAAAGGCAAGTTATACGCCATATATTATATTCTTAGATCCATGGTCTCAAATGGATTAAAGAAAGAAAAAAAAAAAAACATTATGAAAGCTGAAACACTAACTACCTAACGATTACCTTAAACTGTACTGAGCCGCTGCTCCTTGAACCGACACAATATTCTTTTTAACACACTGACAATACTGCCCTGAGGAAAATTTTTTTTTTTTTTTTTTTTTTTTTTTTCTAATCTGGGGTTAGGACTCAAGCAATGGTGGGAGGATGGAAACAGCGAGTCTATCATATTATATTACAATATTAACATTATATGAGAAGAAGTATACTACACGTATGTAACGTTGGTGATTCCGTGATTAAAACATAATAACTGCTACCAATGTAACTAACCCTCTTGATAAACTTGCATGGACTGAAGAAATCTCAGAAATATTTTAAATCTCATTAAAAAAAAAAACCCAAAAAAAACTAGATAAACAAACTGGGACAAGTTTTATGGGCAAACGCGCATACAGTAGCAATAAATATTGAGTGAAAACCTAGCTCTATAAACGATTTCAAATTTTTTTTTCTATCTCCATAACATAGAAATAATAACCATTGATGGACAGTAATGCTAGCGTGAGAATTTTTATTCGAATGCACAGAGTTAAAGCAATAGATAACTTTCATACTTTCTTTACCAGTATAATATTAACCAACTCACTCTGAAACAGTGCACTATGGCAAATTGCTGTATATGAATCCTTTACGATTATGAACTAAGATTGTGATCCGAAAACGAACAGAGCTGAATATAATAAAAGAATCTGCACTTTGCATGAGTCAACACACGTTTAGATGCCAGCAATGTTCCATAGATCGGAGGAAGACGAGTAAGATACCAGCAACGGAGTAAAGTTTACAGCCGAGACACAAGGAAAGAAAGCCCTTGCTTTCTTATCTATTTGCTGTGTTGAGGAGGAGGCTAACACCACCTAGATTTAAAAAAAAAGCCTGCAGATCTAGACTGGGCGGCTATGTGTTCACTAGTTCTCTACCTGTACAAGCCAACCTCCTTAGCTCTCTGTTTTGACTCTCTTCCAAGCAGGAAACGCAGCTTTCTAAATCTAAATTCAATCTCCTCAGCTTTGCTCCTCTCCCAACATACCTGGATAGGCGCGCCTTAGACTTTAGAATTAGACACTCAACTTCGCCTTTCGTGAATTTGTGTCTGTTTATTTGTTGTTACTGTTGCTGTGATTGAACACTAAATGAACATTGGCAATATGGATAGTTATCTATTGATAGGCTTTTAAAAAATCTTGTTTATCTATAGTCAAGATTACTCTTTTTACAGTGTATCATATGCCTATGCATATGATTAGATTTTGCTCCTGGAGAGCAAAGACTGACACCAACCAAAATCTTCCAGTCTCTGCAGCCAGGATCTGATAAAAACGAAGGTTCACAGTAATAACAGTAGGGGGGTTTTATCATTTACGACTACCACTATGCTCATTTAATCATTTATATTGTTGTTATTGTTGCTTTTGTTGCTTAGCTCATTTACTTCGATTACTCATAATAAGGGAGAAAAATATCAAGCATTCGTCTAAATAAACCATCACAGGTTTTTTTTTTTTTAAATCTTTTTTCTTATTGTTTTGCTTTTTTTCTTTTTTTTTTTATAATTACTTTCACATGCCCTACGACTGTCGAAAATATAAGTATTTTTTTTATTTTTGGACATCAAACTTGCAACGCTTCTGAGGGTAAGACGCGGAACGTAGGAATACTCATATCATGAGATCTCTTGATAGGTATTACGGTACCAGCATCTGACATTCTCCAACCCACCGAGTCACGAGGCGATGGATTCACCAGGAACATGCCTGCAATCTAAATGTCATGGATTTGTCATTCTCCACCACTCCACAGTTTCTATTCATTATGATGTAAAGGAGGAGCAGCGATAAACAAATATTTCTGCCGGTCATGATGAGCTCATTTTCATTTCATTGCACTGCATTTAGGGTCAAAGAATTTTTTATTATTCGCGAGACATTACGGACCGGTTCATTTTACTCTTTGGATTTATACTGTATGCTCATCGCCCTCTGCAAAAGCAATTGTATTTAACTTCCAATGAGGAAAAGTGAATGAAAAATAAATTTTTAAAAATGCTTCCATCACACACAGAACTAAACTTGTCCTTAAAATTGATATACAGCTGTATTTAGGAGAAGGGGGAAAAAAAAAAAAGCAATCTTAAAAATAATAGTTGCGGCTATTCAAACCGATCCTCTCACTTTCAAAATCACAAATAGAGGCTTCTACACAGACAAAACCAAAACACAGATGTTCAAGTTGTTATACAAACTTAAAAAAAAAGGTGAAATGTATGCGAAGTTGACTGAAGACATCTGTGGAACGTTGACTTTTAACAGCTCTCAAAGTTAAAGATGTGTCAATCCAAACAGCGTGCCAGTGTTGTTTGTAATAAGGAAACAAAGAACAGGAAATTCGGTGCGATGATGCCCTTGCCGGGCTATTTCAAACGAGTATTCCTCTGTCAGTCGTATCAAAAACGGTATTTTCCTAAACCACTGGTGCCTGACTTAAGTTGCGGAAAAAGGCGGCTCACCCCCCCCCCCCCCCCCATAAACAATACACTTTTTCGAAATAATTTTAAATAAATCGTGATCATTGTATACGTATCATAGCCCTAACTTTTTTCTTCATGACAGCGACGACTGTATATAAATAAACATGTATGTACATAAATTGTACAATTTGCGGATGAACTATTGTGATAGTGTTAGCTGCACACGAACCTAGAACATATTTTTTTAAAATTACAAAATATGCTAATGATTCTTTCATAATCATGCAAAAAAAAAAAAAAAAAAAAAGATGGAACCAGCCAACAAAGACAATTGTTCACACAGGTAATTCTGCTACGCTTGCTTGGTATCGGTAAAGCACTCGCTAACATCATCTGAAGCCTCTTTCAAGGTCAAAACACGCAGGGGTCAAAGAAGTCCACAACGGAAGCACAATCCGCCCTATCACTAATGAGGTACACATGTACTAGATTGGTACGGAACAACAGCTTAGTGCCGGCAGAGTAGGAAGATTCAGTCACATAATATTTAAAAGATTATAGCTACAGAGACGGATAGAGAACAGAGGAGAAAGTGAGGGGTTTTTTTTTTGGGAGGATGGAAAGGGGTGGGGTGAAATCGAGAAGTTGGAAGATGTGAGAGAACTATGTACAATGAGAGGGACGAGAGAGACTGAGGGAGAGAAAGATAGATAGATAGAGAGTGAGTGAGTGAGTGAGATAGAGAGAGAGAGAGAGAGAGAGAGAGAGAGAGAGAGAGAGAGAGAGAGAGAGAGAGAGAGAGAGATCTATAAATCATCTGTAAGTCTGTCTAGAATTTGTAGAAAATAAAAAAAGGGTATTGCCCACATGCGTTTTCTTCCTCACTCTAATCTGGCGGTTTCTAAGGGTCAGAAGTGCTGGTATTCTCATGGAACATTTGTATTTTGTTTCACGAATTATGAAGTAGCACCAATCAGCGCTGTTTTTTTCCAAGATTGAAAATTAAACCTATCCGCGTTATTTCATGTCAAATGATATCCTACACAGTTCAAGTACATGCCGCTTTCTATCTACGAACGTGACAATTTCTACAAAGTATAAAATTACAAGTCTATGAAATGAATATAATCATCGAAACATACCAAGCTCGATCGACAATATTGTTACTAAGACGTAAAAGATCGAGTTACTGCGCGCATGAAAATCAAATTTGTTGGATGAACTGGGGCAGTACCATTGATACATAACCCAGAACAGCTGCTTTACATTATAATTCTTGGTCTGACAGGTGTCTGAATGTGGACATTCAAACCTCTTTTCTTCCTGTTTGTAATCGGTTTTGTAGCATTGTTATATAACTTATAGTATCTTTGCCGCTTGCTGAACCAAACTGTGCACGTTATTATTGATTGCACACTCACCTTTGTCCTCCGCATCCGCGTTGAACATAACAAGTCTGACTTCCTCGTCTGGGTCTTCCATCGAGCTTGTTCTTTTAATCCTGCACAGATAAGGCGCTGCAACTCACTCGTAATACTCCTCACACGAAACAACTTGGGTGATCGTATCTTTCTTTAACTTGCTGTTTTCACAATCAGGGGTCTTTCGACGATATCCTTCGATTTGTGAGCAATTTCACGCCTTCTGAGTCTCTAGGTTATTTCCCCACAGAGGCTAAGGCCTTATTCCACGGGAATGCCTTTCTGACTTGGATGCACAGAGCGCCTCTTTGCTTTAAGGCTGTTTCTTTAAATATACAGAACCGATTGTCTAGCTCACATGGCTATTGTTATCCTGCACAATTATGTGGAGGACACGGTCCAGTCACCACGTCTGTCCTATGCTATATCCTACTGTCGACCAGCTTAGTCCTTGTCACAGCTGCTGCTATTAGAAAATTTGAAGCAACTGCCTCGAGAGACGGGCTACACTATGTTACTACGGTGACTAATCTAGGCGAGTGCTTGTGATAGAGGCCAAAAGATGGACAAAGGGTGACGTTATGTTTGTCGCCGAATGACGAGTCAGTTCTCATTTGCACTGACTTTCCACTGCCGCTGTGACTTGGTCAACGCTGTATTTTTTCCCCTCTTTTCACTGACAGTCCGCACGTTGCAGCTTCACAAAACAAACACAGAGTCCTGGGACTGTGCTTTATAAACAAAGATAATGCTCAACCAGAAAGAATTTCCACAATAAGAGTGATAGCTCGGTGAATAAGTGATATTTAGCCTGATAATAACGCCACGAACAACACCTATCAAATATTTATGATGACGACGAGTATGGACCGACAGAATGGCCTCGACTATTCTTGATGGGAGATAATGACACTGGTGACGTTTCTTGCAAGGGGACAGCCAGCTGCTAACACTGTGGAAGAGAAAAAGAATGAAATCATCATTATTCAACTATCTTTTGCAGTGTGAAGCACACTGCTCAAAATCAAGAGCAAAAATAAATTGCAGCTTGTGACAAAAACTGACAATATTTTTATGCACATGTAAATCATACCTTAAGACTATTACAGTTTGCATTAATGTTCTATTAATTGTGATGTCATGCAAACTTAGGTTAGGAAATTTGGAAAAGGAACTTTGCAGCAGAACGTTTCCAAGGTCTATCTTATGTAAAAGCTTTGCTCGAGGTCTTTATGTTCAACTTCGATTATTTTGAACCGTTTGATAGCTTAAAAAAAACATAACTTATTATCTAATAAAATATCGCCAGCCTTCTATATTATTCCTTTTACAATCTAAAGGATAACCATAACAATAATAGCTGAATTTGCCTCCAGACTCCAAATATCACATTTTTAGGAACACGACAAGATAGCATCGTTGCCTGAAGTTGATCTTAATTCAGTAAATAAAACAACAGAGGATAAATAAAGTTATTTATATAAGTGAATATTTCCGGAATTTCTTCTATGTTTATAATCAAGCACAACGGTTACATAAAACAATTTGGGGAGAAGTCAGTGCTTGAGCTTGAGAGAAATAAAAACACAATGTTTTCCAGTGATGTAGAACCTTCTACCTCTTATGAGGGTAGTTGAGGGTACCCAGTGATTCTGAACCCGATAAACACCCTATATTAAACAGATGATGGAATAGCTTACGCCCAATACATCTTTAAAAAAAAAAAAAGAGTAAACACATAAACCATCATGTACCCCTGCCCCTCGACACGCTTTTCAAACTGGTTATCTTTTTTTCATCACAGACTCATCCTTTTTCTGTAATTTCATGCCATCTGGTTCATAATCCACTAATTCGTCGAGCCACTGTCCCACTGAAAAATTCAAAGTCCACATGATTTTTAACAAACCGCCAGTTTGACCACAATAATAAACCTAAAACGCTTTAACACAGAACATCTTTTGTTGCTGTGCTCGTGAAAGGTATCACAGCAGAATGAACTCGGAGAACCTTTTGGAACTGTGAAAGAAATTCCACAATAAGAAATGTATATAATTTGTGATTATCTGACAAACAGCTCTGAAGTGTAGTTATTTCCGATGAAAAGTGAAAGAAAAAAAAACCCACACAAATAGAAAGCCTAACGATAAAGCCCCTCAAACGCTCCACGTATATGTTGATAAGAGGAAACCCATGGACTATTCACGAACAACCTGCTCCACAGTCAGTTCTTTTCGTCTGACCAAAACAACAGGGCGTTGTTGGTTGAGATCTCCACTGGCGCCGTCGATAGTGTCACAGATTGCTATCGACTCGATATAAAGGGCAATAATTGTGCTGGTCCCCTTCGAGCACTAATGCATGAAAATCAATAATTTATGCCTAGTTTAATCCTAGGCTTTTACCACAATACGATCAGCAAACATTCATAAACATTCAGCACTTGAATTTTCACATCGACACAGGTCTTTATTGTTACTTTTTTTTTTCTCTTATTTCAATGGATTGGCTAGCCACAATAGGAAATGACTCTGTTTATTGACAATTTTCACGCGCATGGAAAAAATAGCTCTCATATGTCATAATTATAAAGATATATAAGATAGATAGACAGATATATATATATATATATATATATATATATATATATATATATATAGAGAGAGAGAGAGAGAGAGAGAGAGAGAGAGAGAGAGAGAGAGAGAGAGGGAGAGAGAAATTACAAAATTATAACTCCAGAACTTCATGTCCTCGAGAGCTAAGAAAACCACACAGAATCAGCACCCAGAGGAACTTATTGCACAGCCTCATCACCATCAGCGGGTATTAAAACGAATGGAACGGGTTTATATAAGGGAGTCCAGGAAATTGGTATAGACATAGTTTGCGGTACCGGTACCTACATGCAAAACTGTAGGTCATTCAGAGCATGAACACAAGAAGCACCGAAGTTGGTACATCATCAGGAGGAAACCGCACCGGATCTAGGACTAGGACCTTGAGTAAAA
Organism: Elysia crispata; assembly: GCA_033675545.1. Lineage (NCBI taxonomy): Eukaryota > Metazoa > Mollusca > Gastropoda > Plakobranchidae > Elysia > Elysia crispata. Next base: position 11,971 of record JAWDGP010002489.1, on the reverse strand, counting down.
GGCGTCGCCGTCCCGTCAAAGTTCCATCCAGTGGGGAAAAAAACGGGTTGCGACTGGAACAGCGATGTGCTGGGTGATAAACTGTTAATAACCGCCCCGTGCCCGTTCCAGCGCCTTCGTGATGTCTTGCGCTGACTACTGTAGGCCCAGATAATGACCATAATTTATTATAGTTTAAAAAAAAGGAGACATTCTTATAGTAAGCGAATATATTGGGTTCACAGAATCCACAAGACCAAGCTCAGGCTAACAAATATATTGCATGTGACGAAATGCTTCTGTTTCTTTCCATTTATAAATACTAACATCCATTCCATACATCTGCAATGCACTTGCTGCTAAAACAGGGATATACGTGTAATCATTATTTTCAAGAATTCACTATCAGTTACAACATCTTCAACTTCCACTTTTTTTTGTTTTGGTAATTAATACCCTATTTGAATAACCAGAGTCCCTTTTGTCATAGAATACTTGTCTTTTTCTAACGCCTCAAACAAACCTTCTTCTGTCGTGCTCGTTTGTTGAAAGATTAGATAGAGAGAAAAAAAAGGCTCTCTGCACTAAAATAAAACAGCAATCAAACCGACGGGTGACTCACGGGTGCGGCACGGGTTCACTCTGAAGGGTAGAGCAATGCCACTACAATAGGTATAAGACAATTCATATTGCACAAATTTTAGACCCATCGTTTCACCCCCAAATGCAATGGAACTGCGACGGGTTTACTCTGTATGAAGCTCTAGACTGGCAGGTTTCTTCGTAAAGCTCGATGTCAGGTTGAACAAAAATTACATTTACAAGTGATATTGGTAAAGTATATTTTTTTCTTTTTTTTTTTTTAAGGTGCGATATGGCAGCGAATCGCCTTTTCATATGCACCGGATGGAGCCCGGTTATCTCGCACATACATGCTGAAAGTTAATCGTTGAAACCTTGCAGTTGCAAACTCGACTTTTTATAATGATGCGAAAGTTCACTGTTGAAACCTTGCAAACTCGACTTTTTATACATCTGTTTACCGTGTTAAATTATGGAGCGTTTTCAGGGTAATTTTTGTGAAGTAACGCATAATTCTAAATGTTGCCGATGGAGAGCCTAGTGGTGCATTAACGTCGGTTTTAGTTAGATTACGTACAGAAGTCACGGTTGTAAACAACGGTTGATTTTATCGCTAAGTAAATCTCAAGTCAAACATAGCACGGTCAAGTACGACACAAAGTCCACTTCCAAAACGCATACACTTGACAGACTGTTGCCAGTGGCAAAGCTGCATCAAAGCAAAGCCCTGCAAAGTTTGCAAAATATGTCAACCGGCACAAGAGCTCTTGGTGTTCTCACAAGAAGACCGGTCTTTATATTCAACACAATCAGATCTAGATCTAACGAATTGCTTCAACTATTTTGACCATCCAAGAGATAACAAGTGGGTCACATTTGAATGAGCGTGTCAGGAAAGAGAGCAGTTTTTTAGGTTCAGCAGCTTAAGAAGACATTCAATGAATGTCATTGGAGAAAAGTAATGTGCGTGACTAAGTAAAACAGCACTGCAAGAGTTGGTAAGAGAGAAACGAGAAAGTAATACAAGCACACCGTAGTAGTATTAGCAACAGCAGCAGCTATTGCAGTTGAAACAGTAGTACGTGTTGTTAGAGCAACGGCAGCAGCAGTAGTAGTCGTGGTGGTGCTGACGGTAGTAGTAGTAGAAGTAACAGTAGTAACATCATTACTAGTATTTGTACAAGTCGTAATAGTAATACTAGATTACCACTAATAGTAATAGTAGCAGCAGCAGTACTAATATTAGTAGTAGTAGTAGTAGTAGTAGTAGTAGTAGTAGTAGTAGTAGTAGTAGTAGTAGTAGTAGTAGTAGTAGTAGTAGTAGTAGTAGTAGTAGTAGTAGTAGTAGTAGTAGTAGTAGTAGTAGTAGTAGTGGTAGTAGTGGTAGTAGTAATAGTAGTAGTAGTAGTAGTAGTAGTAGTAGTAGTAGTAGTAGTAGTAGTAGTAGTAGTAGTAGTAGTAGTAGCGGTAGTAATAGTAGTAGTAGTAGTAGCAGCAGCAGCAGCAGCAGTAGTAGTAGTAGTAGTAGTAGTAGTAGTAGTAGTAGTAGTAGTAGTAGTAGTAGTAGCAGCAGCAGCAGCAGCAGCGCAAGTTAATGTAGTAGTAAAATATGTAAAAAGAGATTCTTATAGTAAACTGGTAAGAAAATTCTGACTTTGCAATAGAGGGCCACTCTGCCATGTCATCTACATGGACTAATACAATCATGTACATGTATTTGCGCATTTGAAACCAACACCATCGGTGGGGAAGTTCGAACACCTGTAAGCCTGAACACACGTCGTTGCGGGTGAGCCATATCAAGCAAGGAATGAATCAATCTAGCTCATTATGAGTTTGCGGAGATAGTGTTCATTGGAGCATTTGATTCAGTTACGATTCATGCTAATCAAGGAAAAAAAATTAGAGTATTACACGATTGCCGCACAATTGCCTTTGATTTTAATCACCGGATCTTTGCAAATTTCAAGCAAAAAAAAAAAAATATTATTAATCGAACCAGCTGTTGCCAGACATGGCGACGGTTGTTAACTTAAAACTAACGCCTGAATGAACACTTAATATAAGTTATGTCTATACCTGGGAGTTGGAAACAACAAAATGTGTTCTCTAACAAAAAAAAACGTCGCCCATCAAAGCGTGTCAGCACATAAACGGTGCACGTTCTACCACTACCAGAAAATGTCACGTTTTACAATAGAATTTGAGCTAGGTCAAACAGTATTTGGATTCTTATATTGAAACCAGGGAGCGATTGGTAATTTGGTTATTGAAGTGATCATAGTCAAACTACGGATTTCATGGCTGGATTACGTGTTCACCGACACTGGATTAAATTATTTTCAAAGAAAATGCCAGTATTACAATAAACTTTTAATGAAGCATGTATACGTAGGTGCATATTCAAATGATTTCAACAAAAAAACTTTGGCGACAAGAACCCAACATTTAAAGTGACAAATTTGTGCATGGGAAAATTGACAGTCGCTGAAATGTTTCATAAGGATCACGGTAAAATCAGTTATATAACATCATGAATAAAGTTGGGAATTCAGTCTCTAGCTGGAGGACCTGGCGCTTCCTTGGATTGATCAAAATAGAATAATGCCTATGAAAAATTGCTGCGATACTCTAAGGCTCGATACAATTAGACAGATAGATAGATAGATAGATGGATGGATGGATGGAGGGAGGGAGGGAGGGATGGTGGGTGGGTGGGTGAGAGAGAGAGAGAGAGAGAGAGAGAGAGAGAGAGAGAGAGAGAGAGAGAGAGAGAGAGAGAGAGAGAGAGAGAGAGAGAGAGAGAGAGAGAGAGAGAGAGAGAGAGAGGAAAGAGTTATTGGCAAAAATATACTTTACACACCGCACTTGAAGTTCATAAATTCAGAGTGTATTTTACTGTTGCTAAATTTAAACAAGATTCCTTTGCAAAGTCCAAATTGCAAGACCAATTTCTTGAGTCAGATGCGCGGCACTCTTTCTAAGAATAAAAACTGAGAGTGATAAATTTGATAAATTCAAGGAAACGAAATCATACAAGTATATCTTTGTGGTATGATATGATTTGAATGTGCTGAGAGACGAGGCTACTTTTACGGCACTTAAAGAAGATTACGTACGGCGATACAATTATTGATTGAGCAGAAACCAGCCAGGTGTCCAACAATCGTCACTCAAGAAAAGAAAATCACATGCACACTCTAACTCAAAGCTGCTCAAAAGGCAACCTCCTCTCTACTAAGGTAAAAATAAGAAGCGAATCGCAATCAGAAACATAATTATATATTAAAGCAAAGAACCTGTAACATAATTATTTCTGAACTTCCATCATGGCCAAGAAATACAGAGGAGTATCAAAAATACACTTCAGTCATTGACAAGCTGCCTATCTTTTTTTATACAGTTTTACTGTTCATACGCATATACGGCAATCTTTTTTTATTCATAGATTTGAATCTATAAGAGGTAACTGAATGATGGCGCAAGTTATTTATAATGAACAAAACAAGGGTCGCAGTGAAGAAATGGGATGGTATCTAATGTTGCTGAACAATGTTTTGCTTCGTTTAATGGTTTCTCTCAGTCCAATTATTGTAGGTCCAGCAAAATTATAAGAGAGACGCATACTTTAAAAAGATTACAACAAAATTTTCCGATAGGCGAAGGTGTAAGACAGAAGAACATCGGATTTCTGAACAGCAATAAGGACCACATTTACTGAGGATTAATTTAAATATTTTTAAATACTCGATCTAGATTCAAGTCTATTGCATGGCCCTCAATATAAGTCACGATAAGCCCCATAAAACATAACAAATAAAATTGACTGAAAATGTCAGATTTAATTGTTCAAAGTGAAGCCGTCTCACTATATGAAGAAAAAACATCGAAAAAGAAAGAAATATAAATCGGATACGATACTTTAGAATTTTCACAAAAGGAACTGCAGAGGCCACACATTTATCATTTTTTAAGTGAAGCCCATGGTGTTCGGCACAGTGGTTTGTGTGTTTCAATGACCATACAAGATCAGCGAAAAAATTCCAGGAATGTACCCCCACACACATTGTATTTGAAACTCAATGGTAAAATACGATCAAACATCGCCACTTATGACTATTATTCGTATGCTTCTGTAACTACTACACCATTACAATTCTTTCTATGATAAGATACTAGTGTTGTTGCTAGCACTTATAATCTCATTCCACTTACAACTAGCACGCTGGAGGATGATACTTTTGCCACACCACAAACACCGCCACTATCACCGTTACACAACTGCTGCTGCTGCTACTACTACTACTACTACTACTGCTGCTGCTGCTGCTGTTGCCACCAACACCGCGACTACCACCGTTACACAAATGCTGCTGCTACTTCTGCTACTACTACTACCTTTACCGGTTCAAATTTAGAGAAGACAGACCGATGGGATATAAAGTTAAGAATCTTAATTATTTATATAGAACTAAATTTTTTGAGGAAGAGCTCGACAGTGGATATAAAAAGGCTTAGACTATGAGTGAAAAATTTTAAAAAGTGGTATTTGAACCCTCTACTTTTATTTGCGTCGCCACTCGCTGCCTTGCCACTTGAAGAGAGCAAAGTTTTGAAATTCAAAATCACCATTGCGTTCCTAAAAAAAAAAAACCCCATTAAAAATAAAAAAGACAAAACCAACTTTTCTGAGTGCCTGCTTACTTGAAACCCGAGTGTGACAAAAATTGTCTAAATTTAAGCTCTACAGAGGGATTGGGTAAAAGTGACCATGTCGCTCGAAAAATTTAAAGTTGACAGTCAATTTCCGACTGAAAGAAAGACGTTTCTGTCTTTTGAACATTTTTCAAATCCAGCTAAAAATTATCAAAGATCTCATTTTTATAGATGCATGTATTTTTCCCCCAAAAAATTTTCTCAATGCAGTTTGAAGGAAATAACCACATTTTGAAACGGTTGATCAATTCCATCACTCTCCCCCCGCCACACACATACACAAAATAAAAAAAAGTATATAAAGATACTCGTCTCTAATTCTATGTTCATATTCATAAAATACACCTACCTAAGAGTCACTAAAAAATAATACTGTAAAAAAAACTGTGTACTACCTGCAGGACGAGTGGAAAGTTTGGATTTTGTTACGGTACCCGCATAACGCCCACAGTATAAATTCCTATCCCAGTCACAATTGAAAGGAAACCGACAAGACCATCTCAGTGTGACTAACACATCTTCACTGACCTGTCGCATACTTTAGTTGAGGACATAATGTTAGAACAGCCCGCCCAGTCACTGCGCCCCACTCCCCCATATTTTGGGCGGGTAACTATCGATGCGAAAATTTTTTAGTAGGTTAGGTTGTTGCAAGACTCTGAAGTATAAGCATAAACAGACTGAGAGAGACGTTCCCTCTCCGTCTCCCTTGTGACCGGTCCTTACTTCTCTGTACCGCTATTATCCTGCACTTCATCCATCCCTTTTGTGGCCAAAATATGATTGACGCATCTCAATCTTCATTTACTTACATTCAGAAAATCAATCCAAAACAAACGTTTTAAACACTTCATATAATGTTCGCCTTTACCAAGACGACAAAAAAATTGTTGATAGGTTTTAAAAACTCCATTGGAAGACCTAGTTATCTGATGCATTCTGTAAGAAGAGCATTACTATTTCTTTAAAATATTAAAAGAAAAAAATACGGAAAAAGGACGGTTGTTATAATATTATTCTTATTAATATTTCGATGCATGTTTAAAATCTGTGTACCTTTTGAATCGATCATATATTTTTATTATCATTCTAGCAGCACATTTCCTTTTTTTCTGCACTACCGTTTAAACAATAAAAAAAAATCAAGATGACAGAGCTTACACAAGTTTGCTCAATGTTAGAGTTCAAAAGTACAGTGAGATCACTGTATTGTGGGATGGATATACTAACAAACAAATAAACAAAAAAACAAAAAAACAAACATGGCTATTGCTCTGCAACCTCTTGAATGTTCCAAAGCTGGGATAATCAAATATTTTCTGCTGCTGAATATATGTACATGTATATGGAAATCCTAAGAACAGACTTTTAGAGAATTATCTTTCTCAACAATTAAATCTCAATTTGATCATGTCATGAGACCAACAACATTTGAAACAAAGTGGAGTTTTGACTAGGAAATGTTCATCAAAAGTTTGAAGTGCAGCCAGAAAATCATTAAATACTTTTTTGACAGATTCAAAACTTATATTTCTCAGCCAAAGAAAAAGTATTTACTTTGCCTGATAACAAAGAGAAAGTATGCTAAGCAACCAGCTAGATGCAAGGATTATTATACTCAACAGTTCAAAAGGCTGGTTTCAGTGGTAAGATTGGAATATGAGACTAAACAACATCAAAACTTTTTTTAGCTCTTGGCTGATAGATGTCCATCACAGATGAAACAGCTTCAGAGGCCTTCATATATGAACAGTATGGTTAGATGAGAAGATTTGATAGACATTTCTTTTGGAAAGGCACAAATCATACACACATCTGATATGTTTTAAGCGATACCACATAGAACTTCTTTTTCGAAAAGTTATCGCAGGTTGAAATGAAAATGGGCGAATTAGCTTTAATTATCAACTTGCATTTTGAAAGTCACTCTAAAATTATTACAAAAAGTAATCCCACTAATAATACTAGAAGGGATACAAGAATGAGCATGAGCGAGGGTATACATATTTATAAAGAGAGAGAAATTTCCTTGATGTTCTTTGTACTGTTAAAAAAAAATCAATGCTGATTCATGCCTTTAAATCATTTGACAGGATTTTCAATAGCTCGATAGAGACATCATTCTTGCTTTTCAACTGATTCCATTCCCTACGCCATAGTGTGACCATATTTACCTTCAAACAGTGGTTTAAATGATTATTATTAATTAAAACTGAAAACTGACTTGTCACTACTTTGTTATCAAGTCAGCAGATTCTCCTGCAGCTCATACATGTATTTCCTCAGCAAAATCATTCAGATACATGCAACAAGATAGAATATAAAATCAAGTTAAGTTTAGTTGATGTCCATGTTTTTAAAAAAAAACAAAAAACTTTGAGTCAAAATCTGACTTAAAGTCTTATTTCAAGAATCGTGAAAAAAAATATTTAGGTTTAAAATAATTTTCAGGCTTTTTTCAACACAAGATAAGAAGGGTGTACTAATTTTACAGCATAGCAATGGACATAGCAAATTCATGGGAATAAATTTATGTTTGTCTTTATGGTTCTTGAATTTTAAGTAAGAAGATAATGCACTTAATGTTTTTACTGCATTTATAGCACATCTTTTTTGTTTAAAATGCAGTCAATGATTTTATTGCATTTATAGCACACCTTTTTTGTTTAAAATGCAGTCTGTTGCTTGGATAATAAATTTCTTTGTTAAAGGTTTTCCAAGGTTTGTCCGAAAAACTGTGCGAGTTCCTAAAATTCAGATTCTTATAACTTTTTTGTTTCTCATCTGATTTTGAAATTTTAAAATATGCTTCCTTGCATTGTATTATTGATGTGCAATGACATAAAACCAACTTCAGGCTTAAATATGTTATTCAAAATTTTACTCTGGTCTTGCTGCCTACTTCAGTCACAAAGTGATAAAGCTTGAAGAGCATTGAAAGTATTTTTGTCCAAGGAATACAATCTGGATACATAGATTTAACTCATGTAGTTGCAAAACCATAAATAGGCCTATATATACTCACAGAATCTTCGCGTTGTAAAAATTAAAAAATACACATGTAATGATGTATACAAGAAAATGACAATATCGACTACTTATTGAAAAATTTTTAGATTGGATTTCACCATCTAGATACATAGATAGCAGCTATCAGATTAAAGATCACGATAACAATCAAAATGAGCGAAATATTAAAAAAAGTGGTTGACAATGCCAACTTAGAAAAAAAATTGTTATTTAATAAAAATCATTTTCAGAACAAATTAATTGTAACCAAAGCATCAAAGTTGACCATGGATTATCCTTGATGAAAATATCGAGCAACTAGAAAGTTACCAGGCTGATCTATCATTAATTGTAAACTTTATGAACCTCTTGCACTGATATAAGGCAAATTGTAATGATACAGTAATGTAACTGTAAATACTGAATTTCATCAAATGGGCTCAATAACTTTTGGACATAAGTGCATACTTAACTTAACAGCCCTCACTAATAAATATTGTGCACATATCTAATAAAGCAGTATACATATTAAAACTGATTTTCTTCCTTATGCTCTACAGGTCTCATTTAATTGCTATTAAATCCTTCGTTTTGTCTTCAAATATGCACCTTTTTATGAAATGAAGGAAATTTGCATAAATTTAGATATCTAGATCTAGATCTAACTTCCTATGGACGGAGTATGGAATAAAAATTAAAATAATAGACCTCTAGATCTTCATGAACTTAGATCTAGAACTATGAAGCAGGCAACATTATATTTACCATTTGTAAAGGAAACTTAGATTCTAGATCAAGATCTAGATCTCTAGTAAAAGGAAACATTAGCAAACGTTTAAATTATTTCAGACATAGAGAGCTCTCTAAGAGAGACATAAATGCATCGAACAGATCTAGATCTAGATCTCTTGATCCATCTCAAGATTTAGACTTAGATCTACTAATCTTGATTGTAGATCAAGATTCAGTTTGATCTATAAATAGATAAGTTCAGTCTAACAAGAGAGAAAAGGGTTTATGAAAGAATTAAACTAGATCTAGATCTATATCTTAGAATCTAGATCTAGTGCCTGAACATGAACATTATATCATTGTTATTCATTCTGCATATAGATCTCCATAAATAAATTAGAATACGACAACCTGCTGCCGTTACACAAAGAAATTTACCTGTGAGGGGGATTT
>JAWDGP010002488.1:117500-123218 GCA_033675545.1 Elysia crispata | reverse complement strand
CTGCTGCTACTGCTACTGCTACTTCTGTCGCTCCCATTTCTATTACTTTTACAATTCCTGGTGCTTCTGCTATGGACAATAAGAATTTCTGCTACGATTACTCATGGTATTCTTGCGGCTATTGTTATTACTATTGCTACTAGTACTGTCCGAACTTTGAAATCATAATATTAATAATAATAATAATAATAATAATAATAATAATAATAATAATAATAATAATAATAATAATAATAATAATAAGAAGAAGAATAATAATAATAATAGTAACAACAACAAGAACAACAACAACAACAACAACAACAACAACAACAACAACACCAACAACAAGAAATAAGAACAAGAAGTAGAAGGAGACGAAGAAGAAGAAGAAGAAGAAGAAGAAGAAGAAGAAGAAGAAGAAGAAGAAGAAGAAGAAGAAGAAGAAGAAGAAGAAGAAGAAGAAGAAGAAGAAGAAGAAGAAGAAGAAGAAGCAGAGAAAGTTAAATATTAATTTGATCTTTTTAATCTTTTGAAATTAGAGATTACGGTAACTTACTACAGAATTTACTTTCTTCATCATTAAAAGGATCGTTTGCAACTGTGCCTGGGAAAACAAGCGACGATGATGTAATATATGATAAGCGCGCCGCCCCTCCAATGAACAGCAGTGATTGGCGCGTTGTCCCGACACGGAAATATGATAGCTATCGCCCCACCACTACAAGGAACTATCATAGTTGGCGCGCTGCCCCGACAAGGAAATATGACAGCTATCGCGCTGCCCCTACAAGGAAATATGACAGCTATCGCGCTGCCCCTACAAGGAAGTATGACAATTATCGCGCTGCCCCTACAAGGAAATATGACAGCTATCGCGCTTTCCCTACAAAGAAATACGATAGCTATCGCGCTGTCCCTACAAGGAAATATGACAGTTATCGCGCTGCCCCGACAAGGAAATATGACAGCTATCGCGCTGTCCCTACAAGGAAATATGACAGTTATCGCGCTGCCCCTACAAGGAAATATGACAGCTATCGCGCTGCCCCTACAAAGAACTATGATAGCTATCGCGCTGCCCCTACCAAGAACTATGATAGCTATCGCGCTGCCCCTACAAAGAACTATGATAGCTATCGCGCTGTCCCTACAAAGAACTATGATAGCTATCGCGCTGCCCCTACCAAGACCTATGATAGCTATCGCGTCGGCACTACAAAGAATTATGATAGCTATCGCGCTGCCCCTACCAAGAACTATGATAGCTATCGCGTCGGCACTACAAAGAATTATGATAGCTATCGCGCTGCCCCTACCAAGAACTATGATAGCTATCGCGCTGCCCCTACCAAGAACTATGATAGCTATCGCGCTGCCCCTACAAAGAATTATGATAGCTATCTCGTTAATATTACAAAGGCCTATGATGAAATTGTCCGCACAAAAAATCAGTGGCGCGCTGCCACGACAAGCGATTATTAGAGGCCTAACTCGAGATGGTGCCTGGGGCTTTAGCTTTATGGAACCTCTTGTCCAAAATCTCATAGAAAGCTATGCAATAAATTGAATGAAGTCCAAAAAGAACATATCATGCATATTTGTCCCTGCTTGATATAAAAACGGTGTTCCGAGAACGTTTTAGTTTGAAAAAGAAAATAGAATAAAATCCACAATGCATTTTCACTGCCTTCCTAATCTGTAGTTTGTATGGCTCTTTGTTTTATATTTTCTGGTTTGAAGTACCCACTTCAACAACAATATTACCATGATCAAATCATCGTTTTTTTATCGGCCAACATTTTTCATGGTTGTCCGAATTTTTACATTCCGGCGTTTTAAACATGTCTTTCCCAAAATCTAGTACTGATCTTCTTATCCCTGTTCAGTCTGGTTGTTGATGTCAACTCTGATACTGTTATTCTCTCTCTTCCTTCTTTTTTCCTTGTGTGCGTATCTCTCACACACACATACACACCCAAACACATACTTTAGCGCCCCGCTTATTCTCTCGCCTCATATCTTTTGTGTATTTTCTTTTGTACCCGTCATTTGCTCATAAATTATGTTCACTTCCTTTTTGTCTTGTCGGACTATTGATGTATGTGTGTGTGTGGAGAGGGGAGGGGAAGGGATCGTTGAAATCAATCAGTGCCTTGAAATGAAAAGGTGCTTTTTTTTCCAAACTAACCTTGCATCCTTTTCCACTGATATCGTAAATAGCACCCATGATAAAATAAAGGAACAGCCGAATTAAAGCACTAGCGCCCACTAGTTTCAGAGGAGGCAGATGTTCCGACGGAACAAATAATTTCACTTATTTGTACTTTCATTTCTATGGTCTCTAAGGTCTTCCGCCGTATTAGTTTTGGTCACAACGAAAAATCTTCCACGAGAACAACCTTTCTAACTGATTCTATTTCTAGATAATGCTAAAACTGCGTTGTGTTTGTGCGAGATCGCATTTTAGCTAAACTTCAGTTGATCTAGCATCACCGAATATCGCGACCGTTAACTCTAACTTGACTGAGCCACAGCCCTCTGGAATAACTGGCCGTCTCCCAAAGATAATGACGTCACAGCGGCGGGCCGAGAATAATGGTACCTGGTCTATGTTCAGTAACAGGCTTGAATAGGCAAAAGGCGTTTTCAAGAGTGGGAACTGTGTCATGGTTTTTTGAAAAAACAACAACAACAACAACAAAAACAACAAAAAAAAAAAACAATAGAAGTAGGCCTTGACTGAGCTGACATCTCACGTGTAGACTCAGATCTAGGTTATTTTGATGAAGACGCGAATTGGGAATGAGCCAAACGGGATGATTCAGGATTATACTTTATGGAAACAAAAGGCAAAATTCAAAACAAAAATAACAATCATGGAATAAAGTGTTGGGTAAAATTATTCTGAAAATTTGAAAAATATACACAGAACAAGTTTTATCCTTGAAAGAAAATTAAATGAGCACAGCCTTCTTTTGTCCTACAAAAAGCAATTTCACATCTGAATCTTTCAAAGTTTAAATAATATCCTGATGCTTGCTGTAATGTTTCTACTTTAGATTTTAAGTCATATCTATTAATTGGACTTTCAAAAACTTTAGCAAAGTGACTTCCAGTCTGTTGCTGCACAGATTGAACTTTTTGTTAAAGCACCGGATGACATAGAATGTCTGTTCACTTCTTGGAATTCAAGGTTTAACTCATTACAAAAGAATGCGGTTGCTTTCTAGAAAAACCTTAACTATTATCTTATTCTACTTTAAGTCTATATGTTTGCTCCTAATTTTTTTTGACGTCGCTTTCCAATTGGAATGTGTACAACTTGTCAGGTAAGCACTTTTCAATATTTTCCTCACCAGCAAATGACTCTTTTGTTTCTCTTAAAATGTTTCAAACATTTTCACAACGTGACAGTCATCAAACATGAAGTTACTGGCTTTACCCGGTTGAGAAGTCTTTACCGTCTTCCGGAGGAAACAAGATGGTCAGGTGGACCAATGGCAGATGGAATTTTACACTTCTTTTTAGTTAACAAACACCAACTAAAACAAACTTGTAAAATTTTTAGAGACCAGTGAATCTAACATTGTTTAGCTGTTTGGATTTTGCCATTCATGCAAAATGACCCGCTGAGCAATGCGACTGTAACAGAATAATAAAGAAGTTTCTTAATCTGTTTGCCATCTAAGGCAACTGAATTACAAAGAAGATTATACATCTGTTTAACACACAACGCAATGAATAGATACTTTTTGGATTTTCAAAAAAAATCTGTTTGCATCTTCTAAACGTGATCAAAGATATCCATATTCAACTGTGAGTAAATAGAGCTAAAAGGATCTTTGTGGCTAACGTCTATAAATCTGGCTATAGCGCCGGTAATCGAACACAAAGAATATAATAAAAGCGTCGATAATCGAACACAAGGAAACTTATTACAAAAGCGTCAGTAATCTAACACAAGGAAACTTATTACAAAAGCGTCAGTAATCTAACACAAGGAAACTTATTACAAAAGCGTCAGTAATCTAACACAAGGAAACTTATTACAAAAGCGTCAGTAATCTAACACAAGGAAACTTATTACAAAAGCGTCAGTAATCTAACACAAGGAAACTTATTACAAAAGCGTCAGTAATCTAACACAAGGAAACTTATTACAAAAGCGTCAGTTATCTAACACAAGGAAACTTATTACAAAAGCGTCAGTAATCTAAGACAAGGAAAGTTATTACAAAAGCATCAGTAATCTAACACAAGGAAAATTATTACAATAGCGTCGGTAATCGAAGACAAGCAAAATTATTACAATAGCGTCGGTAATCAAACACAAAGAAATTATTACAATAGCGTCGGTAACCTGATACAAGGACAGCTGATACACAGAAATCAATCGCCTAAAGTGATGGCGTATTTTGAATAAGATTAGGTGGTTCTGGATTTAAAAAAGTTTAGAACTTGTACTTTACCCTGTGAAGAGAAAACCAAATTACGCCAATCTTTCTTTACAGATCAATATGATTTTATTTTTGAAATGACTCAAAATCTGTGTAAAACCAACTAGATTTTAGTGCATTTGCGATTTAAAAAAAAAATGGAAATGGAAACGAACCATGACAATAATTTCATAACGGTTTAATTTACAGCAAGACAGAACGACAGATTCTGTTGCTTCCTATTAACAGTATGATGCTATTTTATGTTTAGATCTGTACTCAATTATCTCTTTACTGATGCCTCTTTTAGTCTACAACATTACTATGGGGAATTACCAGCCAATTCTCTAATTTCAAAATGTATTAAGGTCCTAATCTGCTCTTGTGAAGGCTGTGACAAACCGCTTTAAGTGTCTAGACGTTTAATGCCTTACGGCAATTTACAGCTGTGCCTTTATTTATTTAAGGGATTAATGAATAGATTTGGAATCAACAGAATCGCTTTCGGAAAATGACACAAATGTTTCCAAACAAGCTGTTATCACTTTTTCACTCTCTCTCTCTCTCTCTCTCTCTCTCTCTCTCTCTCTCTCTCTCTCTCTCTCTCTCTCTCTCTCTCTCTCTCTCTCTCTCTCTCTCTCTCTCTCTCTCTCTATGCCTTTGATTTGCTTAGATATTGACTCCGCGGTCCGATAAAAAAAGGAGATAATGGACGTGACAAAACACGCTTACATGTACAAAATCATAAATGAGTGTTAAACATCACTGTAATATCTGAGGAAAAATGGCCTTTTGTCTCCAAATAAAATTAGCGCTGTTTTAGATTAACTTACTTCACAGGCTCTTCCTATCGAACCCAAACCTAAAAGCAAAACATTAGCCAGTTAAAATTCATCCGCTCGCTCTTTTTTTTTTTTAATCATAACCCTGAACTTACCTTCAGTATAATTTAAACGCAGAAACGTGAAATCGACGACAATGCATTAAAAGGAACCAATCTAGTCTTTGATGTGGTTACTGCAATAAAGTCATTAACTAATTCAGGGGCCTGCATACAAAAATACAGCCATCATCTTATCTTACCACCGCTCAAGCTGCAAGTAAACATAAAATACAGCCATCACCTTATCTTACCACCGCTCAAGCTGCAAGTAAACATAAAAAACAGCCATCACCTTATCTTACCACCGCTCAAGCTGCAAGTAAACATAAAATACAGCCATCATCTTATCTTACCACCGCTCAAGCTGCAAGTAAGCATAAAATACAGCTATCACCTTATCTTACCACCGCTCAAGCT
>JAWDGP010002488.1:37500-112500 GCA_033675545.1 Elysia crispata | reverse complement strand
TTTAGCGCTGATGACTTTGGGAAGCTTATCTTGTTATGGTAAAACGCCATGGTCATGTTTCGGTCAGCAAACAGTAATCAAATGTAACCTGTCACCGTGTCAGTGGTCAAAACCGAACAGATTGATGTTAGGTGCGGAGAAAAAAAAATTGACCACAGGTTAACCTGAGTTGTGCAATGTTACTGTGTAGTTGTACTTCAATCATACCCACTCTATCATTCCAATACCTCTTTTCTCGCCGGTTCATCCATCTTTCACTCTAAATGCACCGTCTTTCTAATCATGATATGAACAAGCTCTGTTCGTATTTTTCAATTTATCAGTGTAACATTACAAAGTAATTCTTTCTTAAATCCTCAGACGCCGTGCGGGATCAACTGTAGTAATATTTGTGGACGGCTGTTAGCAACTCTGCCATAAATAATTGGCAATGTACGTGCCCCTTACATACAAACGAAAGATTAGTACTTCAACAAACGTGACACTCATATATGTTATTCCATCTATCCATATATAATTATTTACTCTAATTTTAGGATGATTTTAACGACATTGGGGAAGACTACGGATTTTAACACCATGTTGGAAAAGCAATCTTGTCGACCAAAAACCATATGAAGGTTTTTTACCACTTGCAATTGCAAGCATTCCATTCCACAACGCTGAATCCGGTCGGCAAATCATTGTCCGATGGACATTATAAATATCGCATAAGTCATTTTACATACATCAACTGCTGAAGTTCATTTAGCTTGCCTTATTTATAAAAAGTTCATGGGATTCATTAAACTCTTTAGAAGCGTTAAAATTTTTTTACCTTAGATGCGAGCAGTTGGATGTTAATAATGGATTGTGTAAGCAGAATCTTGTGCCCGTGTTGGCAGTAGACCATCTCCGATATGCTAATCGTAAAACTTTTGATTAATTCTTCATAAAATTTAGAAGAGAAAAAAACCCGAATGATGTTATAATTATGTGTAATAATTCAATCAAACCCACATTTTTTATAGCTGTATAATTTATCCCATATTTCAAACTGAACCAAGAATGAAATTCAGTACATTTTGAAACACTACCGTCTCATTAAACAATAATCTGATTTATTCGGCCTCATCGATTTGATTGAATTAACATTACATTTCATGAAATTCGAATTAGACGCCGAGGCATGGATATTCGATTAGAAATTCGATACCTGTATTATTGTCTCGATTCGAATTAATCGGGATCTGGAGAATGAGTTATCCCACTAATTAGAAACCGTGCTGTTTTGTTTAACAATAACTCGACATTTTACAGATCTCCTTAGTACCGATTTGCATTTTTTTGTGTTATCTTTTTGTCTGGTTTATATTTTTACACCTTGGAGAATTCCTGACTGCAGACGCTACAATTACTCGATACGTTAACAAAATCTTTTAACAGAACTCGTGATAACTTAGGGTATGTTTACATGAAGCAATTTACAGCTGGGAAACTATTCTAAAAATTCTTGACGTTACAAATCGCTAGCAATACGAATCGCTTCCTGAAGCGCTAGAAGATTTTAATGAATGGTGTTACCGGCTGCGAATCACTTCGTGTAAACAAAACCCGAGTAGCATAACTGTGTAAAATTGCATTCCTTATAACGAACAGATTGTTATAGTGTCAAAGGTTATACTCAGCTGTATCCATAGAATCAAATGAGATTGGTTTTTGGTTTTTTGATATTACTATAACAACAGTCCTTGAAATCTGTGTACTTTTATATAAGAACTTCCATATTTCTATTATGTAATAAATATTGCTCAACGCCCTCCGCCCACAGAAGGGGAATAACTTCCAGGTCTTGAACTACCCAGGGGCAATTGACCCCGATGAATATTAATAGGTTTCTAGAATTATCGTAAACTTCAACATGAAAAGTGATAATTCTCTGCTCTTTACAGATCTACTTTATATTCATTAGGTAAGTTGATAAAACGATTACGTCATCGTAAACAAAATTCGGTTCATGACAGCGTCACGATATTCGAAAACGGTATGGAGCAAAATGTTTCAGTACAAGTTTCGGTTGATTAACTTGAGTTGAGAGCGAGACTGGCAGTGACACGAGGAAGCTAGAGATCTGAGTAGCCATAACAGTGCTGTGGTCAGTATGATAGGCTATCTAAGAAACAGGCAGATTATCTGAACAAGCCTAACTTTTTGCAGCCTTTCATCTACCAAGACAATTTTATGCGTTTTCTTTGCAATTTATTAGAGTGGCAGTTGTTCTTTGACCACCATTGATTTGATGCTTATAGCGACTTGCAATTGTTTAAGTCACATTCAATAACGATTTGATAAGACTTCCACTAATAATGTAATAAAAAGACAACTTCTAGAAACCTTGTGAAGATTGCATGGTCAAGTTTAGTGAAACCAAAATAATAGTATTCTGTTAAATTAGAATTCTGCAAAAGTCGTAGAGGCAATCTAGCATGTTTTGTCAATTCACATAGAATTCCCATGACAAATAAAATTGTGTATCAATCTAGCTCCACGGTCTATACCTTGATGTTGTCAGAGTATCTCGTGCTGGCAAGTGACACTATAATTGTGTTATACGCCTAATGTTCAACGAAATTCAATTTTCTGTGCTATACGCCTCATGTTCAATTAAATTGAACTTTCTATGCTTTACGCCGAGTATTCAAAGTGAATTCAATTTTCTGTGCTTTACACCTAGTATTCAAACTGAATTCAATTTTCTGTGCTATACGCCTTATGTTCAATTAAATTGAACTTTCTGTGCTATACGCCGAGTATTCAAACTGAATTCAATTTTCTGTGCTATACGACTGCTGTTAAAATAATTCAAATTTCTGTACTATATACCTAGTGACTAACCCAATTCGATTTTCTGTGTATACACCTAGTGTTGAAATAAATTCGATTGTCTGTGTTATGCGCCTAGTGTTGAACTAAATTCAATTTTCTGTGTATACGCCCAGTGTTGAACTAAATTCGATTTTCTGTGCCATATACCTAGTGTTGAACTAAATTTCATTTTCTGTGCTATACGCCTCATGTTGACCTAAATTCCATTTTCTCTGCTAAACGCCTAGTATTGAACTAAATTCAAAATTCTTTAAACGATAGAGCAGTATGTAAAGCAGCAGCCGAGATGCCATATCAGCTGTTTATATAAGATTAAGTGCATCAGTTTCTGCTTTTCCAAATATTTTATGCTGAAATATAACTCACTAGAAATTTGTTAGTATTATTGATTGGGTTTGTTCGTTTGTTGGTATTACAGAATCTTTGAGACAGCTTATTGCTCTCTTCATGTTTGGGTTGTTTGTTGGTATTACAGAATCTTTGAGACAGCTTATTGCTCTCTTCATGTTTGGGTTATTTGTTGGTATTACAGAATCTTTGAGACAGCTTATTGTTCTCTTCATGTTTGGGTTATTTGTTGGTATTACAGAATCTTTGAGACAGCTTATTGTTCTCTTCATGTTTGGGTTGTTTGTTGGTATTACAGAATCTTTGAGACAGCTTATTGTTCTCTTCATGTTTGGGTTGTTTGTTGGTATTACAGAATCTTTGAGACAGCTTATTGTTCTCTTCATGTTTGGGTTGTTTGTTGGTATTACAGAACCTTTGAGACAGCTTATTGTTCTCTTCATGTTTGGGTTGTTTGTTGGTATTACAGAATCTTTGAGACAGCTTATTGTTCTCTTCATGTTTGGGTTGTTTGTTGATATTACAGAACCTTTGAGACAGCTTATTGTTCTCTTCATGTTTGGGTTGTTTGTTGGTATTACAGAACCTTTGAGACAGCTTATTGTTCTCTTCATGTTTGGGTTGTTTGTTGATATTACAGAATCTTTGAGACAGCTTATTGTTCTCTTCATGTTTGGGTTGTTTGTTGGTATTACAGAACCTTTGAGACAGCCTATTGTTCTCTTCATGTTTGGGTTGTTTGTTGATATTACAGAACCTTTGAGACAGCTTATTGTTCTCTTCATGTTTGGGTTGTTTGTTGGTATTACAGAATCTTTGAGACAGCTTATTGTTCTCTTCATGTTTGGGTTGTTTGTTGATATTACAGAACCTTTGAGACAGCTTATTGTTCTCTTCATGTTTGGGTTGTTTGTTGATATTACAGAACCTTTGAGACAGCTTATTGTTCTCTTCATGTTTGGGTTGTTTGTTGATATTACAGAATCTTTAAGACAGCTTATTGTTCTCTTCATGTTTGGGTTGTTTGTTGATATTACAGAACCTTTGAGACAGCTTATTGTTCTCTTCATGTTTGGGTTGTTTGTTGATATTACAGAACCTTTGAGACAGCTTATTGTTCTCTTCATGTTTGGGTTGTTTGTTGATATTACAGAATCTTTGAGACAGCTTATTGTTCTCTTCATGTTTGGGTTGTTTGTTGGTATTACAGAATCTTTAAGACAGCTTATTGCTCTCTTCATGTTTGGGTTGTTTGTTGGTATTACAGAATCTTTGAGACAGCTTATTGCTCTCTTCATGTTTGGGTTGTTTGTTGGTATTACAGAATCTTTGAGACAGCTTATTGTTCTCTTCATGTTTGGGTTGTTTGTTGGTATTACAGAATCTTTGAGACAGCTTATTGTTCTCTTCATGTTTGGGTTGTTTGTTGGTATTACAGAATCTTTGAGACAGCTTATTGTTCTCTTCATGTTTGGGTTGTTTGTTGATATTACAGAATCTTTGAGACAGCTTATTGCTCTCTTCATGTTTGGGTTGTTTGTTGGTATTACAGAATCTTTGAGACAGCTTATTGTTCTCTTCATGTTTGGGTTGTTTGTTGGTATTACAGAATCTTTGAGACAGCTTATTGTTCTCTTCATGTTTGGGTTGTTTGTTGGTATTACAGAATCTTTGAGACAGCTTATTGTTCTCTTCATGTTTGGGTTGTTTGTTGATATTACAGAATCTTTGAGACAGCTTATTGTTCTCTTCATGTTTGGGTTGTTTGTTGGTATTACAGAACCTTTGAGACAGCTTATTGTTCTCTTCATGTTTGGGTTGTTTGTTGGTATTACAGAATCTTTGAGACAGCTTATTGCTCTCTTCATGTTTGGGTTGTTTGTTGGTATTACAGAATCTTTGAGACAGCTTATTGTTCTCTTCATGTTTGGGTTGTTTGTTGATATTACAGAATCTTTAAGACAGCTTATTGTTCTCTTCATGTTTGGGTTAACTAATGTGCGCATTTTTGTTCTTTGAAAATGCAGTCTTGGTGAGACGATGTAAAAGAAACGAAACGCTCGTATCTGTAAAATTTAATAATATAATCATAGTGAACTATTGCTCAAAGCTGATTTTAACCTCAGTTCATTTATAAAAAGCAAGAAACTAGCAGTTTAAAATTCTCATCAAGTCTATAGCGAGTGACAATGTTTAGTGGCTGGCTTTGATAGCAGTCTAGCTACATTTATGATTTAAGCGTATATTAAAGAAATGAGAGCTGTTCATGAGAACAGCTGCGCCGAAATCTTTCTCTTAATCCTTACAATATACTATATCTATATGTCGTGATAGAGTTTCTTAATCCTTACAATATACTATATCTATATGTCGTGATAGAGCTTCTTAATCCTTACAATATACTATATCTATATGTCGTGATAGAGCTTCTTAATCCTTACAATATACTATATCTATATGTCGTGATAGAGCTTCTTAGTCGACACGCGCAGTGCTTGAAGTTCTGTGCCTGAAACCTGACATTGAATCTGTCATCTTTGTACACCACAGGCTTCCAATCTCAGCTACGTATGGTGTTTTTGTTGTTGGTGTTTTTGTTGTTGGTGTTTTTGCTTTTGCTGCTATTACGTTTTTGCTTTTACTTATCATGTCAACAAGCAAATGTTAAATGTATGGAATACCTCCTTGATAAAAATTACACACATAGCACTAAGAGCAATAATTTCAAGTGTATCACTCAGTAAACATCAAGCGCTAGAACAAACCCAGAAGAAAAGTAACAGTTAACAACACTAGTATTGGCATTAATTGTAACATTATCTTGTAACATTATCGTGGCCTACCTAAAATTTCTGTTCCCCTGCCGCAGTTTTCTATGAAAAACATTTTCACCGTTACCCCGAATTGTGCTCGAACTTTGCCAACAATGGTGTGTGTCTGAGCAAGTAAAAAAGTATTAGGATAATGTATTTACGAAGATACTTATATAAGTATTGACATTTAATAACAATGCATGTATATTTTTGATTCGCCAATTATGATGCAATAGAAGTGGCAGCATGAAGATATTAAAACGAAAAATTGAGGGATTTAAGACTCGTCTTTTATCGAAGGAATCTCACGTTCAACAAAAGACAGTCAGTTACCATCAGTACGTTTTTGGTGCAGTTCTAAACCAATATCTGCATTTTGATACAAGTCGCAGGCTGAGTTGCCGTAAGGCTTTCTTTAGATTTTCATTAACTGAAGACTAAATACAATAAAAAAAAAGTTTGAACTAATAAGGAAAAGAATAATCGATATGTTGATTTGAATTCGAATTTAACAAAAGTGAGCTTCATAAAACTGTGCATGCAACATAAGACCAAGTCTAGCTGCAGTCAGAGAATAAACTTTTGCTTGATATACGTGTAAAAAAGGTTATTTCTTGATGGTTTAGATTCAATGTAACCATGATTGGAACGATTTGACAATACTTCAAGATATACGACTCTATCAAACAAGTCACAGCATATATATATATATATATATATATATATATATATATATATATATATATATATATATATATATATATATATATATATATATATATAAAGTTAATGAAAATCGATGGTTCTAAACCCACGGCAATTATTTTTCGGTCATTTCCACTTCAAGCCTTATCCTAATCACGACTATCCTTTTCTTACATTTTTTTCCCTACAATATCGTAGACTGACCTTTAATACAATCAAATAGGTTCACAAACTGGGCTCAACTTTAGATTATGCTTTGATAAACACAAAGGACGTTCAAGGCAGTCATAGCCGAACGCTTTGATAACTCATTTATCACTATTTTTTCTGGTTTCACCTTGCGTTCAAATCCATAAATCTACATTTATCATGCGAAGTGCGATCGTTTTAGCTGCTATGCTGGGTTTTTTTCAACTTAATGTGCTAAAATATTCCTTGCACCAAGAAACTTCAAAAGATCGATTCAGAAAACATATAGTTACTTTATCATTTTTTTTTTCACAAAAAAAAAGCGTTCTGAAAAAAATCGTCTAAAATTTGTTAAACTTTTGAAACATGCATTGGTGCGGTATTAGTGTGTAAATGCTAACTAATCCAGATTTTACTCAATCTTTCACATAACTCGCAATCTAGTACATCCCGACCAGGTGTCTAAGGTCAATAATAGCCATGTTTCGCAGACAGAGTTACGTACCGTAAGCATGAGTCATAACGTAACAAACACGTTGTTTCCCTAGTGTCGTGCGCAAATCGGCTTGCGTTGTTTACATCAAAAGCCGCAAGCCAGCGTTAGGCCTGGTCAGTCTGGTCAACCATAGACCTCTGGAATAACAGAGGGCTGTCACGTGGGTCAACTGTCAAAATCAGTGTAATCTGCTGCTGCAGGTAAAAAATATCTCGGGTCATGTGAACGTAATTTAATGTAATTGTGTGAGCATGCGGTGGAAACACTCTTCATAGCGCGCTTGCACCTGATCAAAGGCTAGTACTCGGTCCCAGTAGCATAAGAGCATCGCTGGCAGTCATCATGTAACCCTTACATAGCAGTTACGGTATCGTTGGGACCATCTGTCTGGGTACTGGCTAGCATGTTTGCGGAACGCAATTATGCTACATACCGCTAGGTGGGAGGAGTTTATACACATGATGTCGCTCAGTCTAAAAATAAAATGTCGTAGAGCGTAGCTAAGGGCCCGTTAATTTTTCCTGCGAAACCTTAGAAATACCAACCAGCTTCCTCTATGAAGGAAAAATGAATTTTAAAACATTTGGTACAATAATTTTTTTCTTTCTGGTACTGAGTAATGGAATTCTTTGCCAGAGAATAAAAGATGTAACTATTCAGGAATAACTGGACTAAATCTTTCTGTCACATGCTTACACTTTCAAGCGATTGTTAATGAACAGATATCCTAGTTATCTGTATCAACTTTATTCTCTGCTGTAATACTGCTTGATATTGGCATAGTTTAATACTCATTGGCTGGATTATTCTATACTTATTATTAGCGTCATCAGTATTTATAATTTTATTGTTGTTGTTGTTAATATTATTATTATTATTATTATTATTATTATTATTATTATTATTATTATTATTATTATTATTATTATTATTATTATTATTATTATTATTATTATTATTATCATCATCATCATCATCATCATCATCATCATTATTATTATTATTATTATTATTATTATTATTATTATTATTATTATTATTATTATTATTATTATTATTATTATTATTATTATTATTATTATTATTATTATTATTATTATTATTATTATTATTATTATTATTATTATTATTATTATTATTATTATTATTATTATTATTATTATTATTATTATTATTATTATTATTATCAGGAGCTAACAAGGGAAAATTATAAAGTATCATGCACATGTACGTCAGTTTGTAACACTCAAGAACGTCTCGTGACTCTGGACCCATAGATTACCGTATCATGCACATGTACGTCAGTTTGTAACACTCAAGAAGGTCTTGATACTCGGAACCCAAAGCTTACCGGGTCGTATGTCACTCTATAAATAGTTTGTTTTTCACTATGCTGTATCGAAGGCGACACAAGTAAGGGATAAATACATATACTTGAAATTGATTCTTTCCTTGATTTGTTTTCATAAAACGAATAAAAAAAAGTATTGTTGTCTTGGGACCATCTTAAACGAACCAGGACTTGCAATTTATAGTATAAAATGAAAAAAAAATTGTTCAATTTTCCTGTTCAGGACATTAATGTTAATTTTTTACATTGCTGACATGATAAATCTTGCCAGAACTTTTAGTTTTTCCTACCGTCCGGTTGATAAGTTCAAACGATTTTAAGGCATGAATTAATACCGGTAACCAAGGTCTTCTAACGTTGCATTGGAACCGAGCACATTGTCCACAGCAACACAATCAACAGAAAAGTGAATCACCACTTGGATTTTATGAATACCGGTAATCAAGGTCATTTAATGTTGTATTGGAAACGAGCACATTGTCCACAGCAATACAGTCAACAGAAAAGCGAATCCCTACTTGGATTTTATTATTACAGGTAATCAAGGTCATTTAACGGTGCATTGGAAACGAGCACACTGTCCACTGCAATACAGTCAACAGAAAAGTGAATCACTACTTGGATTTTATTATTACAGGTAATCAAGGTCATTTAACGGTGCATTGGAAACGAGCACATTGTCCACAGCAATACAGTCAACAGAAAAGTGAATCCCTACTTGGATTTTATTATTACAGGTAATCAAGGTCATTTAACGGTGCATTGGAAACGAGCACACTGTCCACTGCAATACAGTCAACAGAAAAGCGAATCCCTACTTGGATTTTATTATTACAGGTAATCAAGGTCATTTAACGGTGCATTGGAAACGAGCACATTGTCCACAGCAATACAGTCAACAGAAAAGCGAATCCCTACTTGGATTTTATTATTACAGGTAATCAAGGTCATTTAACGGTGCATTGGAAACGAGCACACTGTCCACTGCAATACAGTCAACAGAAAAGTGAATCCCTACTTGGATTTTATTATTACAGGTAATCAAGGTCATTTAACGGTGCATTGGAAACGAGCACACTGTCCACTGCAATACAGTCAACAGAAAAGTGAATCCCTACTTGGATTTTATTATTACAGGTAATCAAGGTCTTCTAACGTTGCATTGGAAACGAGCACACTGTCCACTGCAATACAGTCAACAGAAAAGCGAATCCCTACTTGGATTTTATTATTACAGGTAATCAAGGTCATTTAACGGTGCATTGGAAACGAGCACACTGTCCACTGCAATACAGTCAACAGAAAAGTGAATCCCTACTTGGATTTTATTAATACAGGTAATCAAGGTCTTCTAACGTTGCATTGGAAACGAGCACATTATCCACAGCAATACAGTCAAAAGAAAAGTGAATCGCTACTTGGATTTTATTAATACCCGTTATCCAGGTCTTTTAACGTTACATTGGAACCGAGCACATTGTCCACAGCAACACAGTCAACAGAAAAGTGAATCTCCTCTCTCGCAGTGTTTGAGGGACATGAGACTTGTGACAGCTGATGTAAAGACAAACTCATATTTACTCATATTTACGTGCAGTTTCCAACTCTTTTTATTTCATGTGACAATTGTTTGATGAATGGCAATGCGGTTGGAAAGATCAAAGTAATCTTTAAAAGCAAGAGCAAACAAGGAAAAGTGGGGTCTCAATAAGATGCCACAAATCTACGTTTAACCGTTAAGAACCATAGCAGTTAATACGTCATCCTCATCTTTTTAACAGCTTGGCAGAGAAGTTAATATACCTAAAGATGCTTCGTTGGTTGATTTTTTTACAGTTTAGTTAATTTGCACCTTGGATTTGCAGAGAGAGATCTCTCTCCTCGCAACAGAATAATCACTTATTTGTAATCCCTGCAGATGGCAAGCCCTGAGTTCGCCCGTCACGGAGATCCTCAGCCTCAACACGCAAACTGCCAGTCTCACTATGTGAGAGCAACATCTGGTCATTTTCCATTGCCAGTTTTGTGATGCTTTTCTCTGACTTCATGAAAGTATGAACAATCCATTCCCAACGTCTTTTTCCAATTTCACCCACAACCGGTATTTGCTCTGTTCTTCTCTAAACCTCCTCATTTCTGACCTTATCTGCCTGTCTAATCCTAAGGAGCTTGCGTAGAAATTCGTTGATGATAACTTGAAATCACTTCACACAGTTGGGGAACACCTTAAATTCTCAAAGACAAGCAGCAAAACTGACTTGCTATTGGAATTAAATATTCACCGCTTTGTTCCTACAGAGATACCGCTTGTTATCCACAATCTATCCAGTGTATTGAATTTGCCAGTCTTTCCAATCCTTGCTTTAACTCCAGCTCAAGTTCCTACCTTTTTGTCTATGATGCTCTCCAGATAGCAGAATGACTCAGCATTTTAAAGAACGCAATGTAAAAAATTTTCTTTTTTGGTTAAGACTTGGTTTGGTTTTGAGGATATAATTATGTTCCTGCTGTGAACTGACTTGATATTGGAATTAAATATTCACCGCTGTGTTCCTACAGAGATACCCCTTGTTATCCATAACCTATCCAGTGTATCAAATCTGCCAGTCTTTCCAATCCTTGCTTTAACTCCAGCTCAAGTTCCTACCTTTTTGTCTATGATGCTCTCCAGATAGCAGAATGACTCACCATTTTAAAGAACACAATGTAAAAACCTTTCTTTTTTTTGTTAAGACTTAGTTTGGTTTTGAGGATATAATTATGTTCCTGCTGTAAATAGGTTGTATCTTCCTCTTGTGGGTGAATATGGCGGGGTACGTTCAACTATACTCCATGACATTTTACACTCAATTCTGGCGTTCTTTGATTTCCACGCAAGCTTAGCGTTGTGGCTGATTCCTTTTAGTATAATAAAAAACCCGATCTGCTGTGGTTAAATCGAGTTTTGAATTCTGTCAGGGAGTTCGAGCCTCTCTGCCAAGCTGTTGTCCGATTCTCAGAATGAGAACCTCACCGTTCCGGTAGGTTTTTCGGATTCTGTCTATACTTAAGTAATGAGGCTTTCATATATTTATAATAGCTGTTCCCTTTATTAGCAAGGATCAGGACTTCGGTGTCGCTTTTGATTTTTTTTGTATGACATTTCCAAGTTTATGCTGCAAAATGTTTTAATCTTGACCTTTTCTATTATTTTCAGCGTGTCCCCATTAAAACAAAAACAACATATACATAAAACTGTAGAGTCCGAAACGGAAAACAATTAAAAGAGAAGGTCGCGGCGGCATCACAGTTCTGCGCATGTGTGTAAAGAACGGATAATGAATCATAGAGAAGGTCGCGGCGGCATCACAGTTCTGCGCATGTGTGTAAAGAACGGATAATGAATCATAGACAAGGTCGCGGCGGCATCACAGTTCTGCGCATGTGTGTAAAGAACGGATAATGAATCAAAGAGAAGGTCGCGGCGGCATCACAGTTCTGCGCATGTGTGTAAAGAACGGATAATGAATCATAGACAAGGTCGCGGCGGCATCACAGTTCTGAGTATGTGTGAAGAGAACGGATAATGAATCAAAGAGAAGGTCGCGGCGGCATCACAGTTCTGCGCATGTGTGTAAAGAACGGATAATGAATCATAGACAAGGTCGCGGCGGCATCACAGTTCTGCGCATGTGTGAAGAGAACGGATAATGAATCATAGACAAGGTCGCGGCGGCATCACAGTTCTGCGCATGTGTGAAGAGAACGGATAATGAATCATAGAGAAGGTCGCGGCGGCATCACAGTTCTGCGCATGTGTGAAGAGAACGGATAATGAATCATAGACAAGGTCGCGGCGGCATCACAGTTCTGCGCATGTGTGAAGAGAACGGATAATGAATCACAGTTTGTTCTCTGTTCGAGACATCGGTTTAACAGGTCAAACAGTTTAAGGTTAGATCGTTCACTGGTAATAAAAAAATATACTCTCGCACACTAGTTAATAGTTTTGATAAATCTTCAAATATATATAATATATGTGATTCTACCGTCCATCTATCATTCTATCTATTTGTCTGACTTCATAAGGATCCAAAAAGAGACAGGCACACAACTTTACAACTACGGGACTAAAAAAAGAAAGAACACAAGTATAGATTTAACATATAAACGTTTCGCCTTTTAGTCCCGTTGTTATAAAGTTGTGTGCCTGTCTCTTTTTATATCCTGTTTCACACTATTTACAGACACACATGCGTCCTTTTTGGATCCTTTATGATCACCAAGTTGTCCTCCAAGTGTGGTGTTCTTGCTTTTCTATTTGGATTTCGGACTCTCTAAGTAACTATCAACTGGGTCTTTTGTTTGATCGAACGTGACCTATAGGTAATTTGCCCGCTATTTTGTCTCTAATCGTTATACACAACAAAAATAGAAATAGAATTCGATCTACAAACTAGATCAAAAATGTTTTTTTTTTAAACCGCATGCAGTATTTTTCAAACTTTGTAACCCAACAAGGAATGCGGTTTCAAAGTGGCACCGACGTGAGCTATATAGATGAATCTGATAAAATAGAGCTGTGTTATGTTATGTGTGTGTAAATATATATATATATATATATATATATATATATATATATATATATATATATATATATATATGTAACCTCTGTTTTAATACGAATTCTCAATCAATCGCAGAGACTTTATAAATAAGAGACCAAAATTTGAGTTTAGACAAAAAAATCGAGCAACATGGACTATGGTCAGCAAAACTTACAAGTACACAAGAGATAAGCAATAACTTTTTTAATACAGTAGACAAAAAGGTCTGACAGGAAGCTTATAGAACCCAAAGCAGTACATGATTCGAAATTCTAGCACTGGAAAACAAAAACAAACAGAAAACTAAAAATAAAACAAAACAACAAAACAAAAAACAACTCGCCAAATGAGTCATTTAACACATATAAAAGGCATTTAAATAAATAACATAACAGATCACACCACACCAAACATTGTGATATCGGAACTTTCTTTAAAGTGAGAATAAGAAAGAAGACGCAAAATACAGATCACTAAATAATGACCGGGAAATAGTGGACGAAGGCTAGAACTACAGTTCTACACAAAACTAAAAGAAACAATGTGAACAACTGAAGGCTGGAGATAAAATAGAAAAAATAATGGCAATACAAGGGATTGAACCCCGTGAGATTGTAGCCATATTTTATAAGAGAAATTCTTAAACACACTCTTCCTGACATAGACCCAAAGATCTTCTCTTGCGTTTTCTAAACTTCGAAATATCTTGACCATTACAAGGAAAAGGGTGTGTGTGGAAGGGAGGGAGTGGGTTGTCAAAATCAAAACAATGGCAAGGATAAAACTGAATAGTATTCTAGTTTACTTGGTGTTTGCGTCCAACTGTGGAAATGTGGAGACAGACAGACAGATAGACAGCAGACAGACAGACCGACAGACAAACATCCGTGGTGCAGTCAGTAGATCTGATCACAGCGCTCAGTGAGCAGAAAATAAGTGCCATGATTCGAGCCTAGGATAGAAACTAGGCCTAATTCAACCTTGATCTCGGTCAATATAAAAAATAAAGCTCTAAGAGTGAGTTAGGGAGAGAGAGAGAGAGAGAGAGAGAGAGAGAGAGAAATAGAAAGAGAAAGAGAGAGAGGGGGGCACACACACACACACATATGTGTATATATGTATATATATATATATATATATATATATATATGTACATGCATATGTGTACGTGTGTGTCATTGTTGCAAAATTTGCTTTTCTTTATTGTAGCAGTCTTCCCCACATGCTCATTGTTGTAAAGTTATTTGATACAGCCCCTCCACAAAAGTCTAATTTTGAGTAAAAAAAAAAACACTTGCCATAATTTTTCTTTGCAGCAAATTCTTTTATTAAACAAGCTGTCAACAATCAATGTAAAACAAGTAAATTTTTGTTTTAAATATTTAAAACATTTTAGCCTCTTAAGAAATATTTGTCATACTGATCTTAGCAAAGATTCATCTTATAAAATGTTAAGCAGTTATTTTTGGACGCCAGAAACAATTCATAAAACCTTTTAGGATATTCACTAAACTCTGTTATTTTTTTCAATAGGAGCGCATGTAACAATTTGAAATGGCATTATGTCATACATGTAATTAAAACAAAGGAAATTCGAAATAAACAAGCATCTAGGCCTAGTTCTCCGGATCTAATATCGCCTCTCTCTGTCTCCACCACTCGACTCAAAATTCAAATTTGCCAACAGAAAAAGCGGGGACTTTGCTAAAATCAATTGCTAAAAAAAATAAAAATTAAGGAAAAAAAAACATTATTTTCAAATTACGGATCACTGCTGTTAATACTACCAATATTGCTAGTAGTGCTACTACCATAATCACTACTACTTCTTCTTCTTCTTCTTCTTCTTCTTCTTCTTCTTCTTCTTCTTCTTCTTCTTCTTCTTCTTCTTCTTCTTCTTCTTCTTCTTCTTCTTCTTCTTCTTCTTCTTCTTCTTCTTCTCCTCCTCCTCCTCCTCCTCTTCCTCCTCCTCCTCCTTCTCCTCTTCCTCCTCCTCCTCCTCCTCCTCCTACTACTACTACTACTACTACTACTACTACTACTACTACTACTACTACTACTACTACTACTACTAATACTACTACTACTACTACTACTAATAATAATAATAATAATAATAATAATAATGATGATGATGATGATGATGATGATGATGATGATGATGATGATGATGATGATGATGATGATGATGATGATGATGATGATGATTATAATAATAATAATAATAATAATAATAATAATAATAATAATAATAATAATAATAATAATAATAATAATAATAATAATAATAATAATAATAATAATAATAATAATAATAATAATAATAATAATAATAATAATAATAATAATAATAATAATAATAATAATAAGTAGAAGTGGTACTGCTTCTGCTTCTTGTAGGAGTTGAAAGCAAGCCTGAGAAATGTGGCATATTCACAAACAATAATTAAAATATTTTTTTTTTTTGTAAAATACTTGGTAGATTCTGTCTAAACTAGAACAATTTTTGAACTGAAAGAGGGCTAAGAAACCTAAAATTCTGATTGCATACTAGATGCTCTCGATTAGGCGTCCATATTTCCTAATCAGATCTAATCTTGATTAAATGCATAAAAGATTTAGAACAAGTATTATATGATCTGTATTAGTCGTTAGGCACTGTAGGTATGTTAAAATATCTGCAAATTTGATATAAAATAGTATCTAGCGCTCTTTATAATTTTATAAAATCTTTTGTATCTTTAAGCTAGTTATTTGCGGTCTATTTAAAAGTCAACTTTTCCCCCCAGAAATATCATTCTCTTTAAGCAAATAGATCAAAATTTATACACGTGGACATTTGGATATGACTCATTGTCTTTGCACACAGATCGGAAATATTCTAAAAGTATGAAAACAGTTTCATAAAACATTGTCCGAAATCACACCCTAGATGAGAAAATTTTAGATGACGCGTTGACATTGGTTGTTAGAAAGATGACAAGTTATGTGCTTGACACTGGTGTTGGCATGATGTCAAGTATATGTGCTTGAAACTTGTGTTGGGATAATGAAGTATATGTGCTTGACACTGGTGTTGGCATGATGTCAAGTATATATGTGCTTGACACTGGTGTTGGAATTATGGCAAATATATGTGCTTTACATTGGTGTTGAAGTTGTAACAAGTATAACAAGTGCTTAACACAGGAGTTGGAATTATGACAAGTATATGTGCTTGACACTTGTGTTGGAATTGTGACAAGTATATATGCTTGACACTGGCGTTGGAATTGTGACAAGTATATGTGCTTGACACTGGTGTTGGAATTGCGACAAATATAATTATGTGCTTGACACTGGTGTTAGAACAATGGCAGATATATGTGCTTGACACTGGTATTAGAATTGTGACGAGTATATTGTCGCCTTGCGACAAAACTGCTGTAACTGACATTTTGTAAAATTATATAGGAGGGCTAGGGACAAAAAGCTGTTAGATATGTTACTTTTTACAAATCTCACTTTCACCTTCACAGCGGTTGATGAATCCTCAAAGATACATATTTCTCACACATTCGACGTAATTTATCTAAAAAAAAAGCCAATGTTTTACGAACCAAATTGCGAAATAAGGGAATATGAGACCAAATATTTCCACGACGAAGACTCCGGTAAGAGTCAGTTACATGATTTTAGCATTGGAAGTTTTCTGAGCAAGACTCCTGTACATGTTAGTTACCGGAATTTTCCATTGATATCGAAATTGAAACAGAAGCACATCATAGCCTGTGTTAGTTTATATGATTTTTGTAGTACGAATTTTTGTAGGCTACTAAAAACAGAGAAAAAACATCGTTGCGACAAAGGTGGCCACACAGAGAAAAAGAAAAACAAATATCGAAAAGTATGGCACAGATATTGCAAAAAACTGACCGATCGACGAGAAAATGTTACAATTTCGTGCCGTACTTGCAGTTGTGCCAGTGAAATCTAACATAAACGTTGTAATTATTTGTATCAATATAAATCTAGTCACGCTTATAAAAAACTAATTTTTCGTTTAATTTTATCTGCAGCAGTTTTATTGGTAGAAATTAGTGACCATTCAATGAAAATCAGTGACATTACTTGAGTTTAGTGTCGCAAAAAATTTAGAACAAGCTCAAGCCATTAAGCAACGGAATACAAAATAAATAAACCAAAATCAAGGTCTGCTAATCAATAAAAGTACAACATTTTGTATGCACCGTATAATGAGGCGCATCACAATGATGAGGGGGGGGGGGGGACTTTCCCCATCCGCCCTCATCATCAGAGTTGATGTGTTCAATTCATTTAAACTATAAACTCCCCTATAAACAAAAACAATATATAATATAATATACACTTGAATAGTGAGTTGAGACACATTGAAATAACGCTGTTTCGGTAAATATGTGAACGACTTTGAAACAGCACCACCAAGTAATCAAAGTGGATCAAGCCACTTTTTTTAGATTTATGAATCATTATGAAAATGATCATCCTGAAAACATGACAAGCACTTTAAATCATCTGTAATGTTTTTGGTCGCCTTATTATGATCCTGATAGTGATTGGACTCACGATGAAGCCCCCCATTCGATCCCCTAACCTGGCTCATCTTGAGACCGCCTTCCATCTTATCAGGTCCATCGTTTGCCTGACGGAAAGCCACAGTTGCTGTTTAAGATTCGTAAGTGAAATTGGGTGACGCAATTTCAGCCGAAGTGCCGGACTGGCATCAAGTTTGCATAATATGTGACGTAGAGCTAGCTTGGAAAGAGGATTGTCGTGGGGTAAAGCAATTCAATCAAGCCACAGGATGTGCTGATCACTGATTCGGGCCAGGCCGTCGTCGTTGGACGAGTTGGTTTTGTTTTCAGCGTTGAATAATCGCCTGACGGGGTCTGGTAAGTTGATTAAAAAGATTTCTATTATCAGAGGTCAGTCCGGGCGCCTAAAACTCGATCGGTTGATCAATTTTAGGGTGTGCTCAAGGTATAATTGCCCATAATTATTGTCGTGATAACTTTGTGACCGCGGTTTTAAGTCCAAAGTTCATGTTTTATATTTTTGACGTGCGTGTCTAACCGAATCTGCACTTTTGTGCCTGACGGGATAAAAAGTCCGAAAGGCAAACAGCCGTTGACACCGTAATAAAATCATTAAATTATTAAAACTACGTTGAAAATTTAATCTTTCACATCTTTTTGAACATACAGATAACTTGTGATTTTTTTATCTCTGATGTTGTAAAGAAGATTTTTCTTTGTTTCATAGTTTTCTATCTCAAGGACAGTAGGTACTGAAAATGCATTAATTGCAATGATGTCATGTCATAAAAACTGCACTTTGTTACCCAAATCTTTTGTTGCTTTTCGGATATCGAAATGATTTTGTTTAAATGTGGTTTTTATAATAATAATAACAACAATAATAATAACAACAACAACAACAACAACAACAACAACAACAAAGATAATAATAATAATAATAATAATAATAATAATAATAATAATAATAATAATAATAATAATAATAATAATAATAATAATAATAATAATAATAATAATAATAATAATAATGAGAAGAAGAAGAAGAAGAAGAAGAAGAAGAAGAAGAAGAAGAAGAAGAAGAAGAAGAAGAAGAAGAAGAAGAAGAAGAAGAAGAAGAAGAAGAAGAAGAAGAAGAAGAAGAAGAAGAAGAAGAAGAAGAAGAAGAAGAAGAAGAAGATGAAGAAGAAGAAGAAGAAGAAGAAGAAGAAGAAGAAGAAGAAGAAGAAGAAGAAGAAGAAGAAGAAGAAGAAGAAGAAGAAGAGGAGCGCCTGTGCTTAGGATGGTTACGATATATTGGTCAGAAAGTTCGACACCAATCCTGCGATTTTTTTGAGGATGTTCAATTTAAAAAGTTTCTGTATCTTCATCTCCGAACGAAAAGGCTAAATATAGAACAGGTACGCAGGTTTTTTTGTACCTTCAGGGCGCTACAGGATGTTGAAATTAAGAGAAACCTGGCGCCTTCTTCATTTCCCTTTTTTTTTTTTTTTTTTTTTTTTGCTTCTTTTTAATTAAATTCACAAAGATTATGTTTCTGACATAAAGCATGATTTTCTACCCAAATGAATTTTATATAATTGTAAGGGCTAATTTTATTTAAGGTTCATAGATTGCGTTTCTTTCTTAAGCTAAAAGAACATTCTCAGGTTTTAGTCGGAGCCTTCTCAGCTGCTTCAGCCATCTTTGTGATAGAGGCAGCAGCAGGTATCACTGCTAGTGCACATTACGATGGGTGGCTAAACACATTCCAGAGGATTTCACTTAACGAGAATGGCAAAGTCCTTACCGGCTCAAGTCTCGCTGTTAAGGTTAAAGGAAGGAAAATTATTAGCGACTCGAGGCATCGTCCCCTCCTCCTCCTCCCCCCCCCCCCCTTTTCCTCCCCCGCGGCCCCTAGCCAAGGGGAAAAAAAAAAGAACAGCTTCACGCTATGACGAAGCTGTAAGCTTCCTGGTCAATGTCGTGTGCATCTGTAACAGAGTAAGCTGCAGCTGATTGGTCAGCGGAGCGGATTAATTTTATCTTTCCTCACGATGTTGTAACATGAGTAAAAAAACTAGATTGGTTCGCTGTCATCATAACTGCTAGTCTTGCTAGATCTAGGCTTAATTCTAGGCATTGAACATAATTAATAGATTATTATCGATACAGTTTAGCTATAGCACACAACTAAAATAGTGACTTTGAAAAATGGGCGTTAGGAACGAAGAATAATCCCAAGAATGAGACTTAACCTATGAAGAGTTGGAAAAAAATCTTGTTTAACACTTCACCCCCACACACACGCACACACACACACACACGCACGCACATTTTTCTTCCTCCACTCTCATCCTTTCCTTCCGTCTCCTCCTCTCCTTAAAACACAAGTAAATATGTGAGGGCCAAGGATTTAGATATGTGCACTTTTCCTTGACCATAATCCCCCCCCCCCCCCCCCCCGCAAGGCATTAAGAGCAAACCCCATTCATCAATGTGTACGCTAAGCCCAGGTGTTCACCATCAGTTTAGCTGTACCGCTATTATCATTACCTACATGCATTGGTCACGGTTCATCAAGGAAGGGTGTGGATGAATATATATATATATATATATATATATATATATATATACGTATTATATGAGACCACGCTCTCAGGAACATGTATGTGTCATTTCTTGTGGACGTTTTCGAGACATTTCTTCAATTATTTGATCCTTATACGAGTAAGTTATTTGACTAAGTTATATAAACCTGGCAACAAGGCTGAAGGCGCTATCCGTTTTATTTCTGCTGGAGGTTAGGAACCTTTCTCAGTGCTAAAAAACCTTGAAATGTTTTTGTCCACTTTTTTTTATTAATCTTAAACACACGCACTTAAACCACTTCGGTCTTAGTTTTTTTTTTTACTTTTTTCTCTTGCTTTTCATTGAAAAATATCATCCTAGAATTTTAGAAATTGTCGAGTTTTTCTTCTCTTCCACACAGGAATGCTCTCGAAACGTGTTTCTCCTTTCCCAGATGTCTCTCCGGCGGAGAGTTTTTATTATAGGGAAGAGTGATCAAGGGCAGGTAACCCAGCGCTCTAAAAGTTTCCATGTTTTAAAAGCATGTGCTGCCATTAAGCTGCGCATGCTGTAATTAGTTTGGTTTGATGAATGACACAAAGCTCGAATATGCAGGTAGCCACGCCGTTTCCGCACAGTTTTTACCTCCCTTTTATCGCGCGCGGTATCCTCCCATGTTTACCTCCCTTTCCTCTCGCTCTCGGTAATTGGGAGAAACCGTTTGAAGGACAGGCGCCTTCCATGTCTTGCTCAATTCAAAGAAAAACAACATCACGGCAGACAATAAATGATTCCCAGGCGCCTTCTGGGAGACTTATTTTGGCTACACCATAATTATACGCCTGTCTTTAGATTGGTATTTTCGCTCCACCGTTGATGTATCTCATGAAGATGCGATAGGGTCGCCCAGTTATATTTATCTTTAACTGGCAGGTCATTACTGTCTCTTTGTTTACCGCGAACAAGAGAAGTAAACTAATGTAAAATAACGTTACGAAAACCTCAGTAATTGTTTTTGTAAGGTTCCTAAAGAAAATTAGATATATTAAAGTAACAATAATATTGAAGTTATCATGTAGTTGGTCTCCAGCCAAAAAGAAAAAAAAATTAAGATTTTTAAGAACTTTAAAAGGTTCAATACTAACAAGATTTTAAGCCATTTGTTAACACTTATCATGTCACACATAATTTCCTGCATAATCAGCATCTTTTAAAGGAGTAATTAAAACTCGAACAGTTCGTCTACCAATTAACCTGCAGTAAAGACGGAATGGCTTTTTTTTTGGCTGATGTAAATGCATTTATTTCCCTGTGTTGATTTTTTTGCTAAAGTTCTAGTTGGATCACGTTTTCACTTAATTCATCTTTTTTTTTTTAATTCTCCTTATTTCACAACTGTAAATCAAGGTTATCATTTTTTCTTTCATTCCCTCTTTTGTTGGGGCTTGATCACGTCAATTCGATTCACGAAAGATATTGTAGGCAAACTGTTAACTGGCACGGATCATCCACGTTTAGTAATTCTGCAAGGAAAGAGAGAACTATGTCTAATTGGTAAAACATCGGGTTAAGTGTAATAAACGGACTTAGGAGTTTTCCGTCGGTAAGAGTTATTTTAATCGCTGAGCGTCCCTACACAGCGGCACAGGTTCTCGTGAACTACCCTGACCTGGTCTGTGTCGGGCTGAAGCAGGAAAGCCCAGTGATGGTCTCTGGGCTGAGATCATCTCCACACCATCATCGCGGTCCACGGTATCTCCCAAATCTCCACATACCGCATCGAGCTGGAGAGAAACTGCGATCAGATTCAGTCAACATATGGAAGGAAACCGTAACAGGTGTAAACAGCGACAATAGATGGTGGACGGGCTACACAGTAGCTCTACATGTAATACAAGTGACAGGCGCCATACAGCGACAATAGATGCTGGACGGGCTAACACAGTAGCTCTACATGTAATACGAGTGACAGGCGCCATACAGCGACAATAGATGGTGCACGGGCTAACACAGTAGCTCTACATCTAATACGAGTGACAGGCGCATTAGAAGCGACAATAGATGGTGGACGGGGTAACACAGTAGCTCTACATGTAATACGAGTGACAGGCGCCATACAGGGACAATAGATGCTGGACGGGCTAACACAGTAGCTCTACATGTAATACGAGTGACAGGCGCCATACAGCGACAATAGATGGTGGACGGGCTAACACAGTAGCTCTACATGTAATACGAGTGACAGGCGCCATACAGCGACAATAGATGGTGGACGGGCTAACACAGTAGCTCTACTTGTAATACGAGTGACAGGCGCCATACAGCGACAATAGATGGTGGACGGGCTAACACAGTAGCTCTACATGTAATACGAGTGACAGGCGCCATACAGCGACAATAGATGGTGGACGGGCTAACACAGTAGCTCTACATGTAATACGAGTGACAGGCGCCATACAGCGACAATAGATGCTGGACGGGCTAACACAGTAGCTCTACTTGTAATACGAGTGACAGGATCATTAAAAGCGACAATAGATGGTGGACGGGCTAAAACAGTAGCTCTACATATAATAAGAGTGACAGGCGCCATACAGCGACAATAGATGATGGACGGGCTAACACAGTAGCTCTACATGTAATACGAGTGACAGGCGCCATACAGCGACAATAGATGGTGGACGGGCTAACACAGTAGCTCTACATGTAATACGAGTGACAGGCGCCATACAGCGACAATAGATGGTGGACGGGCTAACACAGTAGCTCTACATGTAATACGAGTGACAGGCGCCATACAGCGACAATAGATGGTGGACGGGCTAACACAGTAGCTCTACATGTAATACGAGTGACAGGCGCATTAAAAGCGACAATAGATGGTGGACGGGCTAACACAGTAGCTCTACATGTAATACGAGTGACAGGCGCCATACAGCGACAATAGATGCTGGACGGGCTAACACAGTAGCTCTACATGTAATACGAGTGACAGGCGCCATACAGCGACAATAGATGGTGGACGGGCTAACACAGTAGCTCTACATGTAATACGAGTGACAGGCGCCATACAGCGACAATAGATGGTGGACGGGCTAACACAGTAGCTCTACATGTAATACGAGTGACAGGCGCCATACAGCGACAATAGATGGTGGACGGGCTAACACAGTAGCTCTACATGTAATACGAGTGACAGGCGCCATACAGCGACAATAGATGGTGGACGGGCTAACACAGTAGCTCTACATGTAATACGAGTGACAGGCGCCATACAGCGACAATAGATGGTGGACGGGCTAACACAGTAGCTCTACATGTAATACGAGTGACAGGCGCCATACAGCGACAATAGATGGTGGACGGGCTAACACAGTAGCTCTACATGTAATACGAGTGACAGGCGCCATACAGCGACAATAGATGGTGGACGGGCTAACACAGTAGCTCTACATGTAATACGAGTGACAGGCGCCATACAGCGACAATAGATGGTGGACGGGCTAACACAGTAGCTCTACATGTAATACGAGTGACAGGCGCCATACAGCGACAATAGATGCTGGACGGGCTAACACAGTAGCTCTACATGTAATACGAGTGACAGGCGCCATACAGCGACAATAGATGGTGGACGGGCTAACACAGTAGCTCTACATGTAATACGAGTGACAGGCGCATTAGAAGCGACAATAGATGATGGACGGGCTAACACAGTAGCTCTACATGTAATACGGGTGACAGGCGCCATACAGCAACAATAGATGGTGTACGGGCTAACACAGTAGCTCTACATGTAAAACGAGTGACAGGCGCCATACAGCGACAATAGATGGTGGACGGGCTAACACAGTAGCTCTACATGTAATACGAGTGACAGGCGCCATACAGCGACAATAGATGGTGGACGGGCTAACACAGTAGCTCTACATGTAATACGAGTGACAGGCGCCATACAGCGACAATAGATGGTGGACGGGCTAACACAGTAGCTCTACATGTAATACGAGTGACAGGCGCCATACAGCGACAATAGATGGTGGACGGGCTAACACAGTAGCTCTACATGTAATACGAGTGACAGGCGCATTAAAAGCGACAATAGATGGTGGACGGGCTAACACAGTAGCTCTACATGTAATACGAGTGACAGGCGCCATACAGCGACAATAGATGGTGGACGGGCTAACACAGTAGCTCTACATGTAATACGAGTGACAGGCGCCATACAGCGACAATAGATGGTGGACGGGCTAACACAGTAGCTCTACATGTAATACGAGTGACAGGCGCCATACAGCGACAATAGATGGTGGACGGGCTAACACAGTAGCTCTACATGTAATACGAGTGACAGGCGCCATACAGCGACAATAGATGGTGGACGGGCTAACACAGTAGCTCTACATGTAATACGAGTGACAGGCGCCATACAGCGACAATAGATGGTGGACGGGCTAACACAGTAGCTCTACATGTAATACGAGTGACAGGCGCCATACAGCGACAATAGATGGTGGACGGGCTAACACAGTAGCTCTACATGTAATACGAGTGACAGGCGCCATACAGCGACAATAGATGGTGGACGGGCTAACACAGTAGCTCTACATGTAATACGAGTGACAGGCGCCATACAGCGACAATAGATGGTGGACGGGCTAACACAGTAGCTCTACATGTAATACGAGTGACAGGCGCCATACAGCGACAATAGATGGTGGACGGGCTAACACAGTAGCTCTACATGTAATACGAGTGACAGGCGCCATACAGCGACAATAGATGGTGGACGGGCTAACACAGTAGCTCTACATGTAATACGAGTGACAGGCGCATTAAAAGCGACAATAGATGGTGGACGGGCTAACACAGTAGCTCTACATGTAATACGAGTGACAGGCGCCATACAGCGACAATAGATGGTGGACGGGCTAACACAGTAGCTCTACATGTAATACGAGTGACAGGCGCCATACAGCGACAATAGATGGTGGACGGGCTAACACAGTAGCTCTACATGTAATACGAGTGACAGGCGCCATACAGCGACAATAGATGGTGGACGGGCTAACACAGTAGCTCTACATGTAATACGAGTGACAGGCGCCATACAGCGACAATAGATGGTGGACGGGCTAACACAGTAGCTCTACATGTAATACGAGTGACAGGCGCCATACAGCGACAATAGATGGTGGACGGGCTAACACAGTAGCTCTACATGTAATACGAGTGACAGGCGCCATACAGCGACAATAGATGGTGGACGGGCTAACACAGTAGCTCTACATGTAATACGAGTGACAGGCGCCATACAGCGACAATAGATGGTGGACGGGCTAACACAGTAGCTCTACATGTAATACGAGTGACAGGCGCCATACAGCGACAATAGATGGTGGACGGGCTAACACAGTAGCTCTACATGTAATACGAGTGACAGGCGCCATACAGCGACAATAGATGGTGGACGGGCTAACACAGTAGCTCTACATGTAATACGAGTGACAGGCGCATTAGAAGCGACAATAGATGATGGACGGGCTAACACAGTAGCTCTACATGTAATACGGGTGACAGGCGCCATACAGCAACAATAGATGGTGTACGGGCTAACACAGTAGCTCTACATGTAATACAAGTGACAGGCGCATTAGAAGCGACAATAGATGATGGACGGGCTAACACAGTAGCTCTACATGTAATACGAGTGACAGGCGCCATACAGCGACAATAGATGGTGGACGGGCTAACACAGTAGCTCTACATGTAATACGAGTGACAGGCGCCATACAGCGACAATAGATGGTGGACGGGCTAACACAGTAGCTCTACATGTAATACGAGTGACAGGCGCCATACAGCGACAATAGATGGTGGACGGGCTAACACAGTAGCTCTACATGTAATACGAGTGACAGGCGCCATACAGCGACAATAGATGGTGGACGGGCTAACACAGTAGCTCTACATGTAATACGAGTGACAGGCGCCATACAGCGACAATAGATGGTGGACGGGCTAACACAGTAGCTCTACATGTAATACGAGTGACAGGCGCATTAAAAGCGACAATAGATGGTGGACGGGCTAACACAGTAGCTCTACATGTAATACGAGTGACAGGCGCCATACAGCGACAATAGATGGTGGACGGGCTAACACAGTAGCTCTACATGTAATACGAGTGACAGGCGCCATACAGCGACAATAGATGGTGGACGGGCTAACACAGTAGCTCTACATGTAATACGAGTGACAGGCGCCATACAGCGACAATAGATGGTGGACGGGCTAACACAGTAGCTCTACATGTAATACGAGTGACAGGCGCATTAGAAGCGACAATAGATGGTGGACGGGCTAACACAGTAGCTCTACATGTAATACGAGTGACAGGCGCCATACAGCGACAATAGATGGTGGACGGGCTAACACAGTAGCTCTACATGTAATACGAGTGACAGGCGCCATACAGCGACAATAGATGGTGGACGGGCTAACACAGTAGCTCTACATGTAATACGAGTGACAGGCGCATTAGAAGCGACAATAGATGGTGGACGGGCTAACACAGTAGCTCTACATGTAATACGAGTGACAGGCGCCATACAGCGACAATAGATGGTGGACGGGCTAACACAGTAGCTCTACATGTAATACGAGTGACAGGCGCCATACAGCGACAATAGATGGTGGACGGGCTAACACAGTAGCTCTACATGTAATACGAGTG
Source organism: Elysia crispata (assembly GCA_033675545.1). Taxonomy (NCBI): domain Eukaryota; kingdom Metazoa; phylum Mollusca; class Gastropoda; family Plakobranchidae; genus Elysia; species Elysia crispata. Next base: position 85,302 of record JAWDGP010002488.1, on the reverse strand, counting down.
ACAGGCGCCATACAGCGACAATAGATGGTGGACGGGCTAACACAGTAGCTCTACATGTAATACGAGTGACAGGCGCCATACAGCGACAATAGATGGTGGACGGGCTAACACAGTAGCTCTACATGTAATACGAGTGACAGGCGCCATACAGCGACAATAGATGGTGGACGGGCTAACACAGTAGCTCTACATGTAATACGAGTGACAGGCGCCATACAGCGACAATAGATGGTGGACGGGCTAACACAGTAGCTCTACATGTAATACGAGTGACAGGCGCCATACAGCGACAATAGATGGTGGACGGGCTAACACAGTAGCTCTACATGTAATACGAGTGACAGGCGCATTAAAAGCGACAATAGATGGTGGACGGGCTAACACAGTAGCTCTACATGTAATACGAGTGACAGGCGCCATACAGCGACAATAGATGGTGGACGGGCTAACACAGTAGCTCTACATGTAATACGAGTGACAGGCGCCATACAGCGACAATAGATGGTGGACGGGCTAACACAGTAGCTCTACATGTAATACGAGTGACAGGCGCCATACAGCGACAATAGATGGTGGACGGGCTAACACAGTAGCTCTACATGTAATACGAGTGACAGGCGCCATACAGCGACAATAGATGGTGGACGGGCTAACACAGTAGCTCTACATGTAATACGAGTGACAGGCGCCATACAGCGACAATAGATGGTGGACGGGCTAACACAGTAGCTCTACATGTAATACGAGTGACAGGCGCCATACAGCGACAATAGATGGTGGACGGGCTAACACAGTAGCTCTACATGTAATACGAGTGACAGGCGCCATACAGCGACAATAGATGGTGGACGGGCTAACACAGTAGCTCTACATGTAATACGAGTGACAGGCGCCATACAGCGACAATAGATGGTGGACGGGCTAACACAGTAGCTCTACATGTAATACGAGTGACAGGCGCCATACAGCGACAATAGATGGTGGACGGGCTAACACAGTAGCTCTACATGTAATACGAGTGACAGGCGCATTACAGCGACAATAGATGGTGGACGGGCTAACACAGTAGCTCTACATGTAATACGAGTGACAGGCGCCATACAGCGACAATAGATGGTGGACGGGCTAACACAGTAGCTCTACATGTAATACGAGTGACAGGCGCCATACAGCGACAATAGATGGTGGACGGGCTAACACAGTAGCTCTACATGTAATACGAGTGACAGGCGCCATACAGCGACAATAGATGGTGGACGGGCTAACACAGTAGCTCTACATGTAATACGAGTGACAGGCGCCATACAGCGACAATAGATGGTGGACGGGCTAACACAGTAGCTCTACATGTAATACGAGTGACAGGCGCCATACAGCGACAATAGATGGTGGACGGGCTAACACAGTAGCTCTACATGTAATACGAGTGACAGGCGCCATACAGCGACAATAGATGGTGGACGGGCTAACACAGTAGCTCTACATGTAATACGAGTGACAGGCGCCATACAGCGACAATAGATGGTGGACGGGCTAACACAGTAGCTCTACATGTAATACGAGTGACAGGCGCATTAAAAGCGACAATAGATGGTGGACGGGCTAACACAGTAGCTCTACATGTAATACGAGTGACAGGCGCCATACAGCGACAATAGATGGTGGACGGGCTAACACAGTAGCTCTACATGTAATACGAGTGACAGGCGCCATACAGCGACAATAGATGGTGGACGGGCTAACACAGTAGCTCTACATGTAATACGAGTGACAGGCGCCATACAGCGACAATAGATGGTGGACGGGCTAACACAGTAGCTCTACATGTAATACGAGTGACAGGCGCCATACAGCGACAATAGATGGTGGACGGGCTAACACAGTAGCTCTACATGTAATACGAGTGACAGGCGCCATACAGCGACAATAGATGGTGGACGGGCTAACACAGTAGCTCTACATGTAATACGAGTGACAGGCGCATTAAAAGCGACAATAGATGGTGGACGGGCTAACACAGTAGCTCTACATGTAATACGAGTGACAGGCGCCATACAGCGACAATAGATGGTGGACGGGCTAACACAGTAGCTCTACATGTAATACAAGTGATAGGCGCCATACAGCGACAATAGATGGTGGACGGGCTAACAAAGTAGCTCTACATGTAATACAAGTGATAGGCGCCATACAGCGACAATAGATGGTGGACGGGCTAACACAGTAGCTCTACATGTAATACGAGTGACAGGCGCCATACAGCGACAATAGATGGTGGACGGGCTAACACAGTAGCTCTACATGTAATACGAGTGACAGGCGCATTAGAAGCGACAATAGATGGTGGACGGGCTAACACAGTAGCTCTACATGTAATACGAGTGACAGGCGCCATACAGCGACAATAGATGGTGGACGGGCTAACACAGTAGCTCTACATGTAATACGAGTGACAGGCGCCATACAGCGACAATAGATGGTGGACGGGCTAACACAGTAGCTCTACATGTAATACGAGTGACAGGCGCATTAGAAGCGACAATAGATGGTGGACGGGCTAACACAGTAGCTCTACATGTAATACGAGTGACAGGCGCCATACAGCGACAATAGATGGTGGACGGGCTAACACAGTAGCTCTACATGTAATACAAGTGATAGGCGCCATACAGCGACAATAGATGGTGGACGGGCTAACACAGTAGCTCTACATGTAATACGAGTGATAGGCGCAATACAGCGACAATAGATGGTGGACGGGCTAACACAGTAGCTCTACATGTAATACGAGTGACAGGCGCCATACAGCGACAATAGATGGTGGACGGGCTAACACAGTAGCTCTACATGTAATACGAGTGACAGGCGCCATACAGCGACAATAGATGGTGGACGGGCTAACACAGTAGCTCTACATGTAATACGAGTGACAGGCGCCATACAGCGACAATAGATGGTGGACGGGCTAACAAAGTAGCTCTACATGTAATACAAGTGATAGGCGCCATACAGCGACAATAGATGGTGGACGGGCTAACACAGTAGCTCTACATGTAATACGAGTGACAGGCGCCATACAGCGACAATAGATGGTGGACGGGCTAACACAGTAGCTCTACATGTAATACGAGTGACAGGCGCCATACAGCGACAATAGATGGTGGACGGGCTAACACAGTAGCTCTACATGTAATACGAGTGACAGGCGCCATACAGCGACAATAGATGGTGGACGGGCTAACACAGTAGCTCTACATGTAATACGAGTGACAGGCGCCATACAGCGACAATAGATGGTGGACGGGCTAACACAGTAGCTCTACATGTAATACGAGTGACAGGCGCCATACAGCGACAATAGATGGTGGACGGGCTAACACAGTAGCTCTACATGTAATACGAGTGACAGGCGCAATACAGCGACAATAGATGGTGGACGGGCTAACACAGTAGCTCTACATGTAATACGAGTGACAGGCGCAATACAAGCGACAATAGATGGTGGACGGGCTAACACAGTAGCTCTACATGTAATACGAGTGACAGGCGCCATACAGCGACAATAGATGGTGGACGGGCTAACACAGTAGCTCTACATGTAATACGAGTGACAGGCGCCATACAGCGACAATAGATGGTGGACGGGCTAACACAGTACCTCTACATGTAATACAAGTGATAGGCGCATTAGAAGCGACAATAGATGGTGGACGGGCTAACACAGTAGCTCTACATGTAATACGAGTGACAGGCGCATTAGAAGCGACAATAGATGGTGGACGGGCTAACACAGTAGCTCTACATGTAATACAAGTGATAGGCGCCATACAGCGACAATAGATGGTGGACGGGCTAACAAAGTAGCTCTACATGTAATACAAGTGATAGGCGCCATACAGCGACAATAGATGGTGGACGGGCTAACAAAGTAGCTCTACATGTAATACGAGTGACAGGCGCCATACAGCGACAATAGATGGTGGACGGGCTAACACAGTAGCTCTACATGTAATACGAGTGACAGGCGCCATACAGCGACAATAGATGGTGGACGGGCTAACACAGTAGCTCTACATGTAATACGAGTGATAGGCGCATTAGAAGCGACAATAGATGGTGGACGGGCTAACACAGTAGCTCTACATGTAATACGAGTGACAGGCGCATTAGAAGCGACAATAGATGCTGAACGGGCTAACACAGTATCTCTACATGTAACACAAGTGACAGGCGCCATACAGCGACAATAGATGGTGGACGGGCTAACACAGTAGCTCTACATGTAATACAAGTGACAGGCGCCATACAGCGACAATAGATGGTGGACGGGCTAACACAGTATCTCTACATGTAATACAAGTGACAGGCGCAATACAGCGACAATAGATGGTGGACGGGCTAACACAGTAGCTCTACATGTAATACGAGTGACAGGCGCCATACAGCGACAATAGATGGTGCACGGGCTAACACAGTAGCTCTACATCTAATACAAGTGACAGGCGCATTAAAAGCGCCAACATATGGTGGACGGGCTAACACAGTAACTCTACATGGAATACGAGTGACAAGCGCATTAGAAGCGACAATAGATGGTGGACGGGGTAACACAGTAGCTCTACATGTAATACGAGTGACAGGCGCCATACAGCGACAATAGATGGTGGACGGGCTAACACAGTAGCTCTACATGTAATACGAGTGACAGGCGCATTAGAAGCGACAATAGATGGTGGACGGGCTAACACAGTAGCTCTACATGTAATACGAGTGACAGGCGCATTAGAAGCGACAATAGATGCTGGACGGGCTAACACAGTATCTCTACATGTAATACAAGTGACAGGCGCAATACAGCGACAATAGATGGTGGACGGGCTAACACAGTAGCTCTACATGTAACACAAGTGACAGGCGCCATACAGCGACAATAGATGGTGGACGGGCTAACACGGCATCTTTACATGTAATACAAGTGACAGGCGCAATAAAGCGACAATAGATGCTGGACGGGCTAACACAGTAGCTCTACTTGTAATACGAGTGACAGGCGCATTAAAAGCGACAATAGATGGTGGACGGGCTAACACAGTAGCTCTACATGTAATACGAGTGACAGGCGCCATACAGCGACAATAGATGGTGGACGGGCTAACACAGTAGCTCTACATGTAATACGAGTGACAGGCGCAATACAGCGACAATAGATGGTGGACGGGCTAACACAGTAGCTCTACATGTAATACGAGTGACAGGCGCAATACAGCGACAATAGATGGTGGACGGGCTAACACAGTAGCTCTACATGTAATACGAGTGACAGGCGCAATACAGCGACAATAGATGGTGGACGGGGTAACACAGTAGCTCTACATGTAATACGAGTGACAGGCGCATTAGAAGCGACAACAGATGTTGGACGGGGTAACACAGTAGCTCTACATGTAATAAGAGTGACAGGCGCCATACAGCGACAATAGATGGTGGACGGGCTAACACAGTAGCTCTACATGAAATAAGAGTGACAGGCGCCATACAGTGACAATAGATGGTGGACGGGCTAACACAGTAGCTCTACATGAAATAAGAGTGACAGGCGCCATACAGCGACAATAGATGGTGGACGGGCTAACACAGTAGCTCTACATGTATTACGAGTGACAGGCGCCATACAGCGACAATAGATGGTGGACGGGCTAACACAGTAGCTCTACATGTAATAAGAGTGACAGGCGCCATACAGCGACAATAGATGCTGGACGGGCTAACACAGTAGCTCTACATGTAATACGAGTGACAGGCGCCATACAGCGACAATAGATGGTGGACGGGCTAACACAGTAGCTCTACATGTATTACGAGTGACAGGCGCCATACAGTGACAATAGATGGTGGACGGGCTAACACAGTAGCTCTACATGTAATAGGAGTGACAGGCGCATTAGAAGCGTCCAGTGACCGGGGTGCGTGAATGGTCATGATCGTGTACTCTGAAGAGCTGGACACCTGATTGATTGACCAGAGAACACAGTAATAATGCTAACAATTTCAGAAACACTTTTTAACAGGGGTGAGAACTCCTTTATATCGTTCTAGCCTTAGGTCGGAACAGTCTTTTCTACATCAAAGATCACACAATTCCGAATTGATCCAAGAAGAAGGTTAAAATTTTCTTTTTATCCAGAAGGCAACCGATTTCAATCTTGAATGTTATTAAACTTGAGGTTTTGCGTATTTCTGTGATGCATCTAAAACCTGTTTCCTAGGCAGATGCTAGTTAGGACAAATGGTCACACACTATTTCAATGATTTTCGATGGGGATTCAAACGGCACGGACAAGATCTCTCAGATATCCGCAATAGGGCTTGATTACCTTCTTGCTTTATCATCTTTACACTGTGAAGCCAACCATTAGCGATGACCTCACTGATTTAGCTGCAATTTACTAACTGCTTTACTAAAGTAAAAACGCTTTTTACAATGAGAATATTTCAGAGAAACGAGCTCAAACACTTGTATTTTTAAGAGTCAGACGTGGGAGTTCCAGAATAACCCAATTCCTCTGCCGTAGGAAGGTCATCACTGGCCTCCGTCAGGCTGTTAAGGTCGGATGAGAGCCGCATTACACTCAGTAGACCTAAGGTCTGCGATGTAGCTTCACTGCTTGGTAAACATCCGTCTGACTCACGGGCAAACTGCACCAGCTGAACACCCAATCTATCAAGCTGGAGCGGTTTATGACGTGTTTTTATTGCCCGCTCAGCGTCGCATGGCTCAATGCGCTGCTCATTTCTCTCTACTCAAAACGCCATCATTATCACTTAAACTGGCTAAGCTAATTATAGCAAACACTTAGTTTTATCGTTTACACCGTGGTTTTTTGTGATTTGAAGATGTTCAATATGTATCTAGACTGCCTGTTATCTGATAGATAACAGAACACACTTTATCCCTAGCCCCCTCTCACAGATAACTAAAGATAATCTCTTTCTTTCCCGTTATTTGGCTCATAACATGTACACTCACTAAAATGTTGGGTTTATTATTCCTCGTGTCATAAATTGCTCTGTAAAAACTGTGTACCCCTTGAAACTATTATTTTATTTACTTACATTCGTTTTTACAGATAACTGGATCGTTTTATCAAAACAAGTAAAACGTGCGACACCAAGGCAAAAACACAAATTTTTTGTAACCTTGCATGTCACAGATTTCTTTCTACTTCGTTGATGTAAAATAACGTTATGATTTTTGCAGAATTCATGCCGATAATTATAGAAAATTCCTTACAGAAACAGAGAAGAGGTTTGTATAAATATACACTCAAAAATGTAAACATAAGAGAGAGAGAGACAGAGAGAGAGAGAGAGAGAGAGAGAGAGAGAGAGAGAGAGAGAGAGAGACAGACAGAGACAGAGAGACAGAGAGACAGACAGAGACAGAGAGACAGAGAGACAGACAGACAGAGACAGAGAGACAGACAGACAGAGAGAGAGACAGAGAGAGAGATAGAGAGAGACAGACAGACAGAGAGACAGAGAGACAGACAGACAGACAGAGAGTTAGGGAGGAAGGGAGGGAGAGAGAGGAGAAAAGAAGAGACGGAATAACCAGACAGGCAAGCAGAATTTTAAAAAATTATTGCAATCTTACCAAAAGAAGTAAAACAAAGAGAGAGACAAGCAAAGAGAGAGAGAGAGTGGGAAAAAGAGAAGAAGAGAGATGTAGAGAGAGAGGGGGCAAAGAGAGAGATAGAGAGAGGGTGGGAAAGAGAGAGAAAGAGTGAGAGAGAGAGAAAGAGAGTTAGAGAGAGAGAGAGAAAGAGAGAGAGAGAGAAAGAGAGAGAGAGAGAGAGAGAGAGAGAAAGAGAGAGAGAGAGAGAGAGAGAGAGAGAGAAAGAGGGAGGGAGGAAAGAAGCGATACTAGATAGAGTAAAGAGAGGGATATATCAACAAAATAATAATCTCCATGACTTAATGTCCGTCTCGCAGACTACATGTTTCAAATTTCTTGTAGTTTAACAACTGTTTGGCAAAATATTTATCATTTAGAAGTAGCCACCTATAAATCTACATCTGTGTTTAAATTAATTATCTTCCTAAATGTGTATTTTGATAAAACTTGTCCAAGTAAAATCATATTCAAGATATTTTGTCTTCCATGAAATTTGAGAGAGTTAAGACTATGAACGCCCAAACAAAAAAACATTCATGAATACAATGATGTATAACTTATTCTATCTGAAGAGTGTTAGAAGATCTGCTATCATCGTGCACATACTATACCCGGTTACTGTGAATGATAGGAAGAAATTAAGGTGGGAAATTGTCCAAATACCAAGCAATATGCAAGAGTGATAGAGGGCGTTTAACCAAACATGTTATGTACAATAAAAACTGCACAGATATATTGGGGACTAAAGAGAAAGAGAGAGAGAGAGAGAGAGAGAGAGAGAGAGAGAGAGAGAGAGAGAGAAAGGCAAGAAGACATAGAGAGAATAATATTTACGATTCACAACATTGCAATGATAGCACGACCTTTTATTTATTAGAAATTATTGCGTTGTTGTCATCATTTCAAGCCTCCTAAGCAATAAGTCATTACAGTTTCTAAGTCTTGATTGTGACAATCTGAAGTGCCTGCCTGGCCGTTTCCCTGTATGCTTGTTTGTTAGATTGTGTGGCCTGCTCTCCTCTTCTCTATCTCTTTCTTTCTATCTTTGGAGAGAGATAGTATTTTTTTTTTCCTCAATCCAACTTCACGCCACCCAACACACTGCAGTCATGACCAGAACAAGAAAAGCTGGGAATAATCTCCATGGTAGCTCACACGAAACGGGCACATTCTCACACTGCAGTCATGACCAGAACAAGAAAAGCTGGGAATAATCTCCATGGTAGCTCACACGAAACGGGCACATTCTCACACTGCAGTCATGACCAGAACAAGAAAAGCTGGGAATAATCTCCATGGTAGCTCACACGAAACGGGCACATTCTCACACTGCAGTCATGACCAGAACAAGAAAAGCTGGGAATAATCTCCATGGTAACTCACACGAAACGGGCACACTCTCAAGAGCTGCAGCCGCGATAGAGAGAGAAAGATTCATTGCAGGTGCCTATCTAAATAGAAATAATAATGCGCCATTTTTTTCTATAAGGTAAATGATAGGCTAGTTTTAATTTAAATGAATCGGTGCAATAATTAATAACTTTAAATTCTAGAGAATAGTTGTTGTTTTTTCTGAAAACCCGATGCTTTAAACGCAGCTTATTTAAAAAAAAATATATTTTAAGTTTCATCCTTATCTATATAAACTTGATTCAAATTAGAACATGAAGGAAATGCCACATTGCTGGCAGAGTAAATTTCATTATTTAGTAATTTCTTTGTTTTTCCAGGTCTTCGATAAGTCAATTCTTTACAAATGCGAAGAATCAGACTTCTACTTCAGTGGCAAAATTATTATCATACCCTGTAGAAATGCCAAACGTATGATGACAAATAAATAAAACTGTTACATCACTTGCCTAGATGCCCTTCACAATTTCTCAGTCCCTCCAAAATATAAATTATCGTCAATATTCTAAACAGATTCTATGCAGAAAATCACGTTTTGAAAGTTATAGGTGTCAAACCAAAAGGAAAAAAAAATACCTATCTGGATTAGCGTGAGTCTTACGAACGCCCTATGGTGTAAGCTAATCTCATAGGAACAAACATATCTAAGTCTTTAAAAGCCCAAATTTTGGTCGCATGGAATCTCGATCTAGAATCTTGTCTCGGTATGGGAAATCTTTTCGCAGGTTAACACACTTTCTATCTTCAACTCGTTTTATACTTAAAAGTTTGGAGGCTGCATTACCTGGTCTCTAGCTATCGTGGATTTGGAGGTTACCAAGCCTCTTCCTTTAAATAAAGTTCGGCATTCTGATGGGATACAGATTAATATTTATGTGTGATTAACTTTCTTTTTCATTCTATTTTGAAAATCGGGTTGAAAAATGGCGCTACTGGCTTTGTTCAACAAATTGAACAGTGTAACAAGCAAGAGGAGCTGAGGCTCAGTTATATATTTCAAGCAGTGCAGCCAGATCCCAGGGTTGCCGTTTAAGACCACAAGGGGAATCGTATGAAAGGAAAATGCAATCAAGGTCTAACATTACAAGTGGGATATTTTTACAAAAGAACAAAGTTGAGCTTAGAACTATACGATCGTGCGGTTTAACTGACACAATTGAACTTCTAAAATACAAGTTAAAGAGTTAAAGTAAACCGTGTGTTTAATAAACAAAGTTGAGTCCTAGGATTACATGGGGAAAAAGGGTTATCTGTTACAGGTTGAACTGTTATACAGCTTAAATATAAGAGTATAGGCTTGCGATTTCGGATAAAGCAGATCGAAATCGAAGTTTTAGATTACAGATGAAACCGTTTGGCCGGCAAGAAAAGTTGAGATCAGGAGTTTGTGAAGGAATAGTGTGGGTGGCATGAAAAGTAAAGATCAGGAGCTTGTGATGGAATAGTGTGGCTGACAAAGAAAGTAAAGATCGGGAGCTTGTGATGGAATAGTGTGGCTGACAAAGAAAGTAAAGATCGGGAGCTTGTGCATGTGGTAAAATAGTGTGGCTTACAAAGAAAGTAAAGATCAGGGGCTTGTGCATGTGGTAAAATAGTGTGGCTGACAAAGAAAGTAAAGATCGGGAGCTTTTGCATGTGGTAAAATAGTGTTGCTTACAAAGAAAGTAAAGATCAGGAGCTTGTGCATGTGGTAAAACAGTGTGGCTGACAAAGAAAGTAAAGATCGGGAGCTTGTGCATGTGGTAAAATAGTGTGGCTAACAAAGAAAGTAAAGAACACTAGCTTGTACAAAGTGGTAAAATAGATCAGGAGCTTGTGCATGTGGTAAAATAGAATACAAGTGTTTCTTGTGGAAAAGTTTCGTTGGCAAGAAAAGTAGAGATCAGAATTATGTAGTGCTTAACAAGTATTTTTCAGGATTAAGGTTGCACGTCAATACTCTCATATTGATCAGTTTGGTTTACAAGCAAGGTTGATTTCTGGCTTACTAGAGTTTCAGAGCGGTCCAAAATCACAGCTGATGTTTAGGATTATAGATCGAATTGTGTATTTAACAAGCAGAGAAGAGTTCAGTGTAATGGATGGACAAGTAAGCTAACAAAGTTACTCTTCGGCGTTACACATGAAAAAGTCTAACTGAACCAGGCTGCTTTTTAAAGTATGAAAAGTTGGAAAGAAATGTCTAAAAAAATGTAAAAACTTGATCAATAAATAAATAACGATAACACAGGTTTTCATGATAAGCTTTTCAGTCTATCCTACAAGTATTTCATCGCCTATCTGCGTCATCTATCATCTGGCAGTAGTTGGTTGTAAACTCATTTTGAAGAGCTGATTCCACAAAAGTTCTCGATAATCCAGTATGTTCTTCTTTATGTATACTCTTCCGAGAACATACCGATATCTCGCTCAGCTCAATGTGGCTGCAGCATAAACTCGTTGTCTTATCATTTTATTCAGCAAGCTCTTCTCCTGCAGCATTAAAAATCGAAGGGATTCAGGAGTACGAGACAGATGGTGAGAGAAAAGAAACCGACAAAAACTTGTGCCTTTAGTTTTATTATTCAGTCTAAGTGAGATCCATAGGGGTTCAATCACAGAGGATAATTCTTGGTCGTAAAGGCTAGCACAACCAATGGATTATGTTTGGTCAGCGTTGGGTATCATTCAGAATAGACCCAAGTCGTGTCTTCGGAATAGCCAAGGAGGGAAGATTTGATCTCATAATTTGTTATTACATTTGATATTGGAATATCTAAGAATATCTTAAAATTATTAATCTTTGAATGCGTTGAAATATTTAAGCTTATGATAATGTAATTTTAGCACTCCTTTCAATGGACTTGTTAGATGAGTCAACTTCTTTTCTTCTTCTTGTCATACCGTCCACCTTGGAGAAGAACGAGAGTCCGCTGAAGCCCACCTCACTTACAGCAAGAAACCACATCGGATTACCGAACACGTCTTGGCTCTCTGCTGTCAGAGACAGTTCACCAAAGATTGTTTCCTGATAGCATGCAGCTCTGTTTACCTTGAATCACCACACGGATTGTTGGAAACTTTAGAAGACTGGCGGTAGAAAGCTCAGGTGGTAGAGCAGTACACTGACGACCTCTCTCTCCCTGGCTCAGTTCTCCGTATCAGTGCTGAGCGCCGACCTAATCTAATTCCATCCAAGGCTGAAAACTAATCCGTACACTCTATGGGATCCTCCGGGAGATGTGTATGGCGTAAAACGAAACAGAAAACTGCAATAACTGCACTCTGACCATAAAACGGCTTTGCTTCCAGCTTTGGACCAATCCGATGTTTTGACAAAGATCACTGTGACCTGCTCAGACCAGTTCATTTCACAGTCCTTCAGGTGAAGAGCTTTCAAGACCCATTTTGATTTCTCTTCCTGACTCTTTGTGTGTGGTGTGTGCTTGTGTATCTCTTTTCTTCTCTGTCTCTCTCTCTCTCTGTCTCTGTCTCTCTCTCTCTCTCTCTCTCTCTCTCTCTCTCTCTCTCTCTCGCTCGCTCGCTCTCTCTCTCTCGCTCTCTCGCTCTCTCTCTCTTTTTCTCCCTCTCTCTTTCTCTTTCTCTATGATATATGCACTCTTGGTTTATTGTTTCATATAATTATCTTATCTGATATATTGTCAGCTGTTCTGGTCGCATTTATTCTAATTTATAATTTACTTATTTTTAAAAAGTTTCCTCTTTGAATGATAGGAGCTGATGAATTTGATCTACAAATCACAGGCTGCTTTACATTAAACTATTGATATAGAGCACATACGCATGTCTTCTCCAGTAATTCTACAGCCGAAATTTTCCATTTGGGAGCTGGCTTCAAAATGCTGTTGGAGAGTATTGTTTGTGTTTTTCTAAGAAACAAAATGTTTTAAAAAATTGTTGTATTCGCTGTACACGGGATTTCTGAGAGCTCTTTTGACTTCGGAATGGACAATAATCGATTCTTTGTCCAATCTCTGAGTCGTGCTTTATCACAATTTCCTCAGCGCAATTACACAATTAAACTCACCCAAATAAATCTCACCAGCTGAGCAGATAGAAGCAGTTAGTTTATTAGCTTGGTTTATGCAGGACACGTTGTGCCAGGTCTATGTCAACACCTGACAGGCCGAGAACACTTGAGGTGGTGATCTCCGCCACACACAACTCCCATAGCGCGTAGTCGATCCGTGTGTGAAAGCCACCACAATGTGGAGAATCTGGATCCATCATACATCACCAGAGCTACCTCCCACAGTTGTTTAAATGATGACAGATGGACTCACCTAGTCAAGTGCGAGCAGGCTATATGATCAACTACCCGCTAGATCAGACATCAAGCAACGGGACATTTAACATCTCGAATTCATTGCATTATCTTCCACGTCAAGAGATTCTTGTCGGCCTGAGGGTAACTACTCAGACAAAAGAGTTCAAACACTGGAAACTTTTGCTAACGTTGATAGAATACCATTCTGTCTGTTGATGTCTCGCAAAGCACATTTCTTCCTAATTTATTCTCAAGTTATGAAATTACAGCTCGTATAGATTTATACTCTTGCGTTTCATGAGCGCCGCAGCTCACACTAAAAACGTCTTTTTTTTTTAATATGGAAGATAAATTAAGTTGGTAGAACCCTGTAAGGAAATCTCTCACATTGTTTATAACAGCACTTTAGACGCAGACGATAGGAGCATGACAAGCAATGGTTCATATGCTAGGATAGTATAATGGTATCGTAAACAGCATAGAAGAAGCTTCATGTCAAAGAACAATATTATAATTAGACCATATGAGATACAATCATGGTTCCAAACTCCTTCTTTCATAGTTAATTTTTTTTAATTATATTTTGATTATTGTTCCTTCCTTTTAATAATAAATGGCTCATCTCTTCTGGATTATAACCGTCCTAACAGAGGCTGAGAGTCATTCTATATTTTCTTGATGACTTTAGTATGCTCCAATTTCCCACTTCTTTCTCTCTTTTTATGTTTTTTTTTCCTCGCGCCCGGTTTGAACAAAAGTACGTGACGGCGCCTCTGCTGTCTAACACTGTATCTTACATAGCAGACGACATTCACTCTACACTTCAGTTTTCCATCAAACTTTTTTTTTAATTCTAGCGCGAACAACAAGGCAGTAGGACATCAAGATGCAGATGAAACGCTCTGCAGTCTGTGGCAATCATTGCCCAACTCCTTTGTAGTAAGAGCGAGCACTTGAGCAGATCTTGGTCCTCCAGTGGAGCAAAGTGTTCCAGTCACTGCGCCCGCTAATGAGCCGGCACCACTTCCGTAGCACCGTACTACCGGGACGTGGGAGGGGGGTAGTGGGGCAGGCGGCGTGGGCCTGGAGCCAGTGGGTCTTGGAAGCTCTGAGGGGTCGCTTGCTTCCTGTATAGCACCCCAATTGACTCTTAAAAAGTTTTTTTTTTTTGGAGTAGCGCTCACTTCGATGTAGATACAAGCTACATGAATACAGCAATCTTGCTATCAACAAAGAATCAATAAGCCGCTAGTGCCCAACTAAAGAGATTTGAATGCTTTAAGCTGTCTCTAGAGAAATATAGCGAGCAGTAGCCTTTCAATTGGAAATAATATTGTCTGGTTGTTTTTTTTTCTATGAAATATAAATCATTATTATACGTAACATACTTGAGACTCATTTTGATTGGCTCTTCCATGAGATAAACAGAATTTCTTGCAGTATATCACAGAGCGTTTACTTGACAGATCTGACCCAAAGGAAAATCACAGCAGTTCTCTAGGTAAGTCGATAGTCACTAAACGAAAGGATAATTTTGTTTACTTCCAACCCTTTTTTTTTTTTACAATTTCTCATAATTCATATTCAAAATATTTTTAAAGTCTACCCTTCTCTTTCCTAAAAATTTTACAAATTAATGCTTCATTTATTTTACTGTAGCCTTTCTTAAAACAATCAGCTTTTCATGAGTCCAACTTTCTTGTTATTGTTTCACAGGAGTAATACTATCAAAGATAGTTATTACTCTAACTAATTGAAAGTCTGTCACTACAACCCTCATTTATACGACCTATTCTGAGTATCGTAAGAGTTTCTACTCTGGAGTTACTGTACACATTTTCTAATTTACAAGCGTCTTTACTTTTTTTTTTTATCTCACAAGCCGTTTTCAGTTTCTCGCATTCAACCTTTAACTTTCTTATCTCTGTTTTTTTCTCTGCCTACTCTTTATGTCTGTCTTTTCAGTTCGTCTTTCTTTCTCTCTTTCCTGTAGCGTCACATTGATTCACTTTTCTATTGTATTAGTTTTAATGACAACTTGTCGAAAGATTCTCCGAAACATTTGGAAAAAGAAATCGCATACGATGAGCTAGGTTTGCTGAAGAGAGTTTGGAGAAAGAGTGCTTTAGCATACACAAACGTCTTGTCCTATTCTCCAAAACAAGTATCGAGATGAGACTTTGTACAATTATTATCGATGAGTGTTGAAGACCAAACGATATAAAAGGAGGAGAACCAATCATCGGTTGATAAAACCATCGATCTCCACACATTTGGCTTGTCGAGGTGTTGAGAGAGTCACTTCCTGAACTTCATAATTCTGTGAAGATATTATGATGCTGACCACTCACTCTGATTCAATCAATAATACATTTATTTCTCTTGATTTAAATTACTGTATTCTAAAGATCGCAGGGCTTTTATTGCATTATTCTGTGTTTAAAATAGAAATTCAAGACGTGTTAATGTATGGGCCCAATATGAGAATGTGATACTTTGAGAGCTAGGGATCTAAGGTAAAAGATTTTCGACTTGTGATAACAAGTAATACATACTCTGTGATGACACCGTGAAGTTTGACAAGTTTTTTAAGATAACTATATTTTTCGTTAATTTTTTTCTTTTCCTTTTGAATTTCTGCATATTTTTTGTGGGGGGGTGGGGATTGTAGTAATTTTCAAAGCTCTTTTTCATCTCACCTCATTCTCATAAAATTATTCAGCTCTTTCGTTTTGTCATCATTATATTTTTCTTGTGCTCGAACACAGTCTCTCCTCACTAGAGTTAACTCTATTATTCTCCTATTCTCCTTTTAGCTCTTTGACACTGTTTTCTCTCTCTCTCTCTCTCTCTCTCTCTCTCTCTCTCTCTCTCTCTCTCTCTCTCTCTCTCTCTCTCTCTCTCTCTCTCTCTTTCTTTCTTTCTCTCTTTCAGTCTCTATCTATCTATCTATTTATCCATCGATATATCTCTTTCCCACTAGTATTTTGCAGGGTAATCAACTTTTTTGCACATCTATTTCCTCTCTAATTAGTGATCCATCTTTTAATTAGAGAAACTTTTTATGCAAAAGGTAAGCACCTACAGTTTTGAACGTCTAGAGTACGGCATCAAAACGCTAACTTTTTACCTTTTATGAATGCTCGAACTATTACTGCTTGTTTCATTTTATTTTTAGCCATAGATCTAGATCGAACAATATCGTTTCTTATTGATTTAACGTTTCAGATCAGAACAATCATCGTAATTTAAATTGTCTTAGTGGAAGCTACCAGCGCTAAATATATAAGAGCACATCAAACTTTGACAAAGCTCTAGATCAAATTAAAAGCTTGTCGGAGCAATAAACCCAGATAGAGAGCACTCTGCTTCACGTTAGTCTTTTCAATGCTCTTGTAGTTTAGTGCCGTGTGAATTTGTGTTCTGAAATAATGTGCTAGAATTTCGCTTTTGCCGAGACGACTTTGTGATGACAACCTTGGCTGTCCACATACGGAAGTACGGAAGTATAGCGGAAATTGCGGGAGAGTTTTTTGTAAAGTTTTGACGCAATGCTTTATTTTTTGCTTAGAGATATCTTCCTACTGAAATTCTCCACAATAAAATCACAAGCTACTTATAAATGCTATATATATATATATATATATATATATATATATCCCTTTAAACAATAGTCATCTTGTAGATTTAAATAAATACGATCTTTAGGCTATTTTCCGGGAATTCAAAGTCCTCCAATGCGCGCTTAAAATAGATTTTGAACTGACAGAATAAGGAATGCGATTTCACTAAGAGTTATGCTACGTAGTTGCAAATCATAATATGCTCTACATTAAGTTGTTAGCGATAGCTTCTGCAATAATGCACATTCTTGTGAAATTTGCAGAAAATAAAATAAAAAAGAATCATAAAGAATCCACTTGAAAAAACATTTCCAACAAAATTCTATAGCCCTGCTTAGATCTTTACTTCTGATTGTTGAACAAGGTAACATTAAGGTCTGTTTAGACGTAGCGATTTACAGTCTAGCAACACAATTCCACAAAATGCTCTGACGTCTAGCGATTTTGAGGAGCGCAGCAAATCTTTCAATTTTATTGGCTTCTTTACACGAAGTGACTTGCAGCAAGCCGATGAAATATTTTGATCATATGGTCGCAAGTCAAAGCGTGCTTGGATGCCAGTACAACTATAGCGTCCTCAAGTCATATGAATTTAGAAATTTAGCGGGCAATTTAACTGATAAAAATACAGCATATCTCCCCCAATAAAAAATGAAAAATTGTAAAGCGAAAAAGAAAAAGAGGTGTCTGGGTGAGTTGTTGGTTAAAACCATAGAATTGATGTATGACAAATTGTTGCGCGAGTTGGTGGCTGAAGATTAAAGATTATTCAATCTCTCAGGATTTCCTATGGATGGATTTTGATCGGTTTTTTTCAATCGCTGGAAATAGTTGGTCTCGTTATTTAGACTGGTAATATATTATCTTCTTGATCAAATCTACATCTATCTGAATTATTTTACAATCGAAACTTTCAGGAAATAATCCCATATCAAATTATGGAGATCCTCACAGATAACGCTAGATCCAGCTGATTTCGAAATAAAAAAACCGTCTCTAAATGCATTTTTAAAAAAAAAATAAAAAAAAAACAATATAAATTCTATAATTTTGTTAATAATGCTTCGCTGTCAGTAGATGATATCCGTTACTGCGTCATTCTCTTGAAATGAGCTGAGTTTTAATTTTTTAGATAATTTCATAGCATCCACGTCACTTTTTATTCTAGTTATCAGCAGTATCAAGTTTTAAACAATTCTTTATGCTGGATTTGGCAGCCATTAAGTTCTCAAGATTTATTTAGAACAGCAATATATTATCTGAATGCACATGTCAAAAAGTTGCATAAGTTGCTTGATTTTTAGGTCTTATCTATTCAAGAAATCGCTGGCGATGTGCAGAAAGCGACTGTTGAAAGGTTTAGGCAGACAGCAGCCGAGCACCAAATCGCACCGTATAAACACACACTATGATGTGTGGCAAGCGATCCTCTGTCCGAAGCAATTATTTTATTTTCCAACAAAGTCACCTACCTACTTAGTTCAATATTTCCCAGCCCACTAGTTGTGCTTAGCAAAATAAACGTTTTTCTTAAAGAATTCTTTCCTTAGGTCTAACCGGGGCCAGATATGATTTGTTATTCCCACTTGGTCAGACACGTAACTTCAAGTTTGGTTTGTTATGTAGTATGTAACAAAAAAAAAATATATATATATATATATATATATATATATATAATCATAAATACATACATGTTTATTTAGACAATATTTGCAATACTGAATGTTTTAACGGTTATTCTCTATAACACATCAAAATGGTTTTCAGACAGGAACTATCTGTTGGGTTCACGTTCTCAATAATATATTGTTGAAGTTAAATTTTTCAAATTTACATGCTGTTGATGACACTTGGCCTCGTATTTTTTTTTCTTTCATTACTTTATTTTGTTTTCGTTATCATTTATAACTCTGCGCTGTAACCGCCGCCATCAGGGAAGGGCGGTTAGAGTATCACGGTTTGAATAAATGATTCGAATACATTCACCGCAATCACAACGCCTTGGCGAATGACAATAGTTCCTTAGTTTATATTCGATTACTTCTAGATCGATCACGACCATCTCAGAGAAGCAGCCAGCCAAGAGCTGTGAGCTTTAGGTCGGTATCAATAAATGTCAATGACTTTCCGATGATTGCAAGCTAAATTTTTTAATGTATGTAACTTTAGTAACTTTAGTAAATTTTACTATTAATTTTTCATTCATTTTGCTTTAATCCCTATAATATTTTTTTTCACTAATCCTCTATCTATTTATTGGAAGTTTGATGTGAGTGAAAAAATATGTGTCCGCGTCTTATTGAATAATCTATATCTCCAAAGGTTTACAAACAATGAAATTCTTTATCATCGAGTTTATGACAACATCAGAGTTCCTAGCCCGTGCAATCACGGACATAGATCTATTTAAATTCAGAATCACAAGAAAGTAAACCGGCTCGGCGAAACGAAAAATACAGTGAAATAATCTGATTCTACTATATAGAACAAAACAAAATTATAGTTTCTAAGATACCTCCTCCACGGTTCTAAGAATTCACCCAAATTATAGTTTCTAAGATACCTCCTCCACGGTTCTAAGAATTCACCCAAATTATAGCCTTGTCTTTGAAGATCTTTGAAATTTCTAATCGATGTGAGGGCCGTTTTTGGGTTGTTATTTCTTGTTTTTTTTTGTGCATCGCTTTTATCTAAGTCAAACGAGCCATGTCGTGAACTGAAATCTCCCTGTCCGAGCAAAGATGTGCCGCTTTGTTTAATGCCCGAGAAAAAAGCATCAGAATGCAGGAGCGTTTCTTCTTTCTTTAACAAAAGATTACAGAGTCTGATAAAATGACTGTTGTTATGCTGAAGTGGCATTGTCGACATTGCATCATACATGTTTATACTCTCTCTCTCTCTCTCTCTCTCTCTCTCTCTCTCTCTCTCTCTCTCTCTATATATATATATATATATATATCTCCTTTTTTTTTCCCTCATCCTCTCTTTTTTTGACTTTTCCTATTTGTCTTTCTCTCCTTCTTTCTCTCTCCCTTTGTATCTCTCTCTTTTTTTTTCTTTCTTTCTCGCTCTCTCTCTACTACATTTCTTTTCCCCATTCTCCCTGTCTTTGATTTTTCTTATTCGTCTCTCCTTCTTTGTCGCTCTCTCTCTCTCTCTCTCTCTCTCTCTCTCTCTCTCTCTCTCTCTCTCTCTCTCTCTCTCTATCTATCTATCTATCTATCTCTCTCATTTTGTCTCTATCTGTCTTCCATTCGTGTTATCCTCTCCGTGTTTGTTCATCTGCCTGCCTATCTCTCTTTTCCCTTTTTTTCTTCTCCCTTTCAATCGTTCACACTTACCGTTGCTCTTTTTCATCACGGAATCATTCTTTTCCTCCTTCTGTCTCGTCTACTGATACTTTCTAATATTCTACCCTCTCCCTCTTTCTCCCTCTCTTTCTCTGACTATCTCTCTCCCCTTCCCTTTCTTTCACATAGACATAACAGACTCCCCTCGCTGGCGTCATGAACACTGTTATCAAAGTCATAAAATCACAACACTTGTGTTTCATGGTATTCTCCACAGTAGCTCGTAACTCCAAGAACGTATATCACAGTGTTTATAGTCACACGGCAATGTTTTAATGCCAAAGTTATTTTAAAATTATCGTCTTATTAACTCAAGCACATTATCTATATTGAAGTTTTAAACCAACAAAAAGTCTTTAACTTTCCCTTTCAACGTTTCAAACACTTCTCGGCTGTCAAACTCTTAACGAGAATTCTCAAAAACACATTAGAATTCGACACGTGCAACATTTCAAACCCAAAAAGACGAAAGTTTATTACCTGCAGTGCAACGTTTAACTTAATTGTTATCGTCAACAAATGAAATAGGTATTGATAAGAATCTGAAATGCAACACCCAGGTTATGATAAAGCCCTACTGAGCTCTATGTAAGACTCACTGAGTTTATGGCTGCACAGCTTACTGGGTTTATTTTTTGCGGAGATTGTGTTATTTTGAAATGTGTTTGTCAAATATATACACAAATACATGTTTCGATGTAGAAGTGCATCTTCTTAGGATCCTTATCTTTGACTCTCTCTCTCTCTCTCTCTCTCTCTCTCTCTCTCTCTCTCTCTCTCTCTCTCTCCTTCTCTCTCTCTGCCTCTCTCTTTCTCTCTATCTCCCTCTTTCTCTCTGCCTCTGTCTCTCTCTCTCTCTCCACTTAATTTAACTATATTATGTTATCTTCCTTTACCAGCTTATCTAACGTCTCTATCCACCTATTTAACTACCAATCTACCCGTCTCTCTCTCTCTCTCTCTCTCTCTCTCTCTCTCTCTCTCTCTCTCTCTCTCTCTCTCTCTCTCTCTCTCTCCACTTAATTTAACTATATTATATTATTTTCCTTTACCAGCTTATCTAAGCTCTCTATCCACCTATTTAACTACAAATCTACCCATCTCTCTTTGTCTTTCTGTCTCTTTTACTGTCTCTGTCTCTGTCTCTGTCTCTCTGTGTCTCTCTCTCTATCTATCTCTATCTCTATCTCTCTCCACTTAATGTAACTCTACTATGTTATCTTCCTTTACCAACTTATCTAACCTCTCTATCCACCTATTTACCTACGCACTACCCATCTCATTATCTCGGCGTCTCTCTCCCTATCTCCCGCTTTATGTCTGTTCCCGTAACCCCCTCTCCCCCTCGACCGAGCATTTCCGCTACACAGGGTTCATCTCATGACCTCAAGGGGTTAAACCGTAGCCACATAGAGCTCTTGCTGGATTCTCTTCCTTTTGAATTACTTTATAATTTTCCCTTGTTAGCTCCTGATAATAGTAGTAATAATAGTAATAATAATAGTAATAATAATAATAATAATAATAATAATAATAATAATAATAATAATAATAATAATAATAATGATGATGATGATGATGATAATAATAATAATAATAATAATAATAATAATAATAATAATAATAATAATAATAATAATAATAATAATAATAATAATAATAATAATAATAATAATAATAATAATAATGATGATAATAATAATAATACTAATAATAATAATAATAATAATAATAATAATAATAATAATAATAATAATAATAATAATAATAATAATAATAATAATAATAATAATAATAATAATAATAATAATAATAATAATAATGATGATGATGATGATAATAATAATAATAATAATAATAATAATAATAATGATGATGATGATGATGATGATAATAATAATAATAATAATAATAATAATAATAATAATAATAATAATAATAATAATAATAATAATAATAATAATAATAATAATAATAATAATAATAATAATAATAATAATAATAATAATAATAATAATCGTAATACAAAGCATTTTAAATTCAGAGCTAAAACCGCTTAGATTAGATCACGCATTACTCCGAGAATGATAGTATACCGTAGCAATCAAAATTAGTTACAGCAATAGAATAGCTTTGTTCATTATTGAAAATTAGACTTCCTTGCAGAAAGGTCTAAAAAAAGGAAGCGATTTTAAACCTTTTTTTTTTTGTTAAAAAACTGCTGCAGGAGCTGCCTTGGTTGATGATTTCCCATAACGCCTGCTAGAACCTTTCCTGGAAAAAATCTAAAAGAAATAAGTTTTGGCCGCCAGATCTCAAACAATATAGTGTTGTAATACTAGAAGAACTTTTCCTGGGAAATTTTAAATCAAATTAGTCACGACATTTTATTATGATGGTGTATGACTAGAAGAACCTTTCCGGAGTACTATTATTTTTTTTTTAGAAATGAATTGCTAGATGTAATTTATAAAGATGTATTACATTCAACACTACCTCACAAGTAGGTTGTAAACTTACGATGCTCACATTAATTTTAGAGTTGATTTGGTTTGTAACAAAAGTAACTTCTGTAGCAAAGGAATAACTTGGACTTTCGTCTTCTATTCTACAACAATCATCTTAAAGCAGCTGTAAGAATTTTAAAGTTTTACCAGGAAGATTGACAGAATGCGAGTGGCAATAATCTAGTTTCTATAAATAAAAGAAGACATAACAGATTTTAAGGACGATTCGTTATGGAGCCATGCCCTGTTCGACTTAGTTTACAAAACGAAATTAGCTGTTCATTACCATTTTTTTTTTCATCCCGCCTTTTAGCTTCAGCACTGCAATGAAAACAAATGCATTAGGCCTAAGTTATCGCCACTTCATAATGTTTAAACAAATCGTTGTACAACCTAGAGGCTCATGGAATTCAGAAAACATGTTTGTAAGTTTGCCACTATCCCCGGAATCATTCACCTTGAGGTTTTGTACCAGCTGATGACAAAATTTTTTGGTTGCCAAGATTTTTTTCGGCTTTTTTGCTGATAATTTGTTAACTAGCAATTAAATAAAACTCCAAGTGTCTCTCAAATCATTTCCTGCTGACATTTTTGTGACACTGTTTTTATTTCACAGCTGACGGTCTTTTTTCTTTTATTTTTCTCGTCGCTTCGATGCAAACGCCACTGTCTCAAGTACAGTTTTCGTAATAATAGTCATGGTCAAAACATGAGAAACTGAACTTATTAGTTTTATCACCGCTCTAAATCTGTGTGAAGTATCTTATTGCTGACAGTACCAATTATTACCCTCTTAATTTCGTTATCTCTGGTGAAGTTGTTAAAAAGACATTGGCTTCGCCTAGTTGGAGTTATTACAAATGTGGCATTTCAAGGAAACTTTATTTTTTTTTTATGCTAGAGATTAATCTTTTTTAATTTTTATCACCTTATGCATTAGTTTTATATAAATCTAGCGTAATTCTCAGCCGTTAAATGTTATGTCAAATTTATAGACCTTTTATCTGAACTATTCAAAGCTTGTATGAAATCTAAAGTGTAGCTGTCAACACCGCTCAATAAAACGCAACCCACAGGGTGTGGCTGGTGAAATCTCGAATGTCTGAGATGTACGTCTGGAACGTCTCGAATGCATTTATGGGTGGCGGCTAGGGTGCCTGGGCGTGAATGTTTTAATGATGCGGAGTTCATGCGGGAAAGTTGAATAGCTCAGGGCTTAACAGTAAATCTGCTGTTTGTTTGAGTTATTTGAATCTGCATGCTGTTAGAATGATTATTCCTTTTAATAAAAAGATTGGCAGGACACAAGTGAAATGATTTTTTTTACCACCAGAAACAGACTTGGTTGTTGAGTTACAAGGAGAAGAGCTTAAAGCTATCGTTTGGCGAATCCAAGATGATGATGAAATAATCTCGGTAAGATAGGACTCCTGCTCGTGAAAAACCTGGAAAGGGATTCGAATCAAGACGCTTAAAATAGCCTTCACAGTGATGGCTAAACTTGTCGTTCTCCCGCCCCTTCAATTATGAGAGCCCGGTATGAGCAATGAATGCCGGGTGAGGGTGAGATTCCCCCCCCCCCCCCACCTTTCTTGTGATTCCCCAGCACCAGAGGTAGCGAGAAACCTCCAAGCTCATCTCAAGTCTTTCCTTTTTGGTTAGCAAAGTGCTCGTTGATTGGTGCGGGTAAGAACAGATTACTTTACCAGAGAAACAATTCTTCCCAAGTCAAGATCTTCCGTAGTGGCGGTTAAAGCTGGCTCTAAATGTTGACCACACTAAACTTTTAGATTGAAATGTGGATTTTAAGGATATATTTTGCTATTCTACAATTTACCGGTTGCAGTAGATGGAGCTGCTTAAGACCGTTAAGCCCTATAATTATGGCTTTTTACGGGGTCACAAGAAAGTTCGCAGTTCTCGCCAATACGTGTAACAATAAGCCGTACCTCTTTTTTTTTTTTTTTTTTTTTTTTTTTTTTTTTGGGGGGGGGTTCCGAAATTAAGAAGACCGCTTTTTTCATTACGAAACCGAGGTTAATGAATAAATGATGCCACTTTGATTTCCTAGTGGAGACTGAATATGAAGAGCGCTCAATCAGGACTCTGGAAACAAACAAGAATCTGTTGTGCATGTGGCACATCCGTCGTTGTCATAAGACAGGATTCACAGGCTGCTTGTTAAAAAATAAGATAAGATAAGACAGGATGAGATTTATTTTATTCATTTCTCATGGGGAAATTCAAAATTAATATGCCCTTTAACATAAAAAGACATAAATACATATACTAAAAATTCAGGTGTATATATTAATAAATAAATAAATAAATAAATAAAAATAGATATAAATAAAAGCTAGATGTTTTCATGTTTCTGTATGGAGCAAGTATATAATATAGAGTAAGTTTACATATCTAAAAATTATAACCCTGTAAAGATTATACTGAATAAATAAATAAAGTGTATAATGATGGTATTATTATTTCTAAAATTACATCTTCAATTTTAAAGACCATAATTAGTTAACATAAGATAAGAGGAACAGAATTTTCTTTCCTTTAATGAAATTCTTTTTCACACGTGTCAGAAGATTTATTAAAATTGCATTGACGAAAATCATACACATTTTTTTGTAGACTCGAGTCTCACTTCTTAAAAAAACTAGCTAGGAGCCATCACTACGGACAAACCTATTCTCAGCTTGGAGTTTGAATTATAGAGCCTGACACTGTATGGGATAAATGAGTCTAAATGTCTGTTACTTTTAGTGGGTATGGCCAACAAACGTTTTCTTCTAGATGATTTAATGACTAAAGAGTTTAAGGGATGGCCTGGGTCCCAAGTTATTTTACTTATCTTCCGCAGCGACGGCTTTAGGAAAATATCATCGAATGAGTCAATATGTGTAGTAAATTTACTGGCTCTATTTACTGTCTTTCGAAAGGCCTTTTCATCTTTTTCACACCACAATTCCCGCCCCAGTCTGTTATACAAAAAGACAATACGCTCTAAACCATTGATTAATACTAAAAAATAGGAATAAATGATTTGTCAACATGTAATTTTGTAAAATTTCTTAGAAAATACATCCGCTTGTTGATTTTTGCTTTTGTTATTTTTATATGGTCAGACCACTGCAACCTGTCGTCAATAATTACTCCTAAATATTTATTTATAATTTGATACCTTTTGTACTACTTCACCTTTGATGTGTAGGGACATTTTTATCCTTTATGTTTTTCCCATAGTCAGTGTATAATTCTTTTGTCTTATCTACATTCAAACATAAAGAGTTGTTGTCGCATCATGACTCAAACTTGTCAACCTCTTGTCTATATAATAATTCATTATCACTTAAAGTCAAACCTTGTAGAGTTATGTCGTGCACAAATTTATTTTGGCACGTGATTCCCTGAACTTTGACAATCATTGGTAAAAAATAGTAAACAAGACTGGGGACACGACACAGCCTTGCGGAGTACCAAAATATGTTTTTGTGAGTTTTGATTTCTTCTTACCAGCATGAACAAACTGTGTTCTATTGGTCAAGAAGTTAAGGAACCATGAAATTATGTATTTATTCATTTTTTAGATTTGACATTTTGTAGATTAGTAAATGGGGTTTCGTTGTGTTGATTGTCGCTGAGAAGTCGAGGAAAAGAGCCCTGCAGTAACTGTTGGGCCTGTCTAAATGAGTGTATATGTTATTAATACAGATCAGAATTCCATCTTCTACACTAAGCTTTGCTTGATATGCAAATTGACAGAGATCTAACAATGCTCTCATGTGTTTATCTCAAAATCAGTTTTTCTAGACTTTTCATTGCAACCGATGTTAAAGCGACAGGTCTAAGATTACAACATTTCTGCTTTTCTTTGAAACTGGAATTTTTTTAGGTCTTCCAGATGCTAGGTACAGAGGATATCAAGATGGACATATTAAAGATATAGGTATAAATGTACCTTAGTTTATTTGCACAAACTCTTACTAATTTTCCATTGACACCGTCTGGTCCTGCAGATTTTCTTTCACTGAGTCTTGAAAACATGGTCTTCGCATCGTTTCCACTAAATGCAGGTGGCGTTTCTTCTACTTCATCTTCAAATATACGTTTCCATTTTTCAATATCTTCCCTGTTATTTCCTTCATCAAAGCGAGCATAGAATTCATTTAGTTTATCTACGTCAAATTCAATTTCTGAGTTTACCTTCTTTGTTGTAAAATTTGAGACAGTCTTTCATCCTTTCCAAATTTTTTGCATGTTATTAGAATAAAAACAGTTTTCAGTTTTCTTTTTATATGTCTCCTTGCATTATTGATCTCAATTTTTATTTCTTTTTGTTAATTGCATTTTTTGTCAATAGCGTATAGAAGCTAGCCGAAATCGAGTGCAACAAGCCTTGTAAGAGTTTCAAAGAAAATTTATCAGTATGTATAGGTGATGATTGAGGAGTCTAAACATGTAGAAATGTTAGACACGAGTGACCGATATCTAAATGACAACGGTTTCAATGGGCTTTATTGCTTGCATAATACGTTTAGCATAATTATGCCAGATTTTTTCCTCCCTCAATATTTCCTTCTTTTCATGTCTTCCTCCTCTGCATTTTCCCTTTCACTCTCACTTTTATTTCTCTCTCACTCCACACACACACACTCTCTCTCTCTCTCTCTCTCTCTCTCTCTCTCTCTCTCTCTCTCTCTCTCTCTCTCTCTCTCTCTCTCTTTCTCTCTTTGACTCCACTCATGTAGTAAATAAGAGGATACGCCTCCTCAAACCAAATCTGAGTTTTTAAACTTTCAGCCTTCAAAAAAAACTGTTCAAATTGAGCACCACATATTGGGCTTCAATTTACAATAATATTGCTTGAACCTTCAAAAAGTTGTAATCGTTAATAAATACATCAAAATATTAGCGACTGGACAAGCGGACATGGAGCGGCTAGTCAAACCTGCACATTGTGACTTTTTTAAGGCATCAAAAGAAAATTATCAGAACTCTTCTAAGCATTTGTCCTTGGCACAAGGATCTCTCGCGTGTGAAGTTTTGTCTGTGCGTCTCCCCGGTCTATCAGCTGGGCAGGAAGAGCGTGATTCCACAACCACCGGTAAGGATTCTTCCTCTATTCTTGATTCCAGCACATCGCATTCGATTGTTTTTGCAACATCGCCTCTGAACATAAGAGAAAAAAAGCGCAGAAAGAGATGCAATCGTAACATTAATGTATGGACTTTATTATAAACTGTAAACTTTGGAAGTGAATCAAAGGTTCTAATTTCAAATTCTACTTTTTATCAACAATAATACTCATGTTTATGAGATTTGGAACCAGAGGCGCTCGGTGTGGAAGAGACTTAGATTCCAGACTTAACACATTTTTTTGTTCTTTGGATATTTGTGGAAAGATTTGTTTAGAAAAAAAAAATGCTGAGGAAGGTGGGTTTCTCTTTTTCGTTTCGCTTCTGGCAGGTGTCATTTCCAACGGGAAAACGATTAGGTAAAGAGTTTCCATTCTAAGTCTGGTGTGAAGTTTTGGATACAAGTATCAACAAGTTCAAGTATTGCTTGTTATAATTATAGAAATAAGACTGACGACTGTAAAAGGACTGCCTCTTATGGAGAAGATTTCGCAAAGAAAAAACGCAACGTTAAAACTACTCAATCACAGAGGAGAAATTAAGATCTTCACATAAAGATTTTATTTCTAAATTTAAACTTCAAAACTTAAATTTGATTTTGCACTTCTTTAATTTTCAAACAAATGCAGTTGTATGATTTACACGCTGTTTTTCCTTATTTTATTATTAAATCCTCGAAACGAAGTGTACAGAAGACAGTTGGAACGGTCAACACCTCATACATCCACTATGTTCTTCTCTTTTGTCCAAATATTATGTGACCCTAACTAGGACAATAGACAAATACCAAAATCGAAGCCAGAACCTGTCAAATTTGCGCCCTCCTCCCCCCCCCCCCCCCCTTCCCCCCCACTTCTCCTCTCCCCCAACAAAGTTCGAATGTCCAGATCCATATTTTTCAACCACTTCTGAATGGAGCACACAGAGTCCTTAAGGATGTTCGCAGCCATGTTGAACGCTATGTGCATAAATAGCGCGCAGCCCTGACTAGCACAGGGCATTCCCGCAGAATATGGTCTTGTTTCTGAGCCATCAGATTTTTTAATTGTTGAATGGCAATCTCATTTTTTCAGGATTTTTCATTATCGTTAAATAGGCCTAAAGCTTTGCAATAGTGATCCAAATTGTTTAAAATAAGTTGTACACACGCAACAGTCACTTGCCGATGATTGGTATCAAATAGTTTGGTCACGGAAGGAAAACTCACCACTGTCATGCAATTACTGTCTGATTTTTTTTTTGTCAAAGAAAAAAAAAGTCATATAAATTATCGTGCTTCAGTATGCAACATACGCGCGGTATCCTCAATTTAAAACTAACAAACTTATATCACCTACTTAGAGAAACCACTTGTTGAAGATCTTAACTATCTTAGAAACAAAACTCCGAGGCAAGTTTTTAATAACCTGAGATCATCACTCACTTAAGCGCTCAGAACTTATTGCTCTTAAATCCTGTAGCATCCCTATTCTCTCTTTTGGTCTACGTATATGACGGCGCTGCAAACTGATCTGTTATGCCAGCTGATGCCAGTAAACATTTGTGCACACCTGATGGCGAGTTCAGTTCTTGAAAACTAAAAATCTCTTTTAAGTTGACGAGGAACCTGTTTATGCTAGCGCTCGTACCATTTCGAAATCAAGAATCACTTTGTACTATTAGTGTGAAACACAGAATTTTTCCGCACGTTGGTGATGTTGGAATCAGCGCTCCAATCTCGCACGGTGCATTCAGTGCGTCTCTGTCATGCGCAGAGGATAGTTCCGGAACATTTGATATTTTAAGTATTGGATCAGTACAAGCAGAATCCAACATTTTTCCGTTGCCTCAGCAGTCAAGAGGCGTAAGTGCACAATTACTGGTATGGAGGTAATGGATAGCAGATGCACAACAGTAACAACACCATTGGTTTTAACAACTAAACACAAGAGAAAAAATTTTGAAGGCGTCAGAAAACTTTTAAAGACAACAGAAAACTTTTGAAAGTTACACTGTCTAGTCATGCCTTAAATATGCAGAACTCTCGCACTTTCCCTTGTGAGAATAATATTATTGTTGTTATGCTGTTAAATGTCATACATTTTGGATTCTTGATAGGCAAGCTGGACAGAAAAAAAACCGACAAAAAACACAGGAAGGAACAGGTGGAAGAGAGGGGAGGCAGTTCCGTCTTCAATAAACATTGACCTACACTCATGGAATGGAAACTGTTATATGTAGTTCACTCTATGTTTCTTTAAAAAAACTGTTTCTAATTATTAACGATCAATTCTTTTTGTTGAGAAATTGTTCTTCTTATTTTTGTTTTGTTTTGGTTTTTTTTTAAAAAAAACAACACAGGTAATGTGTTTAGCAGCTTTGGTTTGAAACCACCGGCGAAAATTATTGATCATTTTTTATTCAATTTTAGATGAGTCGATTGAGTGATGGGCGGGAAATACAGGTAAAGTTTCTGCCACGCCTCTCTTGATGTGCCAAGGCTGGTTCTATCGTCTCTTACTTTCAGTGTTGAACTGAAAAACAAATAAAACTGCTTTAGACCTAAGGGCTTTGGAGAAAAAAAGTCCTGAAATTTTGAAATAAAATGCGTCTCCGGCTCGAGCTAACTATAAAAACTATGTGTAACTTTAGATTATTTAGTCCATCAGAATGATGTATATTACATTTACAAAGTTTGTCGTATTTACCTGGATTCCTTAGTGTAGTCTACTCAAGCAAGACCTGATACCTGTTTTCTGAGCTCACTCACAGACTGTCACTAGAAACGGACACTGTTGTTGATCTAAGTTGTGATCTATGTAGGACTCTCAACACCCATTTAGATACTTACCTTCTACCTTAAATAAAGATAGCACCTGTAAGGATTTGAGTCGTTGGATCTCTCTTTCTGTCTGTCTGTCTGTCTATTTGTCTGTTTGTCTGTCTGTCTGTCTGTCTGTCTCTCTCTCTCTCTCTCTCTCTCTCTTTCTCTCTCTCTCGCTCTCTCTCTCTCCCTCCCCCCCTCCTTTACTCTCTCTCTCTATCTGCTTATCTCTGTCTGACTATTTACAATAATGTATTTGTCTTTTATCTCTCCCTCCTTCTCTCTTCTTGTCTCCGTTTCATTCTTCTCTTCCATACCGTTAATATTTGTTTACATTTTTTTAACCATTCTATTATGCTACTCTATCTATTCTACTTTTTAGTTATCCTACTGGCATAATATATATATATATATATATATATATATATATATATATATATATATTATGATTTATCTCAAAGGCAGCATTATACGGATCTATAATTTATTTTAAAAGAAACTTTTAGTTCCTACCAGAATCTGAGTCTTTGTGTGCCATTTTCACAATCTTATCGGTGTCCTTGCTAAAGTTACAAAACTGCATACCTACTTGTAATGCTTTGTTTTGTGTTTCTGAGGATAGCGCCTTACTTTTTTTTTTCCTTTTTAAATTCATTTTCCACTAGTGCATTGCGTCTAGAGAAGGGGCAGTAACTCTTTAAATTAGTTTCGATCGCATTCTTAAATATTTGCATAGACATCTTTACATGGCTTTCATGCCCGTAGCTCTTTCACCTCTTCCTCCACAAATACACTTTTACTCCTCAATACAAGCAATAATTATGATATTACTCAAGAGATAGTCATTGGGCTACATATGTTAGCCCTTGGTATAATATTTCGACCCAAATCTTGCTTACAATTGCATTATCCATTGGAAAAGGAAATAAATCACTTCTTAATAGAACGAAGTATCATTAAACAATTTTCAACGTCTCCACTTGTAACATGACCAATTTTAACAAAAGTTGTAACATGATCAATTTTAACATCACCAATTTCAACATGACGCCAAACCTTTGGAGAGCCGTAATTTAGTCTCTTGCAGATTTTGAGTAACAGTCATGATCTCATTATTAAGAAATCGCTGATAGGTCAGTACAACAGCAGGGTCAAGAGAACGATACGGATAATATATCGAATTAATACAAAGCTCTAGCTTCCTTAACAGCTACTCAGGAAATATCGATGTTGTCTGTAAAGCACGAAGAATATCGTGTAAAATTACGGATAATCGTGGCAATCAAAGGCCGTTATGTGAATCTGCAAACCTAACGTCTCTGAAGTCTATTTACCCGAAAGGTGGTGCCTGTTTGCAGTGAAGAAATGTGCTTACAATAACATACGCAACATAGAACACGAGCGATTTGGAGCCAAAGTTTTCATCCTCAGCAGATTTATATGATATCAAGTTTTCACATTTGCGATAACTGAGCTAGTTTTAAAATATCGGTCATATTAAAACACAAACAAAAAGATTATCTACAGAAAAAAAAATAATCTCGCCGAGGCGTGTCTAAAACTTTAGATATTCTACACAAAATACGAGACGACTCTCCTGATTTAATCAGCACTTAAAGCTTTTCCCACGGCATGGTTTTTCTTCTTATGAATAGCTTGGTAATAAAGGTATCTCAATACCTCGCGTATCATACAAAAAAAAAATACGTGGGAGATTTCTCTTCTGCAAGCCTTTTTTTGAACTCGTGGTTTTGCATCAGGTTATAACTGCTTGTTATAATCACTGATCCCAGCTTTTCTCCCAAAGATACGTTCTTATCAAGAGTTCTCAGCTTAACTTCATCATGTCGAATGTTAAAACAGCAAAGAAGTGAGTGAGAGCGAGTAAAGGAGAAATGGACTATTTTAAATGTTAATAACCTTTTGTCGGTTTTATGAGAAAATCTTCAGGGGTTCCTGGGCTGACTATCAGTTGGTCTCACCCTTTTTTCAATCAATCTTTTTTAGTCTCGGTTTGTGAAAACAGTGAAAACTTCCACAGCCCTTCTCGGTAGTTCTGAGTGAACCCCAGTAAGTTTTACAATAAACATGATTAGCTGAAAGAAGTTGTTTTCTCGCTGGTAAAAGCGTTCATAAAAACATAAGGTATGTATGTTAAGATTTGATCCCCTTCAGGTTTACTACAAGTTTATTTATTCAACAAAACCCAGTTCCTTGTCACTCACCGGTGTTTCTATTCTGTACATATTGATGTCAAATCATACTACAAAGATAGGTCTAACTTGATCGCACTGCGCACTATTTTGAAGCTATGTGCCCCAGTTTACGTGTCTCGCCCTGTTGAGTATAAATATTTATACAGACACTGCGGTACAAGTGGAGCTCAACCCTTGCCACGAGCATATCTCATCAGTGATTTCTTTTGTTTACACTGCAAGACTTCAGTCCCATTCAGGTTAGTCTTTTTGCTGACTGATGCCTGAATTCTCCTCATTTTCTGCAATAACTTCAAGCTAAAAGTAATCCGATTCATAGTTGGATAAATGAATGTCACAAAAACTCTCTGCCAATCTCGGTTCGGAGCGCTCACTGGACAATACTGAGCTGAATGAAGTGAATTTGATTGTAACTGCAATATTTATTTTGTAATGACATAAGCAAAAGGTTATTTTGTTTCATGTTGTGGGTACCACTTAGCAACAATGAGGCCGCAATTCTACGGACTGCATTTGACTGCACTTCTTTTTTTTATCATTTTTTGTTTTCTAAAAAATTAAAGTGATGAAATATGATGCTGTTAGTGGTGATGATGATGATGATGATGGTAATAGTGATAATAATAATAATAATAATAATAATAATAATAATAATAATAATAATAATAATAATAATAATAATAATAATAATAATGATAATGATAATGATGATGATGATGATGATGATGATGATGATAATGATGATGATAATCATAAACAATACAGGTGATTTTAGAGCGCCTGCCCTAAAATAGACTCAGCTCAGAGCGCTTGAACACTTTAAAGTCACAATCCCAAACAAAAGTATTTTTGATTAAAGAACATGCTTTTACTTTTTACTCAACTAGGCCGTAGAAGAATCGCGCTTTTTAAAAGTTTCCTCTACATTTGTGCTTCTCAGTTGCTGTGGTAGGCTGGTCCAGATTTTCGGTACCGCAGCTTTGAAAGCTCTCTCGCCCTACTTTTTACTACTAGATCTTTTTTTTATCGTGAGAAGTTTTGTTTAGTTTTCGACTTGAAAGTTGAGACCGGGATAGAAAATAAGGGAAGACAAGATTCAACAAATGTAACGGCGCACTGCTCTATTGTCTTATTTTTTTTAGAAATTATATTACTGATAACCAGTGAGATGCTTAAGGAAAGCTGATACATGCTTAATTTTTCTTTTGCGTATAACCTTCCTAGCAGCACTAGTTTGGCATCCCCGTAATCTATTCAGGTTGACGTTTGGTAAATTCAACTCTAAAGAAACACGCACGATGGCCCGTTCAAATGAAGGAGTGGGGTGGGGAAGGAGGGTGGGGGGAGATACCTGTATAGAATCAATACAAACCACGAAAATAACAATATTCTCCAAAGTCATGCAAATGCACTGAAGAAAACAAACTTTTACAAAACAAAAACAGATAGGAAGATCTCTGCGATAAACAAAAGCAAATTTTACAACAATAATAGATAAATCTCCTCCAAAGCCATACAACTACATTTATTTAAAGAATAGCAAACTTTACAACAATAACAGAAATATAGAACTTGAGAAATTTGAATTCACCAAGACATTCCTAAAATGGAGGAGAGATCTCAATTAAAAAACAGTAAACTAAATTTGGGTGGAATCTTTTTAGCAGCCATCTTTTCCGTCTGTCTCTCCACAGAGACAGTAATGTGGTGCTGATGGCCCATT
This sequence comes from Elysia crispata, assembly GCA_033675545.1. Lineage (NCBI taxonomy): Eukaryota > Metazoa > Mollusca > Gastropoda > Plakobranchidae > Elysia > Elysia crispata. Next base: position 50,587 of record JAWDGP010002488.1, on the reverse strand, counting down.
CCAGACACCACGTAGAGCTCGACCTGATGTGGTGAAAAATTGCTCTCCAATACAAAGTAAAAACATGCAACCACTCACACAATAATTATTACAGAGAAAAAAAAATCAAAGTCACAGATTTTTTTTAATTCATTGGGTTACTCTGGATTTTACTGAAGCTCATAATTATTCTAGATCTTGTCACAATCTGTATAACCCATGCAAGACAAATTAAGAATGACAAATTAAAATAAATGGCTTAACTTGGATGTTTCTACGGTTCCTGGCTGGCAATAAGTGGATCTGGTTAATATCTTAGATATAAAGCCATATAGAAGTACGAAAAGTGTGCCCCGTAAGAAAATGCTACGTGCATAATATTATGTCTTATAATACTGATCCATTAAATAACGCTACTATCTTGTACAGATCATCATTTTTTTCATGACGCTCTTGTTTTTACGCTTAATCTATGTTTATTTCAGTTTTTCACTTCATTTAAGTGAAATAATATGCTTTTTTATTTATATTTACAAATTTACAATAATTTCTATCAAGAGCGTCATCAGGTGTGAAAATTGTAACGCACTGAGAATAGTTTCATTACAGCATACTTGCCAAATTTTTTTATGAATTTATCACTATAAAAATATTATGAACTTTCAAGAAGATATTTTAGCCTAAATCCATAACTTTTCTTTACCACTTTGTATCTCGCGGGACACTGATCTTGGCAGATCAAAATTCAGTGAACTTCATCACTGTGCATTCAGTGGTTTTGGAGGAGATAGCGGAGAAAGAAATTGGAGTTGACTTTTATAATATACAAAATAAAATATTATGCAAGGATCTTTATGAGGCTTCGTCCAGAAATGTTGTCCTAGCGCCTATTCTCCACAATTTGAGATCCACTAGCTTATGAAGGTGGCTTACATGAGACTCTATCGATAACTTATACCTGACCACAATTTTTTAGCTTGATAATTGAAAGTTATCACATCATGATACGTGAGGTTGTGGTATCTTATAAAATCAAATAAATTAATATAGGATAAAGATACTGACAGCGAGAGAGGGAAAAAAATCAAAAACTGAAAAAGAGAAAGGGAGAGAGAGAGAGAGGGTGAGAGAGAGAAAGAGAGAGAGAGAGAGAGAGAGAGAGAGAGAGAGAGAGGGGCGGGCAAAAATAAGATAAAAGACATTTAACAGGTAAACACAGTGGGAATAAGACAGACAAAGAAATAATGAAATTCATGAATAAGGAAAGTTGTACAAGTTAGTGTTAAAAACAAACAGAAAGAGGCGGAGGTAAGACAGGAATTCCTTCATTATTCTCTTCAAGGCCCCCCCCCCCCCTCCTTTTTTTCCCCATCTCCGTACACCTATTTTCCCCTCCTTTTTCTCACCCTCTCTGTCGTTCTTTATTCCTCCTTCCACGATTTCACACTGCTGCAGCTGTGTCCCACGTGCACTCTCCGTACACTTTCTGTTTCTCAGTGCATCTCGCAACTTGCCAAAAACCTATCGAGTGGTCTTTGGAGTTGTCCCCCCCCCCCCCCCTTGCACCCAGGCTTGTTGATGATGTCTTCTGATCTACTTCCGATACACTTCGCTTCAAACAGATTATCAGGTTGGCCGATCGAGGGCTGGGCCAATAGGTCAAAAGCTACTTAATATACCGCGCAAAGGACGGGTGCATAGTGGGGGTTACAGCGTCCGTACGGACACTTTACACTTTTGATTATCAAAAAAAGCCTGAGATCACGGTGCAGGGTGCCGCGGACGGGTTATACTGTTCAAGAAATAAACAATCTCTCTCTCTCTCTCTCTCTCTCTCTCTCTCTCTCTCTCTCTCTCTCTCTCTCTCTCTCTCTCTCTCTCTCTCTCTCTCTCTCTCTCTCTCTCTCTCTCTCTCTCTCTCTCTCTCTCTCTCTCTCTCTCTCTCTCTCTCTCTTTCTCTGAGTCTCTCTTTTTTCATCTAACACACTCTATCGTTTTGATAATATCCATCTATCTTTTTCTTTTTTTTTATTCACTATTATTTTATTGTATAATAATATTATATCATTATGTATTTATATATTTGCAGGACAACATGTATCTCTCTCTCTCTCTCTCTCTCTCTCTCTCTCTCTCTCTCTCTCTCTCTCTCTCTCTCTCTCTCTCTCTTTCTATCTCTTTTTTTTACTCATATTTTCGAAAATAGTTTTGCGCTAATAGAGCCTTATCTTAACTTTTCCATAGAATAGGAAGAACAAAGGGCGACAACCAGATTTTATACGTAACTATTTAGTATATCGCTGAAGTTCTCTCCTCTGTGTTTATCAAGGAGTTACAAAATAATGACTGGAGTCAGCGCCTTAGTCTCCACCTCGCTGCTTCTTTTATGTATCCAACATGGCGGCGCCCAACTGAGCCCAACTGATTTCTTGGCCGCGTACGAAAGAGAGGCGGAGGCTACAGTCTATCTTAGGAACGAGGCTGCGTGGGTTATGAGCACAAACCATACAGATGAGAACGCAGCAGTTTACGTAAGTTTGGGTCAAAGATAGACTCACCTTGAAATCAATCATATCTATCTTTCTATCGATCTATCTTTATATTTATCTATCTATATTTGTTTCTCTAAATCATCTATTTCTTCTATTTTTTATTTACTGTGTATACTGCTGTCTTTCTCTCTCTCCTTCGAAGCGTCACACCATTTTTCCTTCTCTATCTTTTTCTTTTTTTTTCCGTTTTCTACATCACTTTATGCATGTTGCTTTTCCCATTTCTCTTTCTTCTTTTTCAAAATACTCTTTGCAGTCTTTTCTATCCATCTCTTTTACTAAAACGTCCTCTTGTTATCTTTGCCGATTTGAATCTCCGTAACTCTTCCCTCTCCCCCATTCTCTCCCTCCCTCCCTCTCTCTCTCTCTTTCTCTCTCTCTCTATCTCTCTCTCTCTCTCTCTCTCTCTCTCTCTCTCTCTCTCTCTCTCTCTCTCTCTCTCTCTCTCTCTCTCTCTCTCTCTCTCTCTTCCGTTATCCTCGATTTCCCATTTTTTTGTCTTTGAGTCAACAGCTTTGAGTTGAATAAAGAAGAAAATTGAATTGCTTAAGAATGATGCTGATGATAACCATCCAAAGATGTTGACTTTGAATCAAGAATTTATTTTTATTATTATTCAAATGATATTTATGAGCTTAACCTTTCAATCTTCTCTTTATCAGTGACTTCATTTTACATAAAGTGGACATTTATTTCTCTTTACTCTCAAGAAAACGGAACATTTCTTAGTGTCAGGGAGAGGGAAATTATAGAGGCCGCGAGAAGGTATTAGAAAGATGTTGCTTTCTTGATATCTAAACACCGTAGGTTGAAATAACGAGTATAGTTAATTGCCCTGTGTAGTAGCAGCCATTCTTCACTCAACTCTGATATAATTCGAGAGCTGGAGAGACTAAGGGAAATAACCAGAGTCCAATATTAGCCCTGGTGCAGGGAAGTTAAGAGTTTCCGTTCTTCATAGACTTTTCTTTAATAACGTCGAATAAAAAAAAATGATAATAATGATTAAAATTTTTTTTTCCTTAATTTAAAAAAAAAAACAACACATTAAACCGATTACCTTTGCCTCGTACGCGTGGCATTAAAAGGAAAACAAATTTCAGCAATAATAATTTTGGGCTTTTATTTCAGCACAACACGAGCTTGGAACTGGACAGTTTTATGCAGCGCAGCAATAAGCAGGCGATGGCTCTGTTGAACAATGACTCTATTGAACTCACGCCAGACGAGAGGCGTCAGCTGACCAAGATAGCAGACATCGGGACCGCCGCTCAGACAGACAAGGACAAACTCGAAAGGGTAGGTCGACCTGCCAGCAGATCTCATCTACAGGAAAGAGAAGGCGCAGCGGTTTTTACCGGTGAAAATTATAAAGGCTAAAATTTTAAGATAGTTGACTAGATATTAGTTTTATGATACACTTTAAGAAAAGTGGGACCGTCAGAAATCATTGCGATATTTGATACTTATACTTTTTTTTCTTTTTTCTTTTCATTTTTTTTTTTTGAATTCTCAGCAAACTTAGGTTATAAGAATATTGATGTCATAAAGGAAGACCCAAAACATTAACCTGTTTTGACCTTAGAGAATGGCGAGCTGAGTCCAGGGTGGGGAGTTGGACGGCACTTACATTGCTTGGAGCTGGTCTTGTATCCTAGTTTTTCATGTCAGCCCTAAACAAAAGAGCTGTCGTTCCCATGGAAACATGATGTTACGATACGTTGTTGTCACAAACAAGTATAAACCCCTTTTTTTTATGGACAGTTGAGATGCAAGTGGTTCTGATGATGGTTACATTTTCGAAGGAAAAAAAAACGAGAACTGGATTTTTCTCAACTAAGGCAATTATTTATTATGTAAAGCTAATCTGCAATTCCAACCAGGAACAATTTTCTGCCATTCATCAGTTTTAGTACCAAGAAATAAGGGCAGAGTCAATTGCCCAAACTAGACAGCATTTTTTAAGAAAAACAAAACCAACATTTCTGCCTAAACTTTTCTGTTTACGGTAGAATTCTTTTTGGTCTCTTAAGCTAAGGTCTACGTCTTATGAATGCCAAACTCTACAGATATTTCCAACGTGAGTACATCTGCTACACGGATATTGCTCTCATATCATTGCATGTTTATCGGTATATCAGAGCGAGTAACTCGGCAATATCTGCCATAGAAATCTGAAACCGGGAAACTCTTAAATCCCCACAGACAGTCCAGTGCGGCAAAATCAAGAGCTTTATTACAAAATCGAGGTACACGTAGTTCACATCATTACACAAGCATAGCTAGCTGTCAAACTTTTTATAATGTAATCTTCCTCCTTTTGGAAACAGCTCTGCATTGTTTCTTTCTTCATTAATTCTAAGACCCTTTCTATTCTGAGTTCAATGTTGCGAGCTTGGAGCTTTTTTTATTATTAATATAAATGATCAATTCACAAAGCAGACCGCCTTATGCCAGAGGATCTTTCCTTTAATTTTTTTTTTGAATTACCCGCAATGTTTCCTTACAGCCATAGAAACACGCCTAGAGTTATAGCTATTATTGTATCAATCTTTTTTTTTCAAATCAAATGAAGCTGGCTCTCTATTTTAAGGTAATTCAAACGTGACCGTCTGTTGTTTCAAAGGAAGCGTTTGTTTTTATTTTCCCTTAGTTTTCGATACAGATTATGCCTCAAACAAAATTTGGGTATCTCTGTAAATTTATTATAAAAATCATGAACTGGTGTTATTTTTATATGATTTCTATTGTTTGCCCAACAGCTAACCAAGGTGAAGACTAAAATGAACAAAATATACAACCTGGCTGAGGTTTGTCTTGGTTCATCACACAGCTGTCTCAAGCTAGACCCAGGTATCCACACCAGTAGCAATTGAGTGAATAGCTTCACTTCTATCACCTGGCTTTAATTGTTTTAGATAATTTATTATTATTGCTTATGTCCCTATAACATGTACACATGATTTAAACAATGTGTCAGAAGTTTGCATATTCTAATATCTCCTGAGAAATTTCGGGATAGGATCCTCATTTGGGATTAGAGAAAGATGAGCGAGAGAGAGAGAGAGGGGGGGGGAGAGATAGGGAGAGAAAAAGGGAGATAGAGGGAGAGGAAGAGAGAGATAGGGAGGGGGAGAGAGAGAGAGAGAGAGAGAGAGAGAGAGAGAGAGAGAGAAGTTTGATATATAAACCTATTGGATTATCTTTGCAGAACCGTCAAATTCCCTCTTCTCATTGAACAAACATTCGCCACATAGGACAGATCAAACTCAAATCTCTCAAAAGCTCATAGTCTGCACCGAAAAATCTTTGTTTTTGCCCCTCTTCATCTTTAGATAGAAAGTTTTGGATATATAAACAATTATAAAAATCCGGCCCTGAAGAGTTTAATTTTAAGATAAAAAAGCATTTTACAATCATCCTAAAAAAAATTTGAACGAGAAAAGTTATATTTTTTTATTTGAACCGAGTATGAAATAATCTTCAAACCTTTGTTGGACGTATTTCAATATTTTTATATAGACCTACATATATATATATATATATATATATATATATATATATATATATATATATATATATATATATATATATATATATATATATATATATAGGTTTTCATGTTTGAAAAATTCGCACAAACCTTAAGGAGTTTCAATGCTTGGTTATCGCAATATTCTGAACTAAACAATTTGGTCCTCTTTCCATGCAATCTAGAAATATTCGCATTTCGAAGGGTCGCAACACGACTCCTTTTTTCTCGAATCTTTTGGGCAAGCGGACATAGGCAGGAAGATGTAAACCTTTATTCTTTATTTGCCCACGGCGGATCCTTCGGCCCGCCACGCCGGTCCTACTCGGTGTCGCGACAGTTAGGGACTGTTGGCGGCAGCGCCTAGTGCGCACTCAAATGGTGTCGCGACCGTTCGGGGCTGTTGGCGGCAGCGCCTAGTGCGCACTCAAATGGTGTCGCGACCGTTCGGGGCTGTTGGCGGCAGCGCCTAGTGCGCACTCAAATGGTGTCGCGACCGTTCGGGGCTGTTGGCGGCAGCGCCTAGTGCGCACTCAAGTGGTGTCGCGACCGTTCGGGGCTGTTGGCGGCAGCGCCTAGTGCGCACTCAAGAGGTGTCGAGACAGTTCGGGGCTGTTGGAGGCAGCGCCTAGTGCGCACTCAAGTGGTGTCGCGACCGTTCGGGGCTGTTGGCGGCAGCGCCTAGTGCGCACTCAAATGGTGTCGCGACAGTTCGGGGCTGTTGGCGGCAGCGCCTAGTGCGCACTCAAGTAGTGTTGCGACCGTTCGGGGCTGTTGGCGGCAGCGCCTAGTGCGCACTCAAGTAGTGTCGCGTCAGTTCAGGACTGTTGGCGGCAGCGCCTAGTGCGCACTCAAGAGGTGTCGAGACAGTTCGGGGCTGTTGGAGGCAGCGCCTAGTGCGCACTCAAATGGTGTCGCGACCGTTCGGGGCTGTTGGCGGCAACGCCTAGTGCGCACTCAAGTGGTGTCGTGACCATTCGGGGCTGTTGGCGGCAGCGCCTAGTGCCAACTCAAGTGGTGTCGCGACAGTTCGGGACTGTTGGAGGCAGCGCCTAGTGCGCACTCAAATGGTGTCGAGACAGTTCGGGACTGTTGGCGGCAGCGCCTAGTGCGCACTCAAATGGTGTCGAGACAGGTCGGGACTATGCGCACTGAATGGTGTCGAGACAGTTCGGGGCTGTTGGAGGCAGCGCCTAGTGCGCACTCAAATGGTGTCGAGACAGTTCGGGACTGTTGGCGGCAGCGCCTAGTGCGCACTCAAATGGTGTCGAGACAGTTCGGGACTGTTGGCGGCAGCGCCTAGTGCGCACTCAAATGGTGTCGAGACAGGTCGGGACTGTTGGAGGCAGCGCCTAGTGCGCACTCAAATGGTGTCGAGACAGTTCGCGACTGTTGGCGGCAGCGCCTAGTGCGCACTCAAATGGCACCTTGCGGAGCTACCTGAAAGATGCCTGAGGGGGCGTCTTTCTTTCCTTTTAGGAGTCCATTGTCACTTTGATCCTCTTTGTCTTCTGCTCTTCGTCGCTACTTCTTCATGTTTGTCTTTCTTTATGTTTAACATAACTTTCACATTTTTCTTTCTTCCTCATCCCGCCTTCTCTTATCCCCACTTATAATTGTAAGTGTATCGCAGTGGTATACCTTTCACATTTATCTTTGCTCCTCACATTCTCTGTTTCTCATCGCGCCTTCTCTTATCGCCACCCCCCCCCCCCCCCCCCAACCCCCATCATGCCACTGCCTGCGCCAGGCTTATCCCAACTGATGCGAAAGTCCAGGGACTGCAAGGTTCTATCCGAGGCCTGGCAGAGGTGGCGAGATATGTCCGGCAGGAAGATAAGAAAACTGTTCCCGGAGTATGTCAGACTCAGCAACGAGGCTGTGAAAATACTGGGTGAGGCGAACGGCTATTTTCTTACAGTAACTTGGCGTGTTATCTGCTGCCATAATTATTTCACTTCAGCAGTTTCCGGCTGCAACTTTCTCAGAAACTCATCTGCCATAAAACTTTAAAGTTTGTAGAATTTTCAATCTTATGATATGAGTATGGTGTTCGAGTAATGTTATATCTGTAACATAGCCATTACATGTTACAATCTAATGCAAATTTAGATCTAGAGGAGGCAAACCACTTGGGTTAATATAAGTAAGAATTATAAGAGCTAGAATTTTAGGTAGTGCTTAGCAGTGGTTAGGGTAAGGCTTTTAAGTGTAAATGACCGAAAATGCTTGAATAATTTGGTGGGATTAGAACCATCGATTTATTGGGAAAGCTCAAATCGCACCAAAGACAACCATTGAATCCGGAAGCACCACACTTGCCATTGGACGCACAAACATCTAGGACGAAGGATAGCATTACGTATGCCTCAAATATTTAGTAAATTCAAATATAGATCTTTGGTGCGATTTGGGCTTTCCCAATCGAGATTGCAAGGCACTCAGGGAGGCTTAAAAAATACCTTCGCCATGAAATTCTCTTATATAGAGAGCGTAGTGGCGTATTGGTATAAGCTATGTTCTCTTTGAGTAGCAAGGCGATGGGTGCCAAAACATCTATAAATCGATGGTTCTAATCCCACCAATTCAAGCATTTTCGGTCATTTTCACTTCAAGCCTTATCCTAACCACGGCTGAGCACTACCTAAAATTCTAGCTCTTATTATTCTTACTTATACAATCTAATGCAGTATATTACTTTCTAATTTCAGTTGTTTCACCGTGTTATTCGCTCGATATCTAATATTGAGAAAACATTTTCGATTTACACTCCGGGGCTCAATGTCGCATTAGTAATTGAAAAAGAACTTTCCGACGATTGAAAACTAATGGGCTGTTTTCCCTATGGCTACGATGCATAGTAAAGTTACGACCATTTTCTGATACCGGCCTTGATCTAAAAAAAAGAAAACTTTGGATCTATATCGAAAGTAGATTGATTTGAGATCAAATTTTAATTTACTTTAGGTTATCTTAAATGTCATGTCAACAGATGGTGGGAATCATTAAAGGATTGGACTGAGCTCTAATCTGCAAGCGCCAATTAAATTTAAAAATAAGGGGGAATGGGGGTGATAATTTTAAAATGTAAAAAAAAAATGTGGAAAACGAGATTCTTCAACTTGCAAGGTATTATGCGAAAGTCTTTTTAACATATCTAATGACTGGAAAGAACTCACAACTTTTAACCTCGTAATATCACTCTGTGAACTGGCAATGCTGATCTTAATAGACCTTCATAGGACTATATCTGTTCCATGATGTGCCATTCGGGAAATACAGCAAATCTATCTTTCAACCAGTCTTTATTCTTAAAGGTCTTGATCCTTATCTGTAGCAATCGAGGTTTTCATCAACATCATTATCATCATTACCATAATTATGCGTCATCATAGACATCATCATGAGTTTCTGTGAAAGCATGATTCAGGCAAATGCAGCCCTGTTGTTTCCAATAAGCCTCTTGTTTACCTTTATATGTGAATTTCTCTTAGCTGAGAACTGTTGATATAGTATTCATTTGGCCAATATTTTTTTTAAACTTTTTTCATAAATAATTGTAAACCACAAACCGTGACAAGTGAATGACTTCAATCTTGGCGTATCTGTTGCAGGTCACGCTGACCTGGGCGCCTACTGGCGCTCGCACTACGACACGCCGAGTTTTGAGGAGGATGTCGCGAGCCTGTGGGAGCAGGTGCTGCCGCTGTACCAACACCTCCACAGCTACGTCAGGAGGAAGCTCCGGGAGGTCTACGGGCCAGAGATATTCCCGTCAACTGGACATATCCCGGCTCACCTGCTAGGTTAGAGTGGTATCTGTCGCGGCAGCTACTGCGCCATGTCGTGACGGTTTGAGTTAGTTTTAGTTTGTGTTACCTGTACTCTCACGATGTTACCCAAAGTATCTGGACATCGATAGTTTGAGGCGTGGTATGAAATGCTTATTTGTTGATAACTGAAAACTTTGATCACTCGCTAGACTAAGCATCTGACTATGACAGCGGTCTATCGAGTTTGGTATTAGCTTAAGACACTTTTTTAACGGTGATAGCGAGAGAGAGAGAGAGAGAGAGAGAGACAGACAGACAGACAGACAGACAGACAGACAGACAGACAGACAGACAGACAGAGAGCTAGAGAGAGTGACAGAGACAGAGAGAGAAACAGAGAAAGAGACAGAGACAGAGAGAGAGGGAGACACACAGAGAGACACAGAGAGAGACAGAGAGAGACAGAGAGAGAGAAAGATACATGTAGATAGAATGATTAACACATGCGGTAAATTTTTCAATAGAAGGATAAATAGATCTTTTGTAGGTGGATAGTTACATAGACCTGTATGTAAATAGAAAGGTAGAGGGATAGATACATAGATAGATAGATAGACAAATAGGTAGGTAGAGGGATAGATACATAGATAGATAGATAGGCAAATAGGTAGGTAGAGGGATAGATACATAGATAGATAGATAGGCAAATAGGTAGGTAGAGGGATAGATACATAGATAGATAGATAGGCAAATAGAAAGGTAGAGGGATAGATACATAGATAGATAGATAGGCAAATAGGTAGGTAGAGGGATAGATACATAGATAGATAGATAGGCAAATAGGTAGGTAGAGGAATAGATACATAGATAGATAGATAGGCAAATAGGTAGGTAGAGGGATAGATACATAGATAGATAGATACGCAAATAGAAAGGTAGAGGGATAGGTACATAGATAGATAGATAGGCAAATAGGTGGGTAGGTAAATGATAGGTAGAAAGAGAGACAGAGAAGAGTTGCTTGGCGTACCGACCGCTTTTCTAAATTGAACTCATTCCATATTTCTCAGATTTGGAAGGAAATCTAATAGGATCGACAATAGTTAGTGGAAACTTCTCTTGCTCTGACCTTTATTTTCAAACACATGTATGTTTTGAAATTTTATTTTCTTAAACTTTATCAAAGTCAGTCATGAACTGGTAGGATAAAACATTTCACGGGTTTTAAAATAATAAACAGCAAAGGTTGGGGTTCTTTTTAGTATCAACAACCTTTTTTATCAGTACAAATACATTACGATCCTATGTAACACATTCCTAAACAGTCGTGCATTAAGGCGAAAATTATTGATGTCGGTAGAGGCATACTCTATACTGTTTCCCATCGTTGCTTGGGTGGTCCTGACCAGTATTCTCGAGTACCTGTTCCTATCGAGCGACATGTCGCAAAGTAATTTGCAGCGTACTTTGAATTTAAAGTTTGGTATTGGTAAAGAGTCATTTTCTTGAATCTACAATGTTGAAACTTTTATTTAGGAACTTCAAATTTGTTTAAAACATACTGTTTCAACTCCTATAGCAATAAAGAAAACAAGTATTTTTTTCATAATGTTAAAGTGGCTTTTGCTTGCGGCACGCCACTTATAAGGACTGGCTGCAAGACATTTTGTACTTTCCATCTTTCCTTAGGCAACATGTGGGCTCAGACATGGGACAATATAGGGGATCTGATCAAACCATTCAAACACAAGCAGTTGTTGGATACAACGGAGGAAATGAAGAGACAGGTGCGTCCTTTTTACTTTCTCTAGCACCTCTCAAAACATTTTAACACTGGCAAGAGTTATTACACTCCTCAAGGAAGTACGTCATTCGAGGAAGATCTCTTGAGAATCTGACAAGAATTCTGTATTTATAAACATCATTATTGAAGCTGAGATCTCGGTATGCTTTGAAACAGTTTGCTATTCTTATCTCAATCTTCTGCCTGAGTTTCAGAATTTCTCTATTTGCTTTTTGTTTTACGCAATGAAAAGGAAAATTTCTGATTTGTTTTGTTTTTAAATAATTCTCTGATATCTGAAAGCAAATAATGCTTTTGATTCCAAAACCATTTACAGCCTTTTCCAAACGCTAGATATAGGGTTAAAACAATGAATCAAAAAGTACGTAATTCAGTCGTAATTAATTAAAAAAAAAACAAAAAAACAGGTCCTCAAGCAGAACTTCCACATCGATTTCTCTCTTTACTGACAATCTCTATTTCTTTTTTCCCTCCAATCGTTTTAAAAAATTTTCTGTGTCCTATTTTTCTCCGGACTTTTCCTGCTAAATACAGTACTGAATTAACGCTGTCATATCCTAGATCTGTACATTCAGTGCGATTTATGTCCCCTTGTCCGTGCCAACACTCAGGGCTACACAGTCAAGCGAATGTTCGAGACGGCGGAAGAGTTCTTCTCCTCACTTGGGTTTGACAACATGACCGACATCTTCTGGAACAAGAGCATGCTGGTCCGGCCGCAGGGCCGAGCGGTCGAGTGCCACGCCTCCGCCTGGGACCTGCAGAGAAAAGATGACTTCAGGTCAGTTGGGATCACCACACCTCAGGCGCTAGGTCATGGGGTTTATGTTTTCCTCCCCACAGAGCCATGTCTCTTCTGATAGCATTTAATTCATCCATCTCTTGTGTTACTAGTGAGTCGTGTGTAATAATTCTAAATTAGGACAAAATAGCATTTAAAAGATAAAAAATTATCTCATTTTTATACTATCAGGAAACTCAATAGAATACTCCAATGTGAAGGTCAAAAACTTTGGATCTTATATGAAATACATACAACTCACTTGGTTTGAGTAGGAGGCATTTGGAAAGCTTTTCAGATAAAGGTTTTTGCAAATTCCACTCTTTAATTTCTACGTTATATACAACAACGAAAAAGTGTCCATGGAAACTTGATTTTTACTAACTAAAATATTTGCATGACTGTATCACAACGCTGTTCCAAAGAAACCATTCTTTACTGTATTGTACGTATTGAAAACAGTCTTATGCAGTCGAATATGTTCTTTGCGTTATTCTTAATATCAGAAGAGCCTGAATCTAAAGTCAAAAGCCCGGAAGCATGTCTCTCTTGTTTAAGTCAGTTCTTTCTGTATGTTGATATTGTTGTCTTGTTTCCAAATGTCAATCTGGCAAGTCAGTATGTGACGAAATCTTCACTATCAAAAGTGAAGTGGATGATCATTCA